>JACVEC010000306.1:122500-314570 GCA_025215565.1 Flaveria ramosissima | reverse complement strand
ATATCTCTATAAACACTAATAAAAAATATAAAACTGATGAATAGTACATCTGTATCTTTTAAAGAAAAACACTATTCACAAATATATAAAGTTTAGAGATAGAGATAAAGATAAGATTTTAATAGAGATACAAAATACAAAAATTACTAAATAATAACTGTAGGAAAAAAAACTCAATATAAATGTTTTAATAGTAGTATATGATTGAAAGCCTTCTAATATATTGTTTATTAGAAGCACAAACAAGGGAGATCCTATTAGGGTGTTCAAATTCGGATCCGATTTCGAATAGTGGATTTCACTATCCAAACCGAATCTGAAATTTCATATATCCGAAACTTAATTTCAGATTCGGATATCCGAATTAAAAAAAGTTTGTATTATTCAATAAATTTAATAAAAATATATTAATTTTTATTGAATTTTTTTCGGATATCCAAATTTTTTATTAAAATATCTGAAATATTTTTGGATATCCGAAATATCGAAAATTCTCAAAATCACTATCCGAATCCGAAATTCCTTTTTCCCTATATTTCAGATTCAGTTTCGGATTCAGATATTTTTGAACGCCCCTAGATCCTATCTCACCCTAACTTGTACTAGCACGCGGGCGTTGAACACTAGTACGACATTGTGATGGCACGCTTAGCACTTGACACGTTACTAATCTGAATGGTCGGTTGGCACCAATGACGTCAATACAAAGCTACTGCTAGTTTGTTCCCACTGATGGTCTATTACCGCTGACGAGTCCCTACTGCTCGATACTTTTGCTGGCTTATAAAAGTTCCCCTATTATGGATGCCAATGCTCGACTGCCCATTTATCTTCTGCTAAAAGACAAACGAATTTTCTTGGTAAACTCGAAATTTGTTTAAGGATTCTACGCTAAAATGAATTCTCAAAATACCCATTGATCTTGTTTATCTATTGTCATAAGATTGAATTCACAATTAAAGATACAAGACATATGCTAGTATCATTATCATCTTGTTGGCGTTCAAGTACTTTTGTATATTTCAATTTCAATGGATCTGTAATTTCGTGTTTTTCTTTCAATTTTCAGATTGTTATTGTTATAAAAATATTGTATTATAAAAATCTGATGATCTATCGTTGGGGTCATGCAAAAATCTAATTAACCTAGGTAGGTAAGGTAGGTAGTCATGTATCGTATACGAGAAGCAGTGTGGTTAGCGTACGCGATTTTATTTAATTAGTTAACTAACTACTAATGAAATGAACTGAACTATTGTCACTTTGACTGTAGATTAGAGATGAATGAAAATAACTTAAAACAATTACTTTATGAAAACTTGGACTTGATTTAGAAATATTAAGATGAAAGAGATCATAATCGGGTTTCAGGGTTGTAACGAAATACACAACTTATGTTGTACCTAATTTTAAAGTCACATAGGTTAAGCTCAAGCATGCATAATCAATCACAAACCATCCACCCAGAGATGATCACGGGTGGTTTAGCCTTGCATCTTCATTATAATCTCTTCATTCTTCACTTTCAGCATATGAATTTTTGATCAATGATGATTAGAGAGAGTTCCAGTAGCTCAAAATAGTCAAAGATTCGTTCTTGGGGGTTGGAGGCAAGTCTCCCTTTGAAACCCTAATGTTAGGATTTAAATAGGTTCTAAAATTTGAAACAATCCTTAAAATATCGTGTTATACCATAACTTACGGCCTATAGGCCGTAGGTTACGCCTACCTTCAACCAGACTGCAAAACATGTTGTCTTATGGGTTCCAGACCACTCAGCATTTACGGCCTCAGGTCGTAGCTTACGGCCTCCCTGCACTTTGCACAATTTTCATTCATTTTCATCACCTTTCAAGCCGTAGTCTTTTTATTCATTGTATCCTTCTCAAATAATGTTCGTTAAGCTTTATTTAACCTACATTTCAAACACATAACAAAGTAATACCATTCGATAGATAAAGTATATTAAAAATACAATATTAACTATGATATGTGCATACATATTAACCATTATCAAGACCGTACTTTTTTAATGGCTAACGAATAATTTTTAAGTCCGGTCATCCGGGTAAACCCATTAGCGAAAGGCCACCCACGCCCGCGAACACAGACAGCGCTGGTGACCCGGCTCGCCCACCATTCCATGGGAAACCCACCACCCAAAGGCCCACTGCGGTGGTAAAACCCTTGGCCCACTTGAAGCATGTTGCACTAGTGAGACTCCAACCCATGACCTCCACTTTGGAAAGTCATGGAGTGTCACCTCCTAACCACTTGATCTAGGATTCATTGGTATTATCAAGACTGTACTACATTTATGTCTAACTAAACAACACATGAAGACATGAAGTTACTTGACAAAAGTGAGAGCAAAGGTTGTAAAAAATCAATAGATTAAAGACTAGGTGTGGGTTCCTAAGATAACCATATTTTATAAGAGACAAGAAAAAAAAACCATTTTGTAACCATTGATTTGTTTGATCTGTGGTTGTAAGGTTTCATATAAGGCTGATGCAATCCAAAACATAAAAAGTCTATCATGCATGCATGCACAGAAGTAGTACTAAGTAGAATGCCTCGGAAGTTTCACACTATGCATTAAAAAATATTCTAAGTGTAAAATCTTCCTAAGCCAAGACCAACATCTTCCGAAGCCAAACATGAAGTCTTCTAAAGCTTCAAATACAAAGTCTTCCGAAGCCAACACATGAAGACACATTTCATCCGAAGACTTTTTAGTACATGCTTTATCTGATGTACATTTACCATAAAGCTGGACCACATTTCCGCTACAACTCTGTTGACTCACCAACTTTCACAAGTTGGTGAAAGGTCCATGTTTTTGGTAACTGTTCATTGAGGATGTGAGCTATAGCATGTCATAGTTATAGTCATAGTTACTAGTCAAAAGGCAATCTACCTTTTGACTCTACATTGATTTTGTTGTTGTCTAGATCATGTATCCAGCTAGCCTTCAAAGTATGACCAGCTATAGGATTTAGTATAAAGTATCTCAGGTCCCTTGTATCTTTCTTTATGCTTTGTAACACTTATAAGAAACTTGAGAGCAATATACAATATTCTTGAAAACTAAACACTTGTGTTATCTTGTTCTTGTTCTTGTTCTGTCTCTTTATTACTTGTGTTTCATTGTATCAAAGTGTGACTAGTTAATAGTTTCCTATTTGATCTGTTAAGTATTTTAACTCACTCTCCTCATTGTGTTGTTTTGTTGTAAGTGACCATCCCTTAAACGGTCCTACAATGGTTAAGATTAATTAATGGTATTTTAGTAAAATAATTGAAATTAATAGGTTCATTAATGGTGTTTAGGGGTAAAATTGGTAAACTAAAAAAATGAATTTTGTAACTTCTACTTGAAAATCAAAACTCCTAGAATATCTCCCTTTCTCTCTCCAATATCATACTCTCTTTTCCACACTTCACATGAACACAAATACATAACTATACATGAAATCATTCCATGTACACAAATTAGTATATTACACAATCACATATAAGTATATGGTCTAATTTTTTAAAAAAAGTGAAGACAATCTGAAAATAAGGTGAATTACATATGTAATCCCATTACTTAACTCGCTTGTACTATTAAAAAAACAAAAGTTGGTCAAAGAAGAAGGCGAGGCGAGTTACATTAATATACGTAAACAGTTCATTTCACATAATGTTCACATGCTTATGTATGTGTAGGCATAGGTTAACATATATATAACGTGATGTTAACTTATATGTAAATGCAATTTGAACAAAAGAACTAAAAATGAAAACATAGGGAAAAAGACTTAAAAAATTTAGAATTAAAAATCTTAACTTACGTGTATGTAACTATGAGTTACATATGTATAACTATGGGTTAATTACACGAGTTACATATACGTAAGCAGCAACTTTATATATGTAACTCGTGGAAATATATACGTAATCCAACTTTCAGAAGAAGACAACTTCTTTGATCTATCTTCACTTCAGAAGACAACTTATCCTTTTGTTACGTATGTTCATATATGTAAAATATGCATCTAAAGCATCATCATCGACTTTTAGGCTTTAATTTCTTCTTAATCATCATTTTCACTTTTTTGCTTAGCCCCACATCAGATTTAAATATCATCATATTCATCCCGTTTTTCGAATTAAAGGCCACCAACACTACCTTCATTGGCTCGTTAGCTCCAATCCAAATAACAATGGTCGCCCACACACACTAGTGTATCTAACCTGCAATTAATCCTCAATCTATTATCTTCAATTGAACCTTCGATGTGTGACATAGCAAGTAAGATTGGCTGGACTATTTTTAACCAAACTCCAGGAAAAGATGGTGATTTGAGTCGATAGAAGAGGATGATGCTTTGAAGGATTTTAAATTAAATTTGATGAAATAAGATCAAGAATGGATGGAATAATGATTTTAAACGAGGAGGAAAAGGTGTTGAACTCAATTATCAGCTACAACCAATCTACCTTATTGAAAAAAGATCAAGAATGGATGGATGAATAATGATTTTAAACGAGGTCATCTCATGGCTGAAGGCAAATTAAAAAATTGTAATGATATTCAAAGTCGACTTTGCCAAAGCATTTGATTCGATTAGCTGGAAGTTTGGGGATGACACTCAATGTTGTAAAAGTGAAGATCATGGATACGGGAGTGCGTAGCATTGGCCAAAATTTATATTTTTATAAATGGATCCCCAACAAAGGAGTTTAGTATGACTAGGGTTCGCTTGTTCTATCACACTAGTTTTTATGAATAATGCAATTTCCATCGGGAATTGGTCAGATTTGAATATTGAAAACTTGAACTGCATTGTTAGATGTTTCAATTTAGCATCAGGTCTCAAGATCAATCTTAGAAAAAACCGGTTTGACATAGGTGTCCATCCTAACACGATAAACTATATCGCCATTTCACTTCTATGCCTAGCTGGTAATCTTCCTTTTACATATCTTAGACTCCCTGTGAGATCCAACATATCTTGAAACTCTCAATTGAGTACACTGGTGAAGAAAATAAAAAAGAAATTATCCTCTTAGAACGCAGTTTTACTACAAATGGGAGGCAGATTAACACTTATCAAATTAGTGTTAGAAAAGCTTCCCATATGATATGTATCACTCTTCAAAGCCCTTGAAAAAATCAATGAGCAACTTGAAAGACTACAGAGGAACTCCTTTGGGGTTTAACGACCGGGAAGCCTAAACTTAGTTAGATAGTATGGGAGAGATTAATTGCTCCAAAGGAACAAAAGGGTTGGCGTATTAATAGTATAAGGGTAATGAACATTGCATACTATCAAGTGACTATGGAGGTATAAATCAGAACATCATTCACTATACGTTAGGATTATAAGGCAATCCATGGGCACAATAAGTCCTAACATAGATTCCGATGAAGAAATCAAACTCTGGACCTTGGAAAAATATCTTATCGATTATCAATACTCCACTTCTCTTGGTATTGATTTCTACTTAATGTTATCATGTAATCTTGGAAGCGGCACTAGTATTAAGCTTTGGCTTGATGATGGGCTGAAGTTGGATGTTTAAAGGTGGCATATTCAAAATCTTCAAATTGGAAAAGAAAAAAGAATGTTGGGTAAAAGACAGAATGGAGCAAAGTCATGAAGTTGTTAATTTTAAATGGGAATGGAAATCCAATCCAACATCTTTGCAACAAGTGTCGTAATTAGCAAGCATGGAAGAATCTAAGGATAGAGTGGTCCGAGGTAGAGGATAAATGTACATAGGAGGCGGGTGATTTAACAAAGGATGTTGCTTCACAGTCAAGTTCCTTTTTAGTGGACAAAGCTCATCCCCTTGAATATTAACTTAATATGTTAGCGAGTAATTATGGATAGGATTCTCGTGATGTTCCTTTAATACACGTGGGATCGATCAGTCTGTGTGTTCTATGTATTGATGGTTATCAGAAACGTTGACCATATGTCAATGCATTGCTCGATTGCTTCAGCGATATTGGAATCCTTTCAGTCATGGGTGTCAGCTTCTAGTGTTCAAATCTAACTCCATCTTTGACTTGTAAAAAGAAGCCAAAACATGGCCGATGGCACACCATTAAAAACATTTGACCAAGCTCCTTGCTAGATTTCTAATAAAATTTCACCGTTAAAACAACTATTAATCTTTTTATCAATCTCCATATGAATGTTCACATTTAATTTGTATCTCTATACATCACTCACTTCCATTTATCTTGATCACCACCACCGAGAACCATCAACCACCAATGAATACCATCGAGCAACCACCAACGAATACCACAAGGCAACCACCACTATTTACCACAAACCATCATTGAACAACGTGTCAAACAAAATCACCGACAAAGAGTGCACCAACGTCCCTCTCCACCTCTTCGTTAGGGTCGGTGCTGAGGATATTAAAGGGCTAAGGCGAGCTAGAAAATTAGACCCCAAACGAAGAAAAGATTTATATAATTCATTTTTAATGTAGTTAAATTATTTGTGTATGATGGACTAATTATAAGGGTTAAATGGTTAAACCCAGAAAATATGTAGATAAAATGAGCTAATTTAAATTATGAAATACACTAATTTAAAATGTGTAATAGGCTAATTCTATTAAATAGTTTAATATGCATTTTACATATACATACACACACACACACATATATATGTATATATATATATATAATATAGATATATATATATATATATAATATATATATATATATATATATATATATAATCTTCATATATAATAAATGAAAAGGTTAAGCCACATGGCTTAATTTTAAGCTATTAAATGCCACATGTCGAATCCATTGCCACATATCAATGTTTTACATTACCTCCTCATTTTCTCAAAGTAAAAACACGCGGATACTGTTAAACCCCGGTTTCTAATCGGGTTGTGAAATAACCCGTTTCTAAATCCATCCAAAAAACCTACCTCGCATCCTCCGTCTTTTCTACTACGAGGATGATTTGAGTATACGAAAACCCTACCGCACTCTCTGTGATTTTAAGCATACGAAATCCATTTCATCGAGACGTTGTTTCAGGTTTGCTTCTGTTTCCATTGATGTTGCTTTAGCATCTTCTTTCTCATTGATTCCTTTGTGAGTTCTTGCTATTTTTGAGTTATGTGCGTTCTGTGCTAATCATTCTAATCTGCTAAGGTTTTTCTCGATTTTGTTTTTTATTTGCTTTGGTCTTCATTGTTTAAGTATCCATATCTTCCGGTATATGATAGTAGTTTGTTGTTTCCATCAATGTTTATTGCTTTTGTTTGGTCTGATGGTAATCAAAACATCTGATTTGAACTTGGTTGGTGTATATATCTATCTTGCTTAAGATTTTATTGATTAAGCACTCGTGTTGGCGATTTGGTTTCTAGGGTTTGATTTCATGTTGGTTTTGGGTAAGCGTTCGTTCGTTTGTTCATCATTATCTTTAATTTTAGGTTTGTTATTTTTGATTTTTTTAATATGGGTTTTGTTTGTATTCAATTTTCATCACAGGTTTGCTCATTCGATTCGATGGTGAATCGACCGAGAAAGCTAGCATGTTACGGATCTAACCAAGTCAGTTTTCAACCAGGTATGGTGTGGGTTCAAGTGTGGTGTTGATGATAAAGTCATCAAAAAATTTAGTGCTTAGCGGAGTTGTTTCCAAATCGACAATTGAACCGTTGTTAATCGATAATTCCACTTCCAAGTCATGTTGTTTTATGATTACGGGAATAACACTGATTTAGGTGAATTTTAACGTTGGAGGTAAAAACCAAAGTTTTGCTCTTATGTACTTTCTTAACAAAAGATTATGTTACACATACTTACAATTTTTTGCATACTTACAATTTTTTGTATACATGTGGTTGGATTGCTTAATTGGTTTCTGATTTTAGCGTTGAAACTTCACATAATTCTTTGTACTCTTTTAAATAATGTTTTTTGTTGCTTCTTTCTTACTCTTCTAAATATTAGTAGTGGTTGAAGCAATTGAATATATAAAACCACTTTTTGTTCAATTAAGTTGCTTCTGTTTCTCTAACTATTTTTTTTACTATTCTGGTTTTTTGTCTTTGTACAGTAATAATTTTGGATAAAACCATCATTAAATCTGAATTATGAATACCATAGTTTATTGATATTTCTTTGTTAGATTGCTTTTATACATGTAATATTATTCTTTCCAAGTCCATCATATAGTTTGACTTTTGTTTTGTTTTAGAGCAATTGTATTTGAAGATAACTTTTGTTACTTTGTGTTATTACACTAGGATCTAATTCAGTGTGAGGAGTATAAAAACTAATATTGCCACCATTTTTTTTCATATTTGCTTATTTGTGTTATATTTGAATGGCAATTTTTGGGCTAATATTATGTTCTGTCTTTATTGTCCCTTGCACAGATACAAACTGTCAAACCTTCGGTCTCTCTCTGTGGTATTGCAAAGCATAGTTATTATGAGATCAGTCTCATTAGCAGCCCACACAGATAATGATCAAATTGAGATGGTACATTTAGACTTGCATATTATAACGTTAGCTGCATGTTAGTAGTTACAAATCTTTATCAAGTCATTCTATTAGAGGTGGCAGTTGTCCATTATCTTGAATCGAGCACATATGCCAATTATCCGTAAACTTATTGTTTGTTCTCTTCTATTGTTATTCTTTGATTGACATGTAGTTATATGAATTTATTTTTGTAGTTAGGAATTGATTTTGGTGAATCATTTCACCAAGGTAAATGTCAACCTTATTATTCAAATTACAATATTTAAGATTTACTATGTTTGGACGGATTAATGCGACTCTTTTGATGACTGCATCTGAAACACGGAGCTTAGGAAGGGGAAAATCTCTTTAGGAGGTATGTTGGAGTTTTGATTAAAACCGCTTTACGTACAACACTGCATATGCTACAGATTGGATTTGAATAAAAAGATTTTGGGTTTAAAACTAAATACGAGCTCTTACTATGACCATGACCAAAAGTATTTTGATATAAATTCATATGCACATCCAAATGTTAATAATATTTTATTTTGATTTTTGACATTGAACGTATGCTACTGTTTTTGGTTCTTTATATTGATTGTTGGTAATAAGGGTTACAAGACGAGACGGATTACAGCTAATGATAATTGATGGCAAGGGTAATATTTCAAGCATGACATCAAATGTTGTATCTAAAAATTTATTAGAGATTTGAAAACATTATTTTTATTTGTATTGCAGGACCGTTTAAGGGCTTTAACACAATTACAACACAACAACACAATGAGGAGACTAACTAAACTTTAATCAAATAGTGAACTGGGATAACCAAAGTGATACAAAGAACACAATAAAGCAAGAGACAAAACAAGAGAGTATGGGTTTCAAGGAGGCAGTATATTGCTTTCTCAAGTTCTTTTACAAGTGTTACAAAGCATAAAGAAAGATACAAGACTTGAAATACTTATACTACAACCTACAGCCGGCTATACTTTGAAAGCCAGCTGGATACAATTGACTAGACACTACAAAATCAATTGTAGGATCAAAAGGCATATCTGCCTTTTGACCTTGTGACTATGACATGCCATAGCTCACATCCTTATACATTACAAAAAGGATAAAGTACATAAAGTGGAAAGTTACAGACTCAAGACCTCAATGTACAGTTACCAAAAGCAAGGCCCTTTTCACCAACTCATGTAAGTTGGTGACTTTACAGAGATGCAGCGGAAAGGTGCTTTATGGAACAGTACATCAGATAAAGCATGTGTACTAAAAGTCTTCGGAAGAATCTGTCTTCATAGGTTGAAGCTTTGGAAGACTTTGTCTCTGAAGCTTCGGAAGACTTCATGTTTGGCTTCGGAAGATATTGGTCTTGGCTTCGGAAGATTTTACACTTAGAGTATTTTCTAATGCATTGTGTAAAACTTCCGAGCATTCTTCACTTCAGTACTTAGTGCATGTTGCTGAGACACTTAGGATGTTTTGGGTTGCATCAGACTTAAGGAATCTTACAGTATTTCTCTACGTTATTTATTTTTGTCCTATAATTTACTTTATATATATTTATTTAATCGTCACATGCTTATATATTACATGTTTATTAATAGTAACTATTTATAGGTAGTGTATTTATTTTATTTAATTTTCTCAACCCGTGTAACACACGGGTGGTTAGGCTAGTATATATAATATATGTCCTAGGCGGTCGCCCCCCCCCTTTACCCTTGGCCACCCCCGCTCCTCGTAATGTCTATGCTTCTCCTCCATCCACCACACACATATTTATCAAATCAACTCGAAAAATTAAAAATATAATGAGGTTAAAGGATGAACGATGTTCCTGATGTCTTGGAAACGGTTGTGGTGGTATGAGATCGAAGATTAATTCTACAATCAACTTGCTATCATATATGGAGTTGATTTAGTGGGGCAATAAGTTTAAGCCTATGAATTAGTATTGTTGAATTTTTTTTTATTACAACCATAGGAAAAAAAGTCGCATAATGGTTAAGAATAAATGCATAATGAAAGTGGGAGTGGGAGTTAGATGTAGTAACTTACTCTTAAGATTACATATCACTCTAACTTTAAATTACATATGATTATGGTTTTTGTACTAACTCAATTATATCTAATTCTAGTTTTAGATAACATAAAATTCAATTTTATAGTAGCTCATTGTTAGATAATATGTGATTCCAGTTTTAAATCAGATATGATTTTGTATTTTAACTGCTCAACAAAAATATACAAAAAAATATCAAAGCATTAGGTTTGTTTAAATGAATGCAGGTCAACTGTAGCTTAAATTGGTGAATTATTGAACTATTTGAAACCATTATTGATACAATCCAAAACTCAGAGTGTTCTTTTTTTTCGCAAGTTATGTCCAAATTGAAGCTAAAATAAATGAGATATTGATATTCAAGTTGGTATTTGGAATATTGAATTTGTGAAAGTTAGGGAAAAAATGAATTCAATATGTCTAACATAGGTAAGAAGACAAACACATGAAATGGTTTATAACGATGAGCCTTTGTTGGAGATTGTTCCTTACAAAAAAGTAGACTCAAGTGAGAACCAAAAGGTTATGAATCACCCTAACACTCACTTGCACATACGTGCACATGGTGTGGGCGATGGCGCATCGTGACATTTTGATGTAGCATTTTGCCCCATCACACACTCACATCGTCAAAAGCTGTCACATCTCGTCAATGTGAAAACGCAAGGTGTAATGCCCGTGAATCACATGTATTATTTCATTGAATGAAAACTAAATAAATTTAACTAACAATCTACAATAGTTTGCATAATACAAAATCCAATAATGTTTTTCAAATGACAAGTTAAATTGTTTCGCAGATGACAAGTTTTACGGCTATGGTCTACGACATAGACTATAAAAGGAAAACTTTCAAAAGACTTCTAGTATGCATGCGACTCCATGTAATACTTCATGAGTGGATGAACTTGATGTTTGCAAGAAAGGAAGAAGGTAGAAGGGTATAGGATGCTTCAAACTCTTGAGATGACCTTGAAAGAATCAAGTAAGAACACTTGAATCTTAAAGAGATTTTGAAAAATATGAATTGTATATATGTGTGTGGTTTGTGTCGTAGAATAGAAGGAAGATAACTAGCAAGAAAGAAATGGGTTTTATGATGTTTAAAATGAGGGTAAATTGGTGTGTTTTAAATTCAAAGATTTGAATTTTAAATGGTTAATAACCTAAAGGCAAGCAAGGCATGGGGGGGGGGGGGATTCTTGATTTGGCATTGCATGGGATAGTTGATATGGTCGGTGGTCATGAAAGTCAAATAATTTGTGTTAGTGGATTAGACGAAATTCAATTTATATAAGTAGTGTTATATATTTATTGATTGATTTTTATTTAGTTGCAATTACATGTATCATACAATAATTCTCATATGTTTTTCACACTTGGTTGTCTATTAGCATTTAAATTCATGTTTGGTAAAATATGTGAAACACGCGTTAAAATGCTTGGTAGCTTTAAATACATACACATATGTATCTTGCTATATTAAACATATTGTAAAACCTGAAATTTATTTCTCTAACATTTTAAATTATTATCACCACCTTTCGTGCGTGTCAGTTAGACAACATGTGACCTGGTAATTTTTAACTCACGTGTACATGTAGTGTGATGAATGGACTTTGTTATGCATGATATGACCTAATTAACAAAAATCAAGCATAACATGCAATTGTTTAATGTAGTGCGATTAATATATAGCGGATGTTGACTACAATTTATGGCTCTCACACGTCATCATTATGTTTTGAATTTTGGCTCCGATCGATTACTACTGAGTTGGAAACTGGTTTGGTTCCTATATACGGTCTACTTACTACTACTACTCTGTTGTTTAGTGGGACAGTTACCCGTGAACTACAACTCGGTTATTACCAACTTTGGAAGTCCATGATTACTATCGATTTGCTTATAACCTAGCTATATTAACCTATAGTTACTATGGAGCTACAACTAAGTACTGTAGTTATTGCCGAGTATGGCTCAGTTGGTGTAGATGGGGTAGCCAACAGTTGCGACTATTGGGTTTCGGTTCCCACTGTTTCGTTAAGTGATATTAGTTTCTTCTCATGACAATTAACTCCTCTTTATTACAAGATTAATGAGGTATGAAGGTTTCTTATTTTTGAAATTATAAAACGTACCTATTGGTTCATTTTGTAGATGTTGCAAAAATATTCGCAACTCACATGTTGATGATAAAAGTAAAGTTGAGAGGATAACTCTGTATTTCAAATTCTAAAAGTCTCTTGTTAATTTGTTCCAACACATTCACTTCCTCTTCTTTTCTAGATGTACTAAAACACCATACGGCCCGATGTTATCATGGTAATGGGAGTTGCCTCTAACAAATATACACATGTTGTTTTAATTGTTGTACCTTAAGTGACAGATGTGTGGGTCTAAGACGATGCACCAAAATATGTTTTAAATGACTCATGTAGAGCACAATGGCTCAACAACAACTAATGTCTAACTTTGCTCAAGTGTTTTTAGAGTTAAGGACAAAGCCAAAGATACCATTCATTGAAGACAATGGTTTGAATCTTTTTCTATTACATAACATTTATTTACATTTATCGTAAATTTTATTATTAGTGGTATTGAATTACATGTTCTTAATTAACAAATAGAATATCATTACTACTTTATTGTTTATTTTAATTGTATATACAACTTTAAAAATATGTACAGTTCTAATTTGTGATTGGTTAAAATTTTTTTTCTAAACCAACTGTAGAATGCCACCTCCACTTGCTTTTCTAAACCAATTAAAGACATGAAGATTATATATTTTCGTTAATGAATGGGATTGGGTTTAATGAAAAAGACATTTGGAGTTAGAGTGGTGAACTTTATGACCACCACACCGCCACTACTACCACCACCACCACTCCGCCACTGACTACCATCGCCACTCCTGCAACCGGCCACTAGAAGCCCCAAATCATTTTTAAACGACTGCATATATGTTTTTTTCTCCTATTCAAGATCCCTAACATGAATTACAAATTGACCACTGACGGTCAAATGAGGGTCAAATGACCAGCAAACAAGGGTTACTTGCGGAAGGAGTTAGTACTTGGCTACTTGTGTACTCCTTATTTACGAAACCCTAGGACACATTTTCTTGATTTACAAAACACACTCACTCTTTGACAGCCAATGACAAGGTCGTGTTCAACATGTTACATAGGCAAGATCCATAAACCCTATTTACGTAACACTTATTTGCAAAAAGAATCCTAGGATTAATTCTACCCAAAATCTTCACAGTTTCCTAATAATGTTCAGTTCAAAAAAAAAGTTTTAGGAGCTAAGGTTTTAGTTCTCATTCCATCTTAACTAGGGTTGCATGAAGATGTGATTAGCTTTAAGTGGAGCACTGGTGTTTTTGGTGTTTCATGTTCGTCGGAGTTACTCCAAAATCAAAACTTACTATTAGGGGTGTCATTCGGGTTTTTAATCGGATACCTCAGGTTTTTAGGTATAGGTAATCAACCCGAAGACCAAATCAAATAAATATATTTAATTGGTTAAGGATGTATTTGAGTCGGGTTAATCGGTAAACAGGTTTAGATTAAATCATTAAGTTTTAAATTATATGTTATGTCAAATGTTTGTATAAGCAATATCTATGTGATTAAAAAAATATATAAGATTTAGTATACGTTATTATAAACTGTTGTTTATTATATTGATCCAATAGCATATTTATGTTTACTTTATTATGAATATTCAAACGTTTAAGGACATTATATTTTGATTATACTTAAACTTTATAATATAAAACTGAACCACAACAATAAAATATAAAGTTTAGATAATCATGTTTCAAATCTCATAAAAGGTAGCATAACAAACACATATAAATCACACACACACATATATATAAATTTATGAACTTTTTAAGAATTAAGATTCTGGTTAATCAGGTTGACCAGATTCTCACAAAATCAACCCAAGTATCTAACCATATATAATATTGGGTTCTATTTAATGTAATAATAAGATTGAGTTGCTTGAGTTAGTCCTTAATTGATTTTGTTTGGGTTTAATATTCAGGTTTAGTTAAAAAACACACCCATACTCGCAATCACCGAAATAGATATGTAGTTGGAAGGAAGAATAAACTTGCGACTACCGAGGGCTTTGGTTTAATTTGTTTATTAATTATTGTTTAAGTGAATAAAACATACGGAATCCCATACGTTTCAATGATATCCAATAAAAGCAGATGAATAAAAAACTAAAAATTAAGAAAACAACTATTTTAACATATAGTTTTCATATCATTCATTTTTATAATAAATTTCTACCAAAATTTTAAAAAGCTCTTCATTAATACTTTAGTATTTTTTTAAACTACTAATATTATAATATATACTCCGAATATAAAAAAATTATTTAACCGGTTAACTGAAAGTCTCTAATACTTTAAATTAGGGTTCTAATATAGGGACATCCACCCGAATAAATCGACACCCCTCTATACGTTGTGTACGGGTCCATACGTAACGTATATGGTCGAATACACTGAAAACGAGAAAATTTCAAAAAGAGTGTCAGAGAGCTATACATCTCATATGCACTACACGACCCTCTATACGACGAATATAGAGCTATACAACGTGTATAGCAAATTTTGACACCTGACTACGATGAAAAATTCAGGAAGCTGTCAGAGGGGTTATACGCCCCGTATAAAATTATACGACCCCCATATACGACACATATAGAATTTAATATGTTAATTTATAATTTGGAGTGTATCAATCCACGCCCTTAAATTATGATCATGCATTATATTTCATGCCATGTTGTCCGTTTGTGGTGCATGATAAAACACACTGATTTTTCAATTAAACGCTAAAGAATAATTTGACGGGTGGGACCCATAACAAGAAATGAGCGTCACAACACGCCAAAACTACGAGTTAGCCGTTGCACCATAAGTCATAACCTTTACATACCCCCACACCTCACACCTTCATAAACCACCTACACAACACATTACACATCCCCAAATCCCCAAAAACCCTAATTCACCATCCCCTGCAACTCAACAATGGCGGATGATTCATTCCTCACAGACAGTGAAGACGAAGAGCCGTTGAAGATGTTCTCTCTCAAGCAATGGATCACTCTCTTCTAGAACAAATCGCTGCTATCAACTGCTCTTCATTCAACAACGCCCGTGACCTCCCGTACGACCTCGAAAACCGATTCCGAAAGCTCAATCCCTCCCCACCAACACCACCACCACCGCAACCACCGCCGGCGTCGCCACCTCCGCGACCGTCGTCGCCTTCCGCCTGCTAAATCAAAATCCTTCACACCTCGATCCGCCGTCGATTCGAATATGAACGAAAGCAATTCCGTCGATTTTGAAGATATTCCAGATCTGAAGAAATGTTCGGAGAAATCGTCTCCGTTAACAGACGATCTAGAACAACATTCCGATGGCAATCGAGATGACCTAAAAGGTACGAATCCGAATTCGAGATCGAGATCGAAACTGAAGTCTTCATCGAATAGTAAGGATGTTTGTAAACCTAAAGGTTCGAATCGAAATCCAAATCGAAATCTCGACTGGATCGTCGGAATGGCGATCTGATACGTGGAGTCTGTCATCGTCGGAGTCGGAATCGCGAAGTGTGTCTCCGGCGCGGCGGGGGATCGGTTGCCTGTGGTGTTCTCCGAAGAAGGAGAAGAGGAACAGGGAAGGAGAATCGGTTGTCATCGTCTTCGTCATGGGGAATGATTATGATGTTGAGTTTCTGAAAACGTTTTCGGTTAAAGAGCAGAAGAAGATCATGAGGAAGGCGATGAAGGAGGAAGAAGAAGATTAATAGGGAAGCTGAGAAGATTGTGAAGTGGGCGAAACAAGCTTCTGCTAGAATGATGGATGTTTCTGGTGTTGTTGATGATGAACTTTCAGATCTTGAAGACACCACAAGAAGAAGATGATAGATGGTGATGATGATGATGATTCTACTGTTTGGTAACTTGGGTTTACTAAATACACAAACTTTCAGATCTTGAAGACACCACAAGAAGATGATGATAGATGGTGATGATGATGATGATGATGATTCTACTGTTTGGTAACTTGGGTTTACTAAAATACACAACTATTAATATACTCATATACTCCTACTTGTTAGATTATAAATATTATTATGTCTTTAATTATAAGGATTATTGTATTGAGTCATTTAAAATACGCAATATTTACTTCTATTCGGCCAATTTTAGTGTCATCCATCCTTATTGTCTTGAAAATCATAAGTATTTTTAATGTTATGTTATTCGTAGGAGCATAGTAGGTGTGGTGACCCTAAATTTATTAATAAGTCTATATTGTATAAGGATCAAATTAATTAATAGACTTTTTAAAATCTGATTACATATTCTATAAGTGTTTGATTGATAATTTAAGTTTAAAAACTTAAACAAAGCATATTTTATATGTTCATATCTGACGATTTTAACTCTTTAGTATGTTGTTTACATCAATTACTCGGACCCCATTGGTTTGTACCCAATGATTTAGCGCCCACATCTTGCATACCAGTCTTGTCATATATAAAAAAGTTAGTTTGGGGGTTTGTTTTATTTGTCGCACAAGGCTCTCGAAATCTATGGACTTATCATGAGCTAAAATCAATCTAGCGTGTACCTCATTGCCATCATGTTATTTTTACTAAATGGACCCCTCTTCCATACCAAGTCAACTTTTCATCTCTGATTTTTACGCGGTATGATGTTGTTTTCTCCTATCTCGTTTTTCATATATGATGAGTGAAATTGTTTAGTCAATTTGATTAACCATCATAACTTCAAATTAAGTTCATTTTTTGTTGATATAAGACTATGTGTAGTGGTTTATTTAGTTAAGATGTCACATAGGCAATATGAATTTATTAAAATTATTTTAAATCAAGCGTAGTGAGTTTAAAGACTATTTTAATTAAAAGTAAGAAAAATGAATCATTCATCTGTGTTGACTAAAAATTAGTTTGAAGTCCCTCTTTTACTAGGACGTAGTGACTTTAACAACCCAATTGTATCCATATCAGCAATTTTGGAGTCCCCAAAGTGGTACCACTACGTCTAGTCTAACCAATTAAATTTGATGAAGTTACATGTATTTTCTTCTAAAGTTAAAAAATATTTTACTTTTTCTAAAAAAAAAGTTTCAATATAATAACCCTAGTGTTAGCAATAGACCCTCCTTCCTAACACTACCATTGCCATACGTATTCTCTCTACCTCGTCTCTCTCTCTTTCTCTCTCTCACACACACACGAACTACGTTTATCAATGATGGGGAGGTCACCAGCCATCACAATTGTCTCCTTTTTCATTCACCATCACTGGAAGATATATTTTGTCTCTGTTCTCTCTCTATGCTATTTTTTTTAATATGGGTTTGATCTTTGTCTTTTACATCTAGGGTTATCTTTCATCATTTGAATTTTTTAATAACCTAGAGCACGCAAGAACCATAACAAAATTAGTTAATTACCATCATCTAGGGCTGTTTAAATAATTCGGCGCTCGAACTCGCTCGAAATCGTTCGGAAAAAAGTTCGGATTATTGCTCGTTCGAATTTTGGCTCGGTTGTAAACGACCGAGCACGAGCAAAGGTACGCTCGCTCTTCGCTCGCTCGGTTTCGCTTGAATTATTTTTAATTTAGTTTTTATATATTATATATTTGATAATCTATTAAGTTATTTACCACCTACCATTATTTTAATTATTTAGTCAAAATATCAACAACCCTAGATGGCTAGATGTAAAGCTTTAATTATTTAATCATATCATTACTTCATATTTCAAAATCCTTTCACCATTCCACTCATCACCACTTTCCAGCCATCCCCCGTATCCCCCACCTCCCTACCGACTACCGAGGCGCTGACCTCCGACACTCGGACATGTAACCCCCGACCTCCAACACTCTGACATGCGACACCGACCTTCTGCAATCCGACCTGCAATAGTCTGATCGTGTATCCCGCCTTCGACAATCAGCCTTCGAAGTCCGAAGTCCGACATTGTTCGAAGCCTGACATTGTTCAGTTGTGTCCTAATTGCGATATCTTGAGATTAGATTTTTTTATAATTTGTTCTAAAAGAACATTTGAACAAGCATTGGTGAAGATACTACGATTAGAACTTGAAAGTTGAAACTTTTGAAAGAATTATTAGTTTTGCTTTAAATTATAACACGAATTAAACAAAACCGCGCGCAAAACCGAGCGCTCGTTTTAAAACCGACCGAGTTCGAGCATGAGTTTTGCGCTCGAATATGTAAATTCGAACCGAACTGAGCCGCTCGGTTTGAAACCGAACCGAGTTCGAGCGGAGTTGCGTTCGGTTCGATTCGGTTCATGAACAACCCTACCATCGTCATAATGTTATCAATATTACCCCCCATGACAAAGGAATGAATTTTCCCCAAATTTATAGATTTACTTTCTTTGTTAAGTAGCGAAAACAATCATCAAGCTCAAATTTTAAAAATAGAACATTAAAGCAATGAAATAATAAAACAAGAAATGATGATAGAACCTAAAGATGAAGAGATACGGACGATTGATGTCACACACCCCGGGCCCAGATAGGGTGGGACGTCACAGACTAGCAACAACATATGGCAGCGGAAACAAACCATTATAAGAGCTCAAAGGAGAGAATATCACATGGCATTAAAGTTTTAAAAAGGTAACATGGCTAAAGACACATCAAGCCCCAAATAAAGTTTTACAATCATCCATAAAAATGAAATGTATTGTTCACAACACAAAATATAAATTGTTCAATGTTTCATCAAGGAAATAAGCAATGCCATGTCACGGGGATAGGTCTAGGTCTTCGAACAGCTAGGATCTCTTCAACATTACCTGAAACATGCTCAAAAGAAAATTGTGTCAACTATAAAGTTGGTGAATTCAAGTGCTTAAAGTTCAAAAACAAAAGGACTTAATAAATCCTTCTTTGATTAAATGAAAAATAATCATTGTTTATCATCGTGGGAGAAATAAAATCATAATCAAACCCTGCACTCAGTCCCCGTTACCTCTTCTAAAGTTGTGTTTTACGGATATTCCAGAAGGAAGAACTGAGCCCCATACCAGTGAACCCTACCTGCCCGGATGGTTCACCATAGAATCTTAACAAAACTTGCCACACAACGATCCCTCAGGATCTCAGTGGGGTAACCTTCCTGGAACGGAAGCCACTGTGTGTGGGGATTCCCCAAATAGATCTATCCATATAAATCAAGCGGTTCACGAAAGAATTAATGATCATGATATAAGAATTAGCAGGTAACCACAATCCCACATAGTATCATCAAAAAGCACAATCATAGTTCATAAAAGTAGAGCATGTTTCATCCAAAACAGTAGTAAAAAGGGGGATCACTAGAACTCACCTTAGATATCAAGCAAAAAGAAATTCTTCGCGTGCCTGGAATGTCTCAAGTCTAGCACCCTAACATAGTATATTAAGTGATTAGCTACTGCTCTAACCTATTTAAGGCGGAGCAATAATAGTGCCTAAGACTTAATGGACGGTTCGGCTTTGATTCCGTTAGGGTTTGTATAAAAGGTTCCTTTTATGGAAAGTCATGGTTTTTCATGAAATCAAGGTTTCTACATTACTAAACCAAGAATATATAGTAATTATGCCATTTAAGGGGGAATATGAACTTATGGGAGGTTAGGAAAGTTTTGAAATGCAAAATTTACAGTTTTGCCCCTGAAGTTTCAAATTGACATTTTCTACCCTTAAGATTTAGTTTCTTGCATTAAGTGACCTCTATACTTAAAAATCAGGTTCAAGACCTTAATTAAACTTAGTTTTAAGAGTTTATAACCAAAATTCAGTTTATGGTCTCGGTTTGCAAATTACGCTTTTAACGTTGCCGGTTACGGTAAAACCGAACGGTGTAAAAATGGTTATCTATGATTTCTTGCCTTTTTGAGTCTAAAACCAGTAGATGACTTTTTAAAGTCATTTTAATAAGTTTCCAACCTTTTAAATCACAAATTTTGCCCCTAGAAGTTGAAAGACCCGTTTTTACGTTTAAACCGTTAAATGCGTTTTTAGTCGGGTTTGACCATTTTAAAAGCTTGTTTGACCAACTATTTTACTTTTGAGGTTATTTTATCTTTTAACCTACTGGAAAATCATGATTTTTATAATTTGTAACATTTAACCATTTATCGTATATTTTTTCCTTAAAAACGCCTCTCGGTTTACACCCGGTTTCACTTAAAATCCATTTAAAAATACCATTTGACCACTAAAAATTCTCATTAGCTCCAGAACACTTTATTAATCCTTAATGAACCTGGAATACTTTTTAAAAAGTTTATAGTTCAAGATTTCTTATTTTTAAGTCCTTTTAACACGTTTTCGGGTCCCGAAAGTGACCAAAATGGGTCTAAACACATTATGTCTTTTGTTCCAGAGGTCAAACCATGTTATTAAACATAATATGCACTAAAAAAACTTACTGAAATAACAGTCCCAACACGTTGCCTAAGTGTTCTACACATACAAAGGTTTCAAGAGGTAAAAATAAGCCATAACCGACCATTACACATGTGTGATTCATGGTACCTTAAGTTTAGTCATTGCCAAAACTTCATCTTACTTAAAAAATCAGATTATTGAGGTGTCTTAAAAGTCATTTTGAGCAGGTCACACGTTTTGTTTTGAAGGGTTACAAGATACACAAGTTTGATAGTGCCAAAAACACCAAAATAGGGTTTTTCAGGGGTAAATCGGGTTCTACCCCTTAGATTGACCATTATATCATGTGATATACCTTCAAGAACGTTGGGAACTCTTCAAGAACAAGGTGAGGGTGAGAGGTTTCTGTTACAACAAGAAAAGTAAGGTTTTTAGTGAACAATGAAGTTAAACTTGAGAAATGACCAAACCGAACATAGTGAGCTTACACTTGATGTATCTCACGGTTTAGAAGGTGTGGATGGTCGTGAATGGATGAAATCTCCTTGGATGAGGCTGGAGAATCTCGAACAAAAGCTGGAACCTCAAGTATTGCACGTTCCAAGCCTCAAAACATCACCAAAAGTTACCTTTCTTTCTTGCGGTATGCTGCTGGGCCGATGGTTGTTGTTGTTGTTGTTTGCGGTTTTGGAGCTTGAGGTGGAGAGTATTAGGGAGTGTTTGATAGAGAGAATGTGGGGTTCAGCTGGTGAAATTCGAAAATGAGAGAGGAGGAGGAGTGTAGTGTGTGTCTTGCAATATGGAGAGTTGCATGAGAGGGGGTGGTGGAAAGGGTTGGTGGTGTAGGAGAGATTGTATTGGGCAAGGGAGGGGCCCGAATTTGGCCTCTAGTGAGGCATTTTTGCTTTAAATTTTATTGTATGAAATAATATTATGGGGTATTAATTTGGTGTGTAGTGTATAATTATTAGTTAGTAGGTGATGTTAGTTGATAACATGTGTAGGATCATTCTTGCATGATCCGAAATTTCCAAGTGTGAGGGTGTACACATATTTTTAATTGATTCAATTGATATTCTTAATTCTAGCTAGGGTGACTAATTGACATTCCCGGACACTAATTTTTAAAAAGGTAGAAACCTAATTTGGTTAAAAAAATCAAAAGTAAATCACATGAAATCATAATTTACATCAAATAGCAAGAATTGATTCCATTTCATAGTAGGGTTGTATAGTTTCAATTATTAGTACTCATAGCATGGATAATGATGCAAGTAATCTAGGGTTAGGGTAACAACCTGGAGGTCGGTTGTCACATTCTCCCACCGTTTAAGAAATTCGTCGTCCCGAATTTTAACTCTGATTAGGGCTGACGGGTGGTTTGAAGAGGTGTGGATAGTTCTTTCTCATTTCATCTTCACGTTCCCAAGTAAATCCAGGTCCTCGCTTGGAGTTCCATCTAACTTTAACCTTGGGTATGCGGCTCCGCCGGAGTTGTTTGACCAAACGATCCGTGATCTCCACAGGTTCTTCCACAAAGTTCAGTTTGTCGCTTATCTTGCTTCTTTTAATGGTAGTTCCAGGGTTTTGTCTACCATGCTCTTCTTCAAGTTTGACACATGAAAGTGTCGTGTATGTGACTCAATCCCGGGGGTAGTTTCAACTTATATGCCACTGGGCCAATTCTTGCCATTATCTCAAATGGTCCAATGTATCTTGGGCTTAGTTTTCCTCTTTTTCCGAATCTCACCGTTCCTTTCCACGGTGCTACTTTTAGCATCACTCTGTCGCCCACTTGGAACTCTAGAGGTTTCCGCCTCCTGTCGGCGTACTTCCTCTGTCGGTCTCTAGCTGCTCTCAGTCGTTCCTTTATCTTATAGATCTTATCGGTGGTTTCCAACACTATGTCGGTCCCATCACTTGGCTGTCACCAATCTCATTCCAACTCAAGGGTGATCGGCATTTCCTGCCATAAAGGACCTCGTACGGAGCGGCTTTGATACTCGCGTGGTAACTGTTGTTATAGGCGAATTCTACCAAGGAAGATGGTTATCCCAGTTTCCGCCAAAGTCCATCACGCAAGCTCTCAACATGTCCTCCATCGTTTGAATAGTTCTTTTCGCTCTGTCCGTCGGTCTGAGGGTGGTAAGCCGTGCTAAGATCTAAACGGGTTCCTAAAGCTTGCTGGAACGATTTCCAGAAACGAGAGGTGAAACGGCTATCACGGTCTGAGATGATCGACAGAGGCACTCCATGGCCTTGTCACAATCTCATCGACATAAAGTTGGGCCAGTTTCGTCATATCATAGTCTTCTCTAATTGGCAAGAAGTGAGCTGATTTGGTTAATCTATCCACTATTACCCAAATAGCATCGTGACCTTTAAACGTTCTAGGCAGCTTGGTAACGAAATCCATCGTAACATTATCCCATTTCCATTCGGGAATCTCAGGTTGCTGCAACGTTCCCGATGGTTTTTGGTTCTCAGCTTTTACCATGGCACAAGTTAAACATTTCCCCACATAAACAGCGATTGATCTCTTAATTCCTGGCCACCAGAAAAGTGTCTTTAAATCCTGGTACATCTTATCACTTCCAGGATGAATTGAATACCTAGACTTGTGTGCTTCATCGAGGATTACTTCTCGAATTCCTCCGTGTTTTGGCACCCAAGTCCTTCCACCATATCTATATGTACCATCGTCCCCTATCTCCATCGCTTTTCCATTCCAGTCAATCCTTCTTCCTTTAGTTTCTCTTCCTTTAATGCCTCGCCTTGAGCTTCCTTCAATTTTGCTATAAGGTTGGTATACACACTCATTCTTAAGGCTCGTACTCGAAGAGGTTTCTCTCTTTCCTTTCGACTTAACGCATCCGCCACAACATTGGCCTTACCAGGGTGGTAGCGGATCTCGCACTCATAATCGTTCAATAGCTCAACCCATCTTCTCTGACGCATGTTGAGCATCTTTTGTCAAGGATATGCTGCAAGCTTCTATGTCGGTGTAGATAATGCACTTTGTGCCATAAAGGTAATGCCTCCACATCTTAAGGGCAAACACCACGGCACCCAACTCCAGATCATGCGTCGTGTAGTTCTTCTCATGATCATTCAGCAGTCTCGATGCGTAAGCAATCACCTTATTGCTTGCATCAATACACATCCTAGTCCTTGGCGCGAAGCGTCACAATAGACCACGAAGTCTTCTACTCCTTCTGGAAGAGCAAGTATAGGTGCACTGCATAACTTCTCTTTAAGTGTTTCAAACGGCCTCATTCTGCTCTCGCTCCCACACAAAGGTTGTGTTTTTCTTGGTTAGGGCGGTCAAAGGTTGCACTATACGCGAGAAGTCCTTTATAAACCTTCGGTAATAGCCACCAATCCCTAAAACTGCCTTATCTCCGTAGAGTCTCAGGATCTTCCAATTCTTTATGGCCTCAATCTTGGAAGGGTCAACTTGAATCCCATCCTTATTTACCACACTGACCCTAAGAATTGGATCTGGCGCATCCAGAATTCCACATTTCGAGAACTTGGCATATAGTTCTCATCTCTTGAGCATTCAGGATTAGCCTGAGATGCTTCTCGTGCTCGTCTTTAGTTTGAGAATAAATTAGTATGTCGTCGATAAACACGATCACAAACTTGTCGAGGTAAGGGCGGCAAACGCGATTCATGAGTCCATGAATGCTGCTGGAGCATTAGTCAGTCCAAAGGGCATGACCAAATACTCATAGTGTCCATACCTAGTTCGGAAGGCAGTTTTGGGTATATCTTCTTCTCTTATCTTCAGCTGGTGGTATCCTGACCTCAAGTCTATTTTGGAGAAGTAACTTGCTCCCTGCAATTGATCAAAATAGTCGTCTATTCTCGGGAGAGGGTAACGTTCTTTCTATGGTCAGCTTGTTCAACTCCCGTAATCAATACACATTCGCCGCGTTCCGTCCTTTTTCACGATAGCACTGGGGCACCCCATGGAGAGACACTCGGACGTATAAATCCCTTGTCCATCAGTTCTTGAATTTGTACCATTAGCTCCTTCATCTCCAAGCTTAAAAATTCTGTCTCCAGCTTCTCGAGTTGATTGATGGGGCAATATTGTTGGTCATTAACTCTCGGAATTCAGTCCAACCCATTCGATTTGCAACGTTTCTTCCACGGCTCTGGGTAATGGACTTCCACCATTCAAGAGCTGATCCTTTGAGAGATTGTGATGCAAATCTCACCATGTGCTCCATCTTGCACTCGCTGATGTCTAAGACGGCTTCCATTTCGTCGATCCACCTGTAAGTCTCTATGGCACCCTCGGTGCCATAGAAGTCCTTGGGCTTGCAGGCCATAAAGGTCTTGTAAGAGCCACCATTCCTTAACTCCTCAGCTTCATCATCGTGGCTCTCAGCGTTATCGGCCGTTCATTCCCAGTAGTGTTATCCCGGTCTGCATTATCTGTGCAATGATAGTCGGAATGGCGTTGGCCAGTTGCTGAGCTACGAGGTTAGCAATCCTTTCGTCACTCTCTTGATTAGTATTTCCCCGTGGGGAGTCCCTGGTGGAGTAGGTTGGGTTCCAGTAGGCCTTGCTCCCTCATGGCGGCCTCTGGTGGCTCCACGTCGACCAAAACGGGTTCCTCTGCGGGTCGGCATTCTGATAGTATCACAAATAGATTCGTTTAGCATCTCATAAATTTGTTTCGGTAGCCTAGGCATCATTATCCTATCGCCACCATGCCTCGGAAGAGGAATCATAGCATGCATACATGTATTACAAACCCACTAAAGAACCTTAAATGTCCAATTCAAAAATGATATAATAGTTGGGCAACAATTTAGAAAAGGCACAGACAATCTCAAAAGCACAACAAAACATATAGCAGTTTAATACAGACAGTTAAAAAGTTTTTAGCATCTCAAAAGCAGTCAACATAGTATCATCCAAACGAGTAGAATCAGAGTCATGCTCTTACAATTTGGAAGGTGCCATCACCCCCATAATTAAAAATAACTAGTCTCAAATAAGAATTCAAATAGTTTCCTTCTACTGTCCACAGACAGATAAATCCACTGAGTACTCCAGTTCTCACATCCAATCCTCTTTACCATCCAAACCACCCCCTGTACCCTTCTCCTCTGCTCCTGCTCCAAACGCTTCACTCCCTGTGTAGCCATCATCGCCTGGACTGGGCCGACTGAGAAGTTCGAGTGAGTGGTCTGCTGAACAGTCAATCATGACGGCGAACAGTCCTCAAAATCCATCTAGTGTCGCATCGGAGGGTCCTACATCACTCGCCCGGCGACTCGATGGGAGTACCTATCACCAGCCAGTACAGTGGGGCGTCATACATACTATGTCTCGGCGGCATCAGGCGCTCGTCGCGGGGTCAAACAGTGGGGGGTACCGATGTCGGAATCCTAACAGCGGGGGGGGAGGAGGAGGAGGCATCCTAAAGGATACGGAGGATCCTGGTCTAACGCTCTTGCGAGGTGGGGTGACAGTACGCGACCCCTATTCCCAATAGGTGGGATGGGTGAGAGGGTCGAGGCAAGCAGAAAGACGACTGAGGAGAGTGGGATCGCGTTCGGCTTCGGGAAGGTGATGTGGAGAAGAGTCCTCGGAAGCCTCAGTGTCTCGGACGTGACGGATATCCACCCTGGATGTCCGCATCTCGGAGGTACGCCTCATACTCGTCTGGGGGTTCTCCTCTCCTTAGATGTCGGTAGGAGCGGTCTCAGCGTCGGGGTGAGCAGGCGCCTTTCTTTATCAGCCATTGTCGTTATCCTGTAAGAAATACATCATGAGTAATTTGGTTTCTCATAGCTCATGATTTACATAATAGTACTAATATAGTAGTGATGGCAATAGTATCTGTTATTCCAACATATAGCTGTCTTTTGCCCCGATCAATAGTTTCTTCAAGTAGTATCGGATAAACATAGTTCATCATAAAAATCACTTAAATCCCCCTTTTAACATTAGTTTCAAATCATTCAATATAAACCAGAAAAATCCAACCATACCTAAAGATCAGTGATGGCAAATACGCGTCCGGTAAATTCATGATTACGTTGATTCAAGTGTAATCATCAATTTACCCAACCCGATCATTCAACACACTTCCACAAGGACAGTCCTAGGGTATCAGGGTTGTAGCTAGGGTCTACTATGGCATTCCCGATTCTCTACAACCTTTGGCTCTGTACCAATCTGTCCACACCCCCGGCGCCCAGATAGGGTGGGAGTCACAGACCTAGCACAAAACATATGGCAGCGGAACAAACCCATTATAAGAGCTCAAAGGAGAGAATATCACATGGCATTAAAGTTTTAAAAGGTACTAGGGCTAGAGACACATCAAGCCCCAATAAGTTTTTACAACATCCATAAAAAATGAAAATTGTTAATTGTTCAACACAAATATAAATTGTTCAATGTTTCATCAAGGAAATAAGCCAATGCCATGTCACGGGGATAGGTCTAGGTCTTCAACAGCTAGGATCTCTTCAGACATTACTGAAACATGCTCAAAAGAAAAATTGTGTCAACTATAAAGTTGGTGAATTCAAGTGCTTAAAGTTCAAAAACAAAAGGACTTAATAAATCCTTCTTTGATTAAAAGGAAAAAAAAATCATATGTTTATCATCGTGGGAGAAATAAAATATAATCAACCCTGCACTCAGTCCCCGGTTAGCCTCTTCTAAAGTTGTGTTTTACCGGATATTCCCGAAGGAAGAAACTGAGCCCCATACCAGTGAACCCTACCGCCCGGATGGTTCACCAGAATCTTAACAAAACTTGTACATGCCACAACGATCCCTCAGGATCTCAGTGGGGTAACCTTCCTGGAACGGAAAGCCACTGTGTGTGGGGATTCCCCAAATAGATCTATCCATATAATCAAGCGGTTCACGAAAGAATTAATGATCATGATATAAGAATTAGCAGGTAACCACAATCCCACATAGTATCATCAAATAAAGCACAATCATAGTTAATAAAAGTTAGAGCATGTTCATCCCAAAAACAGTAGTAAAAAGGGGGATCACTAGAACTCACCTAGATATCAAGCCAAAGAAATTTCTTCTTCGTGCCGGGGAATGTCTCAAGTCTAGCACCCTAACATAAGTATATTAAGTGATAGCTACTGCTCTAAACCATTTAAGGAGCAATAATAGTGCCTAAGACTTAAATGGACGGGTTCGGCTTGATTCGGTAGGGTTTGTTATAAAGGTTCTTTATGGAAAGTCATGGTTTTTCATAAAATCAAAGGTTTCTACTTACTAAACCAAGAATATATAGTAATTATGCCATTTAAGGGGGCCAAATGAACTTATGGGAGTCGGTATGAAGTTTTGCAAAATTTACAGTTTTGCCCCTGAAGTTTCAAAATTGACATTTTCTACCCTTAAGATTAGTTTCTGCATTAAGTGACCTCTATACTTAAAAATCAGGTTCAAGACCTTAATTCAACTAGTTTTAAGAATTATAACCAAAATTTCAGTTTATGGTCTCGGGTTTGCAAATTACGCTTTAACGTTGCCGGTTACGGTAAAACCGAACGGTTTTAAAAATGGTTATCTATGAGTTTTCGCCTTTTTGAGTCTAAAACCAGTAGAACTTTTTAAAGTCATTTTAATAAGTTTCCAACCTTTAAATCACAAATTTTGCCCCTAGTAGTTGACAAGACCCGTTTTTGTTTAACCGTTTTTTTAACGTTAAAATGCGTTTTAGTCGGGTTTGACCATTTTAAAAAGCTTGTTTGACCAACTATTTATTTGGGTTTTATTTATCTTTAACCTACTGGAAATCATTGATTTTTATAATTTGTAACATTTAACCCCATTATCGTAATTTTTCCTTAAAAACGCCTCTCGGTTACACCCGGGTTTCACTTAAAATCCATTTAAATACCATTTGACCACTAAAAATTCTCATTAGCTCCAGAACACTTTATTAATCCTTAATGAACCTGGAATTCTTTTTAAAAAGTTTATAGTTCAAGATTTCTTGTTTTTAAGTCATTTTAACACGTTTTCGGGTCCCGAAAGTGACCAAAATGGGTCTAAACACATTATGTCTTTTGTTCCAGAGGTCAAACCATGTTATTAAACTTAATATGCACTAAAACTTACTGAAATAACAGTCCCAACACGTTGCCTAAGTGTTCTACACATACAAGGGTTTCAAGAGGTAAAATAAGCCATAACCGACACATTAACATGTGTGATTCATGGTACCTTAAGTTTAATCATTGCCAAAACTCATCTTACTTAAAAATCAGATTATTGAGGTGCCTTAAAAGTCATTTTGAGCAGGTTACACGTTTTGTTTTGAAGGGTTACAAGATACACAAGTTTGATAGTGCCAAAACACCAAAATAGGGTTTTCAAGGGGTAAATCGGGTTCTACCCCTTTGACCATTTATATCATGTGATATACCTTCAAGAATTTGGGAACTCTTCAAGAACAAGGTGAGGGTGAGAGGTTTCTGTTACAAAAAAGTAAGGTTTTTAGGTGAACAATGAAGTTAACTTGAGAAATGACCAAACCGAACATAGTGAGCTTACACTTGATGTATCTCACGGTTTAGAAGGTGTGGATGGTCGTGAATGGATGAAATCTCCTTGGATGAGGCTGGAGAATCTCGAACAAAAGCTGGAACCTCAAGTATTGCACGTTCCAAGCCTCAAAACATCACCAAAAGTCACCTTTCTTGCGGTATGCTGCTGGCCGATGGTTGTTGTTTGTTGTTGTTCACGATTTTGGAGCTTGAAAAGGAGAGTATTAGGGAGTGTTTGATAGAGAGAATGTGGGTTCAGCTGATGAATTCGAAAATGAGAGAGAGAGGAGGAGTGTAGAGTGTGTCTTGCAATATGGAGAATTGCATGAGAGGGGAGTGGTGGGTATGTAGGTGGTGTAGAAGACCATGGATTGGCCAAGAAGGGGGTGGCCGAATTTGTCATCTTGTGAGGGATTTTCCTTTAAATTTTTATTGTAGAAATAATAATATTATGGGGTATTAATTTGATGTGTAGTGTATAATTATTAGTTAGTAGATGATGTTAGTTGATAACATGTGTAGGATCATTCTTGCATGATCCGAAATTTCCAAGTGTGAGGGTGTACATATATTTTTAATTGATTCAATTGATATTCTTAATTCTAGCTAGGGTGACTAATTGACATTCCCGGACACTAATTTTTAAAAAGGTAGAAACCTAATTTGGTTAAAAATCAAAAGTAAAGATCACATGAAATCATAATTTACATCAAATAGCAAGAATTGATTCCAATTTCATAGTAGGGTTGTATAGTTTCAATTATTAGCACTCATAGCATGGATAATGATGCAAGTAATCTAGGGTTAGGGTAACAACCTGGAGGTCGGTTGTCACATCTATGATCCTTGTTATTCCAATTCTCATATCTAACTCATTTTGTATATTCCAGCATGTCTCGTCATCATGGAAAGCGTGGAAGTTCCGATCGTAAACTAGCCGCCATGATTGCTCGTCAAATGGCTGCTGTCATCCCGACCATGGTTGCTGAACTTAATAGCACCTTACTGACCAATGGTAGCAACAATGGTAATGGTCATGGAGAGAACAGCAACAACCAAAATGGGAACAACCAAAACGGGAACAATCGAACTTGCACCTTCAAACACTTTAGTTCTTGCAAGCCCACTAGTTTTAGTGGCAAGGAAGGAGCCACTGGTCTTCTTGAGTGGTTCGAAAGCATGGAGAATACCTTTATCAATTGTGAGTGTCCCGAGACGCTCAAGGTTCGTTATGCTACTAGTGTGCTCCAACAAAGGGCACTTACCTGGTGGAATAGCGAGAAGAGGAACCGTGGACCCGAAGCTGTGCAAGCACTTACCTGGGAGGAGTTCAAGAACATCGCTATCGCGAAGTTTTGCCCACGAAGTGAGTTGCAAAAGTTGGAGGAAGAATTTTGGAACTTGAAGCAAAATGATGGTGATCATTTGGCCTACTCAACTAGGCATCATGAGTTGAGTTTACTGCTGCCTCACATGGTCGACACTGTCCCCCGCAACATCGAGAAGTTCATTAAGGGTGTACCACCCCAAATTCAAGATGCTGTGGTGGGTAGCCGACCCACAACTTTGGAAGAAGCCATTACTATCACCGCTCAACTCACCGAGAACCATATACGAGCGGGCACCATGTTTGTGAAAGGTGCAAAGAAGGTAGAGAAGACGGCTACCGAGGCTGTTAAGGAGACCAAAGCTGAACCGTCTTACAACAACAACAACAACAACAAGAAGCGCAAGTTCACATCGGCGCGCAATTATGCTGTGGCTGCACCTAAACAACCTCAAAGACAACTTGTTCCTGCGGCTGCACCTGTGGCACAAGTGCCTGGGGCTAGGGCTTATGCTGGTCCTCAGCCTATGTGCAACATTTGTAGGTACCATCACCCGGGAAATCAACCATGCCGTATCTGTACATTATGCGGTAAATATGGTCACTTGGTGGCGACTTGTCACCGTGCACCTAACAACAACGCCGCCGTGGTCACAAATCGTGTTTGCTACAACTGTGGGGAACCTGGTCATTTCCGCCCACAATGCCCCCGTCTTGTGAGTAATGTTCCACAAGCCCGAGGACGTGCTTTCAACATTAACGCAAATCAAGCACAAGCAAACAACGATGTGGTGAATGGTATGTTCACTTACCTTTAACTTTTGTGACCTAATTCTTTTCATGTGTTACCTATGTCGTTAAATACCTTTAAAACTGAACAGGTATGTTCCTTATTAATAAAACTTATGCCTATGACCTATTTGATTCTGGAGCCGATAAGAGTTTTGTTTCGTTAGAGTTTGAACCCATACTTGCTAAGCCACATACGAAACTAGAAAGACCTCTTACTGTTGAAGTCGTCGATGGAGAACCGATCACCGTTGACATTGTTATTCGTGATTGCATCTTAAGCCTTGACACGCATGATTTTCTTATCGATCTTATTCCTATGAAACTTGGAAGCTTTGACGTCATCATTGGTATGGATTGGTTAGCCAAACACCATGCCGAGATCATTTGTTTCGAGAAGTGCATCCGTATACCGTTACCCTCTGGAGATACGTTGAAAGTATTTGGTGAAAAATCTTCCAAAGGGCTTAAACTCATGTCTTGCACTCAAGCCCGAAAGTGCTTAAGCAAGAAGTATATGGCCTTCTTGGCATACGTGGTCAACACGAAAGTCAAAGGGAAAGAACTTAAGGATGTCCCTATCGTACGAGATTTTCCTGAAGTATTTCCCGATGACCTTAGTGGTTTACCTCCCGTGCGTGAAGTCGAGTTTAAAATTGACTTGATACCGGGAGCAAACCCCGTGGCTAAGTCACCATATCGGCTTGCACCATCGGAAATGCAAGAACTCTCTAGTCAACTTCAAGAGTTATCCGAGAAGAGCTTCATCCGTCCTAGTTCTTCGCCTTGGGGTGCACCTGTTCTATTTGTGAAGAAGAAAGATGGAACGTTTCGTATGTGCATCGATTATCGTGAGCTTAACAAGCTTACCATCAAGAACCGTTATCCTCTTCCTCGTATCGATGATTTGTTTGACCAACTTCAAGGAGCTGCTATCTTCTCGAAGATCGACTTACGTTCTGGCTATCATCAGTTGCGAGTCCATGATGATGATATCCCAAAGACCGCGTTCCGTACTCGTTATGGACACTATGAGTTTATGGTGATGCCTTTTTGTTTAACCAATGCTCCTGCTGTCTTCATGGATCTCATGAACCGAGTATGCAAGCCGTATCTAGACAAGTTTGTGATCGTCTTCATTGATGACATACTTATCTACTCAAAGTCCAACACCGATCATGAACTACATTTGAGATTGGTTCTTGAGTTGTTGAAGAAAGAGCAATTGTACGCGAAGTTCTCGAAGTGTGATTTCTGGCTCGAGGAAGTTCAATTTCTAGGACATGTGGTAAATAGCCAAGGAATTCACGTTGATCCTGCAAAGGTGGAAGCTGTGAAGAATGGTGTGTTCCTACAACTCCTACCGAAGTTCGTTCTTTTCTTGGTCTTGCTGGTTATTATCGGCGATTCATTGCCAACTTCTCGAGGATCGCGAAACCGCTCACTACTTTGACACAAAAGAATAAACTATTCGAGTGGGGTCCCGAGCAAGAAGAAGCTTTTGAAGCGTTAAAGCACAAGTTATGCAATGCTCCTATCTTGACCCTACCCGATGGAAACGACGATTTCACCGTGTATTGTGATGCATCTAAACAAGGCCTTGGTTGTGTTCTCATGCAACGAGGGAAGGTTATAGCTTATGCATCGAGACAATTGAAGGTTCACGAGGTGAATTACACCACACACGATCTTGAGCTTGGTGCTGTTGTCTTTGCTTTGAAGATTTGGAGACACTACTTGTATGGTACGCAATGTATAGTCTACACCGATCACAAAAGCCTTCAACACGTTTTCAATCAAAAAGATCTCAATATGAGACAACGTCGTTGGGTGGAGTTGATTAGTGATTATGATTGTGACATTCGTTACCATCCTGGTAAAGCAAACGTTGTAGCCGATGCATTAAGTCGAAAGATTCACAACAAGATGATCTCATTCCAAGAAATTCGCGATCGACGCCAATGGTTTGACACTTTGGGTGAGTTCGATACTGAGATCCGACTTGATGTCAACGAGACCACCGTGTTGCTACAAAACCTGAGGATAGATAGTGATATCGAGTCTAGTATCTTGGAGGCTCAACAAATGGTGCAACGAGAAGGAAGAATGAAGGAGGAATTGGAGCATAATCTTCTAACGCAATTGGAAACGAAACCCAATGGATTGATGTACTTCGCAAATCGAATTTGGGTTCCAAACCGTGATAACCTCCGTACCTTCATCATGAGCGAAGCTCATCAAACTCGTTATTCTATTTATCCTGGCTCCGATAAGATGTATATGGACCTACGTGGTCAATATTGGTGGCCTGGAATGAAGAAAGACATAGCGACTTATGTAGCTAAGTGTCTCACGTGTACGAAGGTTAAAGCCGAACATCAACGTCCAAGTGGATTACTTGAGCAACCCGAGATTCCTATGTGGAAGTGGGAACACATATCCATGGACTTCATAACAAAGCTACCCCGAACCTCTCGAGGACATGATAGCATATGGGTGATCGTTGACCGATTGACCAAGTCGGCGCATTTTATACCTATACGTGACACTTACAAAACATCAAAGTTAGCTCGTATATACGTTGATGAGATTGTAAGTCGTCATGGGGTACCTCTGCACATCATATCCGACCGAGATGCTCGCTTCACTTCACATTTTTGGTCGTCTATGCAAGAACTCTTGGGTACACAACTAGATCTAAGCACGGCTTACCATCCTCAAACTGATGGTCAAACCGAGCGAACGATCCAAACCTTGGAGGATTTGCTACGCCTTTGTGTTCTTGACTTTGGTGGTGATTGGGATACGCATCTACCGCTCGCGGAATTTTCGTATAACAATAGTTACCACTCGAGTATCAAGATGGCACCGTTCGAAGCACTTTATGGTCGAAAATGCCGTTCACCGATCTGTTGGACCGACATTGGTGAAAATTTCATCACTGGTCCTGAACTTATACAAGAGACGACCGATAAAGTTTCTATCATTCGCAAGAACCTTGAAGTGGCAAGAAGTCGTCAAAAGAGCTATGCTGACAAGCGACGTAAGCCATTGGAATTCCAAGTTGGGGAGATGGTTCTTCTTAAGGTTTCACCGTGGAAAGGTGTGGTTCGCTTTGGAAAGAAGGGCAAACTGGCTCCAAGATTTGTAGGGCCTTTCAAAATCCTGAAAAGGATTGGGAAAGTGGCTTATAAACTGGAACTACCTTCCGACCTTAGTGAAGTTCATCCTGTGTTCCACGTCTCAAACTTGAGGAAGTGCTTGGCTGACGAAAGTCTGCATGTTCCGTTGGAAGACATCCAGATTGACGAGTCGTTGCATTTTGTCGAGAAACCTGTTGAGATCATGGATCGCATAATGAAGAAGACTAGAACCACAACCACCCCGATCGTCAAGGTTCGTTGGGAGAATAAACGTGGCGCCGAATTTACTTGGGACGTGAGGAGTACATGAAGAAGAAATACCCGTTCTTATTTGCATAGTTTCATTTCTTTTAATTTCGGGACGAAATTCTTTTAAGTTGGGGAGACTGTAACATCTCATATTTTCTGTTAATTAAAAGTTAACTGTGTTAATTCTTATATGGTTATTTATGCTAATTATGATACGTGGTGGACTTTTTATGATTTCTTGTCTAATTTAAAGTTTATAAGTTAATGAAATAATAATGATTATAACAATAATAATATTAACAATGTTAATCATATTAATAATCATAAAAATAATAATAATAATAATAATATTATCAACAATAATAATAATAATAATAATAATAATAATAATAACAATAATAATAATAATAATAATAATAATAATAATAAGGATTCTTGAACAATTAACACTTAACAAGTTAGATTAAAGTTTAGGGGGTCTTAGTGTCATTTTACAAACTTTAAAGGAGTTTTATGCATAAAATGATAAGAAATCAAAGTGGGAGGGTTAATTGTGTAAAATTTGATAAAAACCCCAAACCACCCGCCCTTACCCCGTTTTTCCGGCGCCGATTCCGGCCAACCTCCGGCGGCTCCGGCCACCTAATAAATCCCCAATTTTCAGTCGTTTCTTGTTCCCAAAACCATCCCAACCGTTCTAGAACGCGATTCGAACCTTAATTACCCCTTTAATTTGAGTTTAAAGGCGATTATATGGGTCGTTCGGGCGATGTAACCGTCGGCCATAAAGCTCACAACCGTTGGACAATTAAACCTCAATAATAACCTAATTAATCGAACACGAACGATCATATACCTATTCCTAATCGAACTAAATCCTCAATTTCATCTGGAATCCACACGAACATCCCATTTGATTATCCATATTCGACGCACCTGCAACATAATCGAATACCACACTCGGGAGTTCAAAGACCGCAATCTATTGAGGGCTTTTCATCATTTTGATCACCTGAAGCTTTCTGCAAGACGGATTTGTGTATCAACCTTGTTTCAATTCGAATCATTCACGACATAGCCGCGCACTGTTCTTGGACTTGTTCTTCATCGATTTATACACAATACGGGTAATTAGATACACCATTTTGTGCGTATTTACAAGGGGAATCAAAGCCCCATGTTTGATTTCGTTAACACAATCGATCTGGCCTTCAATTTGTGGTCCAATCGATCTAGGGTTCTTAAGGATTTGGGGGTTTTGTTTAGGTTTTGTATTTAACAATTAAAAGCAAAAACATATCGCGGCTGGAAGCCTTGGTTCACTGGTAAACATCACACCTTCTAAACAGGAGGTCCCCGGTTCGAATCCGGGGAACCTCATGTTTTATTTTTAAAGGTTTTTGGCCTTTAGCACAAATTCAGAATTTTCTTAAAAATTATAAAAAACCATTTTATAAAAGTTTAATATTTTAAAATACTACTATTTATTTTCTGTAAATTAGTTTCTTAAAAAGAAAAAAAAAAGAGAAATACTTTTATACTTTTATCAATATTCTAAAAACTAAATAAATAGTTATTTTGATAAAATCATACTTGGTTCCAAAAATATGATTATTTCAAGTATTGCCTTTAAATCATTGTTTAAATTGTGTTTATTAGACTTTATCTAATCTTTATATATATATACAAGATCATTATAAATGTTATATTTTTATAAAACCTTATATAAAATGTGTAACAAATTTCTTTGATTTCATTAGACGTAATTGCTTCCATTATGTTAAACAAAATTATTTGACAAGCCCTAAATACCTTATTGAAACCCTAGTTCATGTTAAAACGTTAATATTATTATTAAACTTAAATCTTGTAAATATATATGTTTAGGCATCTTGTGACGATACATCTTGGAACGACGCTTATTATTATTCTTATTTATCATCATTCTTGCACTTAATTTGACATGTGAGTTTTCCTTGTCCCCTTTTTATAATTTCACACTTATTTGGGGTGAAACATGATGCTTATATTACATACACGTTTAAACATTTGAGACTTATAATGCACATGCAATTCTACTTATTATTTGGTCATGGTTATTTGTGTATTGTAAGTGTTTATATGAGATACATAGTTTGTTTACAATCATTAACTATTGCTAGCCTGGCGACGTCTTAGATCTTTGGGTCTGACAAGCCTATTTGGTGCTAAAGTCGAGGTATTGCCGACTCCTAGGGGCCGTACGCTTGTGCACTAGGGAACCAAATACACTTAGCCAATCTTTTATACTTGTAATCAAGTCGAGGTTTGGTTGTAACGATATGTGTTCTATAACCTTACTAGCTTATAATCCATGACATGAATTGCTACTTGTAACCTTATTATGTATGAAAACTTGGAAACTCACCAACTATTTTTAGTTGACTCTTTATTTTCATCATGTTTCAGGAAATCCCCAAGTTTAAAGTGGACATTTGAAGCTTGCAATAAAACTAGGACTTGGACCTAGTTAAATAAACAAAACATTATGTTATGTTTGAGTTATGTTGAACTTATTTCTTTTTGTGACTTATGGTTGTATTTCATTTTAATACTTATGATAATAATATTTGCAATTTAAATATAGCATTATGTGGCTGTGAACAATCTTAACCCTCACATCTCGACGTTTCCGCCGTCAAGGTTGGGGTGTGACATCAAGCGCCGGTGTTTTTAAACGGACAGCACAGATTACTTCGTAAGCTTTCCACATTTTAATATTTTGTATAGTAACCGGTCCCTATATATACATACACACATATATATATAGGGTCAGGTTATTTGCAGGACTCCTTATAAAGTAAGAACTATGATAAACATTATTAACCATTGATTAATTTAATTAATGGTTGTGATTAAAAAGGGTAAAAAATGTAGATATCAATATTAAATAAATGAGTTAAAAATAATAAAAGGGTATAATGGTAAATATTTTTTTTCTCTCCGGTTAGTTACTAATTTTGTTAATGAATTCTCTCTTCTTTATTCTCAATCATCTTTTCTCTCACATCCCTCATCATTAGAAATTAAGTATACTTTAAAAACCAAAATGAAAAGCTTTAAAGCTCAATGTACAAATAGCTAATGCATACTACTTCTTTTTCTTTTTTTATTAGTTTAATACTTTTGTCTTTTTGTACTTAATATTTTATTATTAAAATTAGTTTTAAAGTTATTTTGTTTTTCCATATAACTTCTAGAATATGATATGTTGTAGAATTTTAAATATATCGTTGTGACGTGCTTATTTTTATCTACATTTCGATATAAATTTCGTTCGAAATGGAGCTATGCGTAAAAATGTACAAGTCATCAAAGCACAAATGTACGAGTCGTTCAAGTTGTTTCAAGGTTTTGAAAGCATTTTAACGTTAGCATTTTTCTCGATTTTGCTCCCCAACCGGAAGGCGGTGGCTTTATTATAGTTTGTATATATAAATCAATGTATTTTTCAAAATATATGTTAATAGTTTGTGTATGACATTACATAACTTAATATATTATCATGTTACCGTACCTATATCAAAACTAAAAGTAACATATATGCTAACAAAGAAAAACAAGTCTTTACATACATGTAAATTAGTGTAGTCTGAAATATAACATGTTACATATACGTTAGTGGTTATTGTACAAACTCAGCTATTTACATATATGTAAGTCATTGCATTTTGAAAGATATATGTTAACAATATGAAGGTTACGAATATGTAACTTAGTGTATCAAATTTACATATATGTAAATGACTTGATGCATATATAATCAAATTAATACAACCAAACCAAAAATAATAATCATATTTCATGATATATCTATGATTTACATATACGTAATCAAATGTTTAAACGTACTCTAAGTATATGTACACAAGTTTACATATGTGTTTACGTATACGTAAGTCTATATATATATATATATATATATATATATATATATATATATATATATTAAGTGACACAGAATTATAATTTTCAAAAATTTAAGAAATTGTCTGCATAATGAAACCAAAATCATAAATAAAACACAAAACTAATTAGGATTATCGAGGTGATAACATGAGGAAAATCAAACCATTTCATTGTCATTTTCGTCTTCATCACATCCGTCATCTTTTTCACCATCATTGTCTTTATTATTATCGTATTCATTAAGGACATCACCTTTTTATCACCATTGTCGTCATCTTCGAGTCATCTTCATCATCGCTATTGTCTTCATCTTCGAGTCATCTTCATTGTTTTCTTCTGTATCCTCAACCTTACCGTTGTTACCTTACAAAGTTCCAAAAACGAGATATGTTCCATTTGAGATTAGAACAAGATTTCATGATATCGAATTGCTTTGTTTTATTAGATCTAGAAAGAAATTTTGATTAAGAATGTGATAGAGTAACATGTTTTAATATTCTAGTCAATCAAAGAATAAATAAGGAGATGTAAATGACATATTTATAAATCTACCCTACTACCCTTTAGAAATAAATTAAATAATATATGAAAACTATATTAATGATGTAACACCCAGATATTTTCTTTGAAGCCGACGAAAGAAGAAAAAGAAATAAAATCCAAAGTCAAGGGACCAAACTTGCCAAAACGGGAGAAGGTTGGATGAGTGGGGGTATAAAAAGGGGAAGGCATCCCACACCCTCCCCCATACTCACAAAATCAACCATAGAGATAAAAGAGGAAGAAAGTAGTCTCAAGCTTCGAGTTTTCGTGGATTCGAGCGTGAAAGTTGAAGTTTAGCGGGTTGGATCGAAGCTCTATTCGTCGGGGTTGTTTGTGTGAGTTCTAGGACCCCTCTTTTACACATTTTCAACTGATTTGGGGCTGGAACACACCTAAAAACTCGTTTTTGAAGTGTGTGTGTTGAACCCGTGTGTATGTGTTTGTGTGTGATGCGAATGGGTTTTGTTTTCGGGCTTGTGTGTGCTTGAATGGTGTTGTGGTATGTGTTTCTAAGGTTTAGGATGGTTGATTTGGGCTTAAAACGAGTTTAGGAAAGCTTGGAGGCCGAAAATGGCAGATTGGGTTCGGGATGAACTACATTCTGCATCAGCTAGGACTAGGCAACCGAATGGCATGCGACTGGAGGCCATACGGCCGAATGGCATACGACTGAGGTCCATGCGCACGATTGCCATGCGACTGAGGTCCATACGCATGTAAGGTATGCGATTGAAGGTTATGCGACTGAGGTTCATGCGCTTGGAGACCATGCGACTAAGGTCCATTCATGCGAAGGTGAAGTCATGTGACTGAAGGCCATACGCATGGAAGTCATGCGACTGAGAGTCCATACGCATAGGTGTCCGTTCGCCCATAGGTCCATCCGCATAGGTCCATTCGCATAGGCTCCATTCGCTTAAGTGTTCAGTCGCCTGGAAGGCCATGCGACTGGAGGGTGTCCATACGCCCAAGTAGGGCTCATACGCCCGAAAGAACATAGTTTATTTACTGACTTTCAGGAGAAAGTGCAGATGTAAGTTTTGACGTGGAAGGTTCCCGGTAGTTTATGTAAGATGACTTTTGAGACCATAGAAGCTATGTTGGGCATCATGATGATGATGTATGATGTTGTATGATTATGCATGATGTATGTTATGTATGTTTGATGATGTCCCATATGATGATGTTGACTGTGTATGTTGATGTTCCTTATTACTATGTATGATTATTTTCCCTTGGCTTTACGTGGAATGTTAATGAATGAAATGAAAATATTATGTAACGTAAAGTGAAAGATAATGAAAGAGGAACATGATGAACGATTGCATGCATTAATAAATGATGGAATGTAACAAAAGTCTTCCAAGCCTTGGATGTCGGGACCCGTCCCATTGTAAGGTGTTAGCCTAACGGTGTGCGGGTTAGCTACCCCAGAAGGATGCACATCGGGGTCCTTCTTTGTGATTGACCATTTGTATAGAGCCATTGTTGCTTGCCTTCGGTACTGTGGCCACGAGGTGCTGTGCACCGTGATGGAAGGTCTATGATAGGCTTCGGCCCAGTACCAACGGATGGAAGGGCATAGCGTATGAAAATGGTATACCTGAATTTTTACCTTCGGTATTGTGGCCATGAGGTGTTGTGCACCATGATGGAAGGTTTATGATAGGCTTCGGCCCAGTACCAGCAGTCTGAAGGGTAAAAGTTCATGGTTTTGACGGAAAGAAAAGATGTAATGATGAACGAACGAATGAAAGTAAGAATGTAGGAATGAATGGAAGTTAATGAACAAATGATGAAGATAATAATGATATTATCTATGTGTACGTATGATGTATGATCGCAAGCAAAAGTAAAGAACGGTTTTAATGAAAGAAAAGTATGTTTTATTATAAAACTAGAACTCATTCAGCAATGCTGACTTTTATGTGTTTCTAGTTGGCAGGTAATGATTGGTGAGGATGGCACGGGCGGCTACTCAGCTCTTTTGGATGACATTCTTTTGTTTAAATGTTTTTGCATTGTAATGCGAACGAACGATGTTTTGAATGAACGATTGTATTAACTTGCAAAAGCATATACAATGAAATGAGATGTTTATTTTGATGATTCCGTTGCGTTGTTTATGAAAGTTAAATGTAATTATAAGTTTTATGAGTAACGATTAACCCCAGCTGTGAGCATTCTAGGAACGGGGCCTACAAGTTGGTATCAGAGCCAAAGTTTGAGTGAAACGGGTAAATTTTCAAAATAAACCTTAACTTAAACTGAAAATGGGACGGAAAGGAAAGGGATGCCAATCTGAGTAGCTGCGTGCCATTAGGTATTTTTCTTAATGTTAATCGGATTACGTGCACATGTTATGTGGTTATGTGTTGTTTGTAGATTTAAATACTGATGTAGTCAGGACAGGTAATGCTTGGGGTATGAAGAGTAAAGTAAGTGACTAATCATAACTGGCCACTGTAATTAGGGACTTACTATACTTGACATAAACTAACCTGTTCCCTTGAATGACCATGTTGGTGTTTGAATCTTTCAGTGCGCGTGAGGATGGCCGGTGGTAGATCTTCAAAAGCTTCTCGTGGTGGTGGTCGTGGTGGGCTTGGTGCTGAGCCGCGACCCAAGAGGGGAAGACCCAGAGTGGAAAAGGTGGTTCATGAGAAACCCGAGACCCCTCATCCGGAGGGTGGTTTTGAGAGTGCAAACTTAAGGGCCTCGGTAAAGGAGGCTGTTGTTGAAGAGGTGCATCAGGTCATGTAGACAATCTTACCGTCTGTGGTGACCGAAGTTATCAGGGTTGTACGGGAAGGGAAAGAAAGGAGAGAAACAGGTCCTCTGGAGGACGGGAGCAACCAGAGCCTGAAACGGTTCTCTCCGATGATGAAGAAGAGGAAGAAGAAGAGCCTACGCCAGAGGCGGCACGAGGCTGTAACTACGGGGCGTTTCAACGATGCAAGCCCCTTACTTTTGATGGTAACGGCACTGCTGCTGCTGCTTACCGATGGGTGAGAGAAATGGAAGCTGTTCTTAATATCAGCGAGTGCCGGGAGGATCAGAAGGTAAAGTTTGCTGCCCATTCTTTCGTGGACTCAGCTTTATGCTGGTGGGACAATATTGTCCAAGCTGAGGGTAGTCGGGCTATTGGGAGGATGAGATGGTCCGAACTGAAGAAGTTGGTGATTGAGGAGTTCAGTCCTCACAGAGAAATGGACAAAGTTGAGAGAGAGTTCTTGCAGCTGGAGGCGGGAACCATGACACATCAACAGTATACCACCAAGTTCAACGAAATGGCACGTCTGGTGCCGGATCAGGTGACGCCTCTGTCACGGAAGATTAAGAGGTACATTCAGGGCTTGCCAACGGATATTCGAAGGCACATGATCGCTGCCCGACCGAGTACGTTTAGGTCAGCGGTTGACTTGGCCGGGAGGTTGTATTATGAAAGAACGGTGGTGGTGACTGAAGACAATAAGAAGAGTGGTGGAGACCGGAACTGGAACACGAAGAGGTTTGGTCGGGGTGGTGCCCCGACGGATAATAAGAGCGCACGGGTGGATGACCGCCGTGTGGTCACATTTGGTGCAGGACCAAAGAAGTGTGGTAGATGTGGAAAGGAGCATAGTGGGGAATGCAGGCTGGGGTCGAACTTGTGCTTCAAATGTGGGAAGGTGGGCATGTAGCAAGGGACTATCGTACGGTCCGGTGTTTTAACTGCGGCGTGGAGGGCCACATAAGTAGGGATTGTAAGAAGCCGGTGACTGAGGGTTCCTGGGTGAAGAAGGCTGGAGGAGAGGGACCAAGGGCGAGCGCCAGGGCGTTTACGATGACACAGGAGGAGGCTAGGACAGACCCTGACGTTGTGTCTGATACGTTTCTAGTGAACCAAACTTTAGCTTCTGTGTTATTTGATTCTAGTGCTAGTAAAAGTTTTATTTCTGCTGCTTTCTATGCTAAGCTCCCTGTTAGTAGTAGACGTGTTGATGCGCCCATTGATATAAAAACTACCATAGGTAAGTCTACCCGGATTTCTGAGATGATAAAAGATTGTGATGTGGAACTAGAAAGTCATAAGTTTCCTGTTAGACCGTTCGTGATGACCTTAGGTGGTTTCGATTTGGTTCTTGGGATGGATTGGTTAGCGGACTTTGAGGCGAATATTGTGTGTCGCAAGAAGATGATTCGTCTGACAGCGCCTGATAGGAGTTCGGTAACTGTGTATGGGGATCGGGTCACGACGATTTCGAAAGTGATTTCAATGGCGGTGGCGGGAAAGTGTATGAGGCGTGGATGTAGTGCCTACTTGGCTTATGTATAGGATATGGATACGCCAACACCATAACTGTCTGAGGTACTGGTTGTGTGTGACTTTCCAGACGTGTTCCCGGAAGACTTACCAGGAGTGCCACCTGACAAAGAGGTCCAGTTTTAGATTGATCTGATACCGGGTGCCCAACTTGTTGCCAAGGCACCGTATCGGCTGGCTCCGACGGAGATGAAAGAGTTGATGGAGCAGTTGCAAGAGCTGCTTGATAAGGGGTTCATTAGACCGATATCTCTCCTTGGGGTGCTCCGGTACTATTTGTGAAGAAGAAAGACTGTAGTATGAGGATGTGTATTGACTACCGTGAGCTGAATAAGTTGACGATAAAGAACTGATACCCCTTACCGAGACCTTGGGGTGCTCCGGTACTATTTGTGAAGAAGAAAGACTGTAGTATGAGGATGTGTATTGACTACCGTGAGCTGAATAAGTTGACGATAAAGAACTGATACCCCTTACCGAGAATTGATGATTTGTTCGATCAGCTTCAAGGTGCCAGCTGGTTTTCAAGGATAGACCTTCGATCGGGCTATCATCAGTTAAAGGTGAAAGAGCATGATATCCCTAAAACAGCTTTTCGCACGCATTATGGTCACTACGAGTTTCTTGTCATGTCTTTTGGTTTGACCAATGCGCCAGGTGCTTTTATGGATCTAATGAATCGAGTGTGTCGGCCGATGCTGGATAAATCAGTGATTGTATTTATTGATGATATCCTGATTTATTCGAAGAGAGAGATTGAGCATGCCGGTCACATTCGGGAGGTTCTGGAGACGTTGAGAAAGGACAAGTCCTACGCCAAGTTCTCCAAGTGCGCGTTCTGGTTGCGCGAGGTTCAATTCTTGGGTCATGTGGTGAATCCTGACGGGATTATGGTGGACCCAGGAAAGGTGGAAGCGGTGATGCAATGTAAGTCTCCAAAGACGCCATCTGAGATTCGTAGTATCTTGGGTTTGGCGGGTTATTACTGAAGATTCATTCAAGACTTCTCTAAGATCGTTTCTCCACTAACTAAGTTGACCCGGAAAGATGTGAAGTTCGTATGGGATCAAGCTCAAGAGAAGTGGTTCGAGGAATTGAAGGAGAGATTGACTCAAGCTCCTGTTCTGTCATTACCCGATGGAAGTGAAGATCTGGTGGTTTATTCTGATGCTTCCTACTCGAGGCTAGGGTGTGTGTTAATGCAGAGAGGAAAGGTTATAGCCTATGCATCCCGACAGTTGAAGGTTCATGAGGTCAATTATCCTACTCATAACTTGGAGCTAGCAGCAGTGGTCTTTGCGTTAAAGATTTGGAGGCACTATCTTTACGGGACGAAGTGCACCATATTCACTGACCACAAGAGCTTGAAGTACTTCTTTGAGCAGAAGGACCTGAACATGAGGCAGAGACGATGGTTGGAGCTCATAAAGGACTATGATTGCGAGATCCATTACCATCCGGGCAAAGCCAACGTGGTGGCGGATGCCCTTAGCCGAAAGGAGAGACCGAGCCGATTCGGGTGAAAGCATACCAGTTGATCATGACCTCGGTGTGATGAAGCAAGTCAAAGAGTTTCAAGATGAGGCATTGAAAGAAGATCATCTTAACTCTAAAAGAATGAGAGGTCTGGTCGCGGAGTTGGGTGAAAACACACTTGGTGTTAGAACCCGATTTGGACGAATGTGGATTCCTCGTTTTGGGGATTTACGGGTGAAGATTATGGATGAAGCTCACAAGACTCGATACTCTATTCATCCCGGTGCTACAAAGATGTACCAAGACATGAAGAAAGATTATTAGTGGCCGGGTATGAAGCGTGACGTAGTGGAGTATGTGAGTAAATGTCTTACTTGTTTACAAGTGAAGGCTGAGCATCAGAAGCCATATGGGAAGATCCAACATTTGGATATACCTGAATGGAAGTGGGAACACATCACCATGGATTTCATCACGAAGCTACCACGTACTCCGAAAGGGTATGATGCCATATGGGTGATAGTTGACCGTTAGACGAAGAGTGCTCACTTCCTGCCGATCCGCGAGACATATTCATCCGAGAGGTTGGCCGATCTATTCATCAAGGAAATTGTAACTCGTCATGGTGTGCCGGTGTCTATTTTGTCTGATCGTGACACCCGGTTTACATCTAAATTTTGGAAGAAATTCCATGACGCGATGGGGACGAGGTTACATATCAGCACGGTTTATCATCCCCAGACAGATGGTCAGTCCGAAAGGACCATTCAGACGTTGGAGGATATGCTTCGTGCTTGTGTTATCGATTTTGGAGGAAGTTGGGATGACCACTTACCGTTAGCTGAGTTCTCATATAACAACAGTTATCATGCCAGTATTGGTATGCCTCCTTATGAGATGCTATACGGTAGGAGATGTAGAACTCCTGTGTGTTGGGGTGATATTGGTCAGAAAGAGTTAGGGAGCGTCGAGGTAATCGAGGCTACGACTGAGAAGCTTGAAAGGATCAAGGCCTTCATGAAGGCAGCCAAAGATAGACAGAAGTCGTATGCTGATAAACGAAGCAGACCGATTGAGTTCCAAGTGGGTGACCGGGTTATGTTGAAAGTCTCACCTTGGAAGGGTATCATCCGGTTCAGAAAGTAACAATCTCAACAACCGTGAATTTGGGTTTAGATTTTCATTTAGTTTAATAATTAATTATATTTAATAATTAAACCAACTTTATTAGCTTAATAAATTGAGTTATATACAAACATCTTTTCTTTATGTGAAACAATATGAACTTAACAAATAAAATTTAGGAAAAAGTAACAATCTCAACAACCGTGAATTTGGCTCGACCCGTAACTTTAGCACGTGTTTTTAATATTATTTAATTGTAATTATTTTTTTCTTTGTAATTTATGTACGCTTAATATTTATCGTTTATTTATATTAACTTTTCTTATCCCAAAGTAACTATAAAAACTTATTTGATCTATGATGAACATGTAATACGTGTCATATAGGGTATAGATGTCACATAAAGACGTGTAAAGGAAACTCCTTTCATAAATGAATATGACACGTATTTGTGTGTCATAAATATCTGTTATAGTTTTAAAAACATCACCTAGCGACCATTCTAAACCAATTTCCCATTTTTGTATATGACATAGCAGTTTTAAATGACGATTATACAAAAAAATCTACATATATAGCAAAAACCGTTGTTCCATACAATATTTTAATAACACATAAGTAAAAGTTCAATGTTAACCACAGTCCTTTCTAATTTCGGTATAAAATGTCTACAGATATTAAAGTTTGCTTAAAAGTTAGACCATTTTTCATGAATTTCATCACTAACAACGAGCGTTTGTGTACTTATCTTTTCTTCCCCCAACATGAGAATTAGTAAAAATTGAACCAAATAAAATTAGATTTTAAAACAAAAGTAAATTAACTTAAAAGTACGTGTTAAATTAATAGAAGTATTTTGGCTTAAGTATCTTGAATAGGATTACACTAAACCTTTAGGCCAATTTCACATGAAAATGTTTGTTAACTAAGATCAATCAAAGTTGATTTTTTATTTTTATATAAGTGTATGTCCTATATTATAGGAATGATTATAAGTGGTTGTGAATGTTGCAAAGAGAAAATATCATCATATTTAGAGAAACATCATACAAATCTCATAAATTTTTTAATATTTATAAAAGTGGTTGTGAGTGGAGAAGATAAAAAATATAATGATAAAAATATAAAAATAATATATTATTTAATTGAAAAAAAATAATGTTTCTAGTATAAATACAAAGATGAGTATGAGGAAGCTATATAAATGCTCTAATTGATTAGCTTAACAAGATATCATCTTTTTTTCCAAATATTCCTTTTTATTATTATTTTAAGAGAACAATGTGTTTCTTATATTAGTATAATCAACATAACCAAATAGTTTTTAAAATTTATGTGATGATTAAACTATTTTTAAAGTTATTTATAATCTTACCTGGTTTTTGAGTCCTTTTAAAATGTTCGGCCAATAGTCATGTTGATTTTATAACCGGTCTGGTTCCCGTAGAGTTTGACACTAATAATTATTCATGCAGGTCTTATTCCTCCACAAATATAGCGGTTCCATGGGGTTAGAATCTACAATAATTATCACATTAAGTTACACCCTTTCAACTGCAACAATGATCTATGCTCAACATCTATCACAAGATTTCCCCAATCCTTTAATAGATCTCAAATACATTTGAGTTGCCCTATTCGTGATCGGCATAATCGGGAACTTCTACCATCACTGCATTCTTGCAAGTCTGAGAAAGGAAGGAGACAGAGAGTACAAAATCCCTCAAGGAGGGTTGTTTGATTTAGTTATATGCCCCCACTATCTCTTTGAGATCTCCAGGTATGTAGGAATCGCTTGCATTTCACAAACGTTGTACGCGTTTGCTTTCACTTTAGGCAAGATTGTTTATTTGATGGGAATGAGTTATGCGACGAGAGAATGGTACATATCGAAGTTCGGGGACAAATTTCCTAAGGACGTTAAGGCTTTTATTCCATATGTGTTTTAGAGGGATACGGGGTGTGTTTCATTACAGAACTAATTTTGGTTACAAATTAATTATAATACAAAATGTTTATGTGGTTAATGTAATCAACTGCTTAAATAGAGGTTTTGTTTTAATGGTATCAAGGTGTGTGGCATGTATGTCTTTCTAAAAGATTGATGGTTCAAGTCTTGTCGTGAACAAGTATTGATTTAAGAACATATTTACACTGTGTGTGAGTTTGCGTTGCGTAGTGCATGGCTTTTCCATTAAAGTTTAGGATTTTAAAGATTATCAATGGACTTTTTTACTTGACCACTAAAGTGTAGGATTTTAGAGTTTGGCCACTAGACCATTTATAGTAAAGTTTTTTTAAGTTCGGCTATTTAAGTTTAGTATTTTAAAGTTTCACATCAAACTTTGATTTTATGGTTTCCGAAAAAATAACAACCAAACTAACGCAGCGTTGCGTGTGAAAATTTTGATTGTACTCCTGGCGTATAGTGTGAGATGAAAAAACTGGTTATTATTATTCTTTAACGTTTCTATAAAAAAATTTTATCCCTTTAGCATTTATATCTTAGGTTAAGGTTATTGATGCACTCTTTCCCTCTAGCTGAGTGCCTGAGCTATTCCACCTGCTGTCATTAGGGTAGCTGTGTATTGAACTTGCTCCATGATTGTTGATGGTGGTGCTACTAGCTTCATTTCCTCAATGTCTTCCTTAGATTCATCTAGTGTTGTAGCCTATCCTTTGTGGTTGTAAGTGGCAAACTATTGTTTTAGCTTGTTCGACCATGGATGGCGCAAATGAAGAGTTATGAATGTGGACATGGAGAAAACGATTAGAACCGCTACTTTTTTATTAATAGGGATATCAACTATACCATTGATAAACTCTCAAGCTCTCAAGTACCAAGTTCTATTTTGTGCATATTTTGTTCATATGAATCATAGGAATTTATAAGGCTATAAGTGAATATTTTTAATCCCAAGGTAAACCGAATCATGTTACCACCCATCCTCTTATTGGTGAAGAGCTCTGACACATAGTGTCACATCACCTATTTGGTACCATCTTTGCAATCAGGTTACTTTTAAAATAGATTCGGGTAAAAACCTGACCCATGAGGCTATCATATGCCTTCGGAACCAATTTCTCAATTTGATGTTAGTTACCCTCGCATATCTCTTGACATCAAAGTTATAATCCTCCCATGAGTAATTTGATCATATGTGTATACGCACCAAACCTAAGACCTAAGGATTTCTGTGTATCATGAGACACCTTTTCAACTTCTAAAATTATCATAAGAAAAAGAAATAGAGAAGAACGAAACCTTCTAAGAAAAGGTTTGAAGTTATAAACAAAAAAAAGATTTTTTTTAACATTGCTAAAACATATATTTTCTACTCTACAACTATCATACATGTAGTCAGTAGGATTTGAACCTATAACATTTTATTAGGAAGTATATCATTTTACTACTAGGACATCTCTTAAGGACAAAAAAGAATTCCCGATAGTAGATGATTGTCAACAATGAAACCATCTATAAAATTAACGTTATTTGTCAATTATTAGATTTTCTAGAAAATAGCAACATACATGTACGTACTTTGTAGGATTTGAATCCATAACATACATGTGATTGAGGGATACATCTCCTAACCAGGATATCCCTGGAGACAAAAGAGGATATCTGAGGTTAGATGATTTTCGACAATGGACCCATTTTTAAAATTAGAGTGAATTATCAGTTATTAGATTTTCAAGAAAATAGCAACACTAAACAAACAAACATACGATGTGAAAATCTGACTTAGAGTAGGATCTTTGTGTGTGTGTGTGTGTGTTGGGGGTGGGGGTTGATGGAAACGAGCCTTAACCTTATCTCAAAAGGATAGAAATATTGTTCTCAAAGAAACCCACGACTCAAGGAACAACAAAAACAATAGCACATACAAACATAAAACATGGAAATCTATCACTATCTAAGCGTAAGGATAACTAAGAGCAGGAAAGCATACATATCAAACATGTACTACTTTTACAGGCACTCCTAGTACTAACAACAAAACTTGGATAGAAGCTAGCATCTATACATACAACTAAAGACAACCTAGGTAGCAGTAACAATCAAGAAGATAGCATCACTACATTTCGTAATTTAGGAGGATGTTAACCCACACAAGACGGGGGGAGTCGAGAGTAACAACGAATGAAAGTTGTGTAAGGAGTGTCACGCCCTTTAAAATCTCTTGATGCACTCACCATTTGAATATCCTTATTTGGACAAACAAATGGAGTTTCACAACAAAAGAGTCAAGTATATGCAATAGGCATGCCTATTCAAACATGCACTTTGAAGACCTGCTTACAAAGCTTCCATCAATGGTGACTGATCGCAATAGGCCACATAATCTTGTTATATCATGCATATTCCTAAAGATACACTTATCGAATTGAGATAATATCCTAAGGGATATGAAAGAGCCATGCCATCAACGATTATTAAAACATCAACAATATCATAGATCATACCAATCCCCAACGGATGAACATTTCATATTTCACCACTTGGTAGTCTGATGTATGATAATGATCTTACGACATAATAATAAGAAAATCCTTCAAGTTAAGTAAAACACAATAAGTCCACACGAACGTTTATGTATAGTCTGTATTACTTTTCTGAAGAAAACCATGCCATTATCATCTGCTTTGTCTCAACTTATTCACCAGCTTATTCTTAACCTTTTCTCATGTGTTGACAGTTCTGCAAGTATAAATGCTCAACTTTAATGACTTCATAACTTGTTTACATTAGAGTAGAAATGGCAACAAAATTAGTTCATGTAACGGGTCAAAATGGGTCCTAGTCAAACAGGTAGTTTTGGTCTAGGACGTTGACCAAAATGTGTCATTTTTTAAAATTAAATTTTCTATATAAAGTTAATTCGTCCAAAAATTATTTTGATAAACTGATTTAAGAGATTTTGTGTGTTAAAATACATGTTGAGTACTCTCACCCGTTTCGACAATATTGACATGCTTCTTATTTAGATATAATTCATGTGTTATGTCTATTTTGATTCATTAGAGATGAAACATGACCCGAATTGACCCGTTTATAAGTAAATGGGTCAAACTGAATACATCTACTTAAAGTATTAAACAAAAAGGTTTACATTTCTCTAACCTTTTGAGTGCATTATCATAATGCTCCATTCCCAGGTACTGATTCCAACCATGATAAACACCACTCTAAAACCAGAAGAAACAAAATAAACACATTAATACATATACAGAATCAGATACTCTAAACTTCTTAATGAGTGCATGCCAAAAAGAGAACGAGAAGAAATTCTTAGACCTGAAAGCGGGTAAAGACAATATCCGAATCCTGAATGTATGTAGGACAGTCGAATGAGAAAAGTGCGAACTTCCACTAAAAAAATAAAAAAACATCATGTTACTAATAGATCCTTCTCTGGATAAATTTTGAAGGGCGTGTTGTGTTATGGAGGAACTTATTCAAGGCAGAAAAAAGAAAGAAAGTACCTTAGTAAACTCCTCATCTGGAACCTGTAATTTCCTCTTTATGCGTATTTTAACATCGGCTAAAGTTGCATTTTCATGAATGACAAAAAGGAATGGTTCCCCAAAGTTTCGGACATGCTTTTATTACAAGTAATATAAGTGCAAAACGTGAAGTCAGCTATGCAAATAATAATAACATGTTATATGTAATTACAAAAGCCTCATGTGAATATATACTATCTACCTGGTTACGAAGTGTGCCTTTCATGAAATGATAAACATGAATGATATGTTCTTGTGGATCAAGCTCCTTTTCCTCCTCTGGAATCTGTAAAAGAAACTTTGATTAAAGAGATAAAGAAAAACAATAACACAATGAACATATGAACAATATATACATAGTGTATAATAATGAAAACCCCTCTTATATATTATAATCAACTATATATATACAAGAGTACAATGAGATTATGTAACACCCAAAACTTCGAATAAAGTCACGGTTGCAAAGTTAAGGGGTTAAATGGGTAAAATACATAACTTAAAGGGGTTTGTAGTGTCAAAGGGGAAAACTCAACCCTAATACCCTGTTGGTTCGGCCCCAAGATCACACACAAGGCTCATGAACAGAAGGTTCTGTTTACTGCTTTAAAACTCTTACTAATTACATTGAAACTTCAATACTTACATGTATAGAAAATAAACTTGAACTCCTAAAAACAAGTAGCACTACTCCACTACCACTATTCTATATCCTTTACTTGCTAACTACCCATAACTTAGTATAACACAAAACATGTGATTGAATTATCTTTCTAATAAGTCGTTCAACAAAATAGGGTTAGCTCCATGAAAGTTAATAGTTTTTTAACGGAATGATACCATTTTTATTGAAAATGATCAGGGTTTCGATAATAATATGCATGATAGATCATCATGTATGAAGATAGTATATTGTAACCCTAAAAACACAGTCTTTAGATATATTAAATTTACCTAAAAATAATGTTAAAATCGTTAAAGATGATCGAACAATGGGTACCAAGTGCTACAGTGCCTTTGTAGCTATAGTAAAGCCTCAGTAATAAAGAGTTTTGGAGAAATGATATGCTATTCTTCGTAATTGACTTGATAATCTTCTTATGTATGCATACTTAAAAAAAGGCAAAATCATGCACCCCATAAGTAAGTTATCACGTTCGTAAGTAAGTTATATCCTTTTTATCACCTGATACTTAAACCTAAAGGCCAAAGTACATGTAATTGATGTAAAGCGGCCGTATCTAAGTATGCCCTCCACAACTCAACATACATAAAAGATGTAAAGCCTCTATAACTAAGATTGCACCTCCATACCTTAGATACTTAGACAAAATTAATGGTAAAGCATTTATAACTAAGATTACACCTCAGTAACTAACATTACTTAGATATATATGATGATAAAGTCCCTATAACTGACCACAAAGCCTCCTCAACTGACCCCTCCCTATATCTCCTAACACTTAGTCATGTTTCCAACATAGTTCCTCTTTAACTAACTTAATGTCTCCGCAACTAAGTTATTACCTCCGCAAGTGACCCACTTTACACGTATGTAAGGTAAAGAATAGTTTGTAAAGTGCCATACAAAGCATAAAGAATTAAAAAATAACAATGATACATGAAGTTAAAGAATGTTACAGTTAAGTAGAACTACACTTTGTGTATGCTCACTTGACAAAAGCTTTGCATATATTATTAGGTCACCAATTTAACGAGTACCGTATTTGCACAAGCTCAAAGATAGATAAAGTAAAGCTAAAAGAAGGTTTAAAGTAAACTTATTACCGAAAGTATTGCTAAAAAACAATTAAGGACAATGTGGGAATAAAGCTAAAATGACAACTAAAACTAAAGTGATAGTTAAAGTTAAAATATGATTATGTGTATAAGTATTACTAGTTAAAGTATGATAAAGTTTGATAGGTTAAAGTATTTTGCTAAATTTAAAATTAAAACTCACTCAATAACAATGATTTTTGTATGTATATTAGTTTGGCTTGTAGAGCACAAATAAAGATGATAGTTTGGCATAGATAGTCTCGCATCCTAGTTGATAGTTTATGTCTAACTAAAATCTTTAAGATGTAATCCTTAAAGAGAAATGACATGATGATTAGAATTCCGTTACAATGAATGAATGAATGTTTAAAGTTTTAAGAATTATGTTCTGATATGTAAATCTAACTATAAAGTTTCCTGAAAACAAGGCTTTAAAGATAATAATATTGGAAACCTAATCACACAAAATCTAAAGATAATTCTACTTGATTTTGTCAAAAAAATACAATCTTCAATCTCATTGATCCTATTTGAAAGTTATTCCCCTATCACAAAAGAAAATAAAACAACAAACCAAAACCTTTACGGGTGCGGCCTACGACTAGGGCTGAATTTCTATGAGGGAGCAGAGCTACATCAAGGAACGACATGCAATGGGCCACAATCCTGCAGAGAATTGGCATAGCATAGTACCGAAGAAATGGAGCCATGGACCGTGGTTCTAAAACGGAAAGGTGCGACCGAGGTGTAGTTTCAGCCGAAAGAAAAAACTAAAACCGAATTTATATGTATGCAATCATCCTCAAGACAGGATAGCGTGAAGAAGAAAAAACCAAAACTTAGGGCAAATTTAAAGCTTTGGTACCATATAGAAAATTCCTCATGAGGTGTTATGTATTATAATCGACTACATATAAAAATATAATGAGATAATAACATGGGAAACCAAATCATACTCTAATAATATATTCTTTAAAACATAAGACCAGTTTAATAAAAAACTATATTTAAGTAGAGAACCGCACAAGTGTTAACTTAGATGTAGTAGAATAGAGAAAGGTGGACTTATGTGTTATTAGTGGATACAATTTAAATCATTGATATGTGTCATGTGTATCAATAATATCTATGTTCAAAGATGAGTGTAGTAAATAATTGGAATCTCCTAATAAATATTATTTAGTTAATAGTTTCTTCATTTTCTAGTATAAATAAGCCTATATGATATATTTTCCAATTTGGTTTATTTATGAGTCCTTTCCCTGTAATTTATTGTTACAAGATGATCGTAACGGATAGTTCGAGTCTCCTAATAAATTTTGTTTGATTACTTAATATGGATAAGTCTATTTGATTATTTCCTAGTTTGTTACGTTTATGAGTCTTTTCCATGTGATTCATTAGCTATTTAAAGCCTTTGTTTTCTAAGGATCAAATAACTTGCTTCGGCATTTCAATGACTCTACCGAGGTATTTCTATTACTTCTTATTGCAATTGATCCAACATGTATCACATTTAAAATAACAGGTCCATACGTTTATACGATTCTCATAGTTCTATCTATATATTTGTAATTGTCTTGGTGCCATTATCTCATTGTAAACATTTAATGGATCTGTTAAATTTTGTCTTAACAAGTGTATAAAAACTATGAAAATCGAGTAAATATAAGATTTATTTTTAATGTAGTATCGGTGACCTCCCAACAGGGAGGTCCATAAATCGCTACACATGATATCAAACGGAACAGATGTAATAGAAAGAGAATCATAAAATGGTAATTTAATATTTTTCTAAAAACACAAGATTGATATAAATGTTTATCCGAGAAATTAACAACCTAAATAAAGTTTTGATTAGCTAAAACATACAACAAAGAGGACCGTAGATGACCCAAACGATGATACCATAAGTGTTGAGAAAGGGCAGTAAAAGTAGACGGGGATGTATGATGGGCGGTTGGCCAGGAGAGAGGATGGAGATCCATGGTACTGTTATATCAGAGAATAGGAATCCGCGTCTAGAAGTCCTTCACAAGAAAATCAAAACGATCAAATTCAATAGATATCTTGTTACTAGTTGTGAGACACTGTAGAGATAAAAGGTTGTTAATAAGGTTAAGGATAACTAAAATAATGTTAAATTTTAAAGGTGGATAGGGTGATATAACCGGTTCCATGAAAGGGTACTGGTTAAGACTTATAGTGTGTATGGTTATTCAAAGTTTGTAGGAGTAAACTGACCAGAAGCTGCATAAGATTGAGAAGGATGTGGACAAAGGATACTAGCAGAGGATGGTTTCAGGATGCAGGTCGTGATATAAGAGTGGCTAGATATGAGCAAGGAAGGGCAGTTCACTTGTGATAAAAGAAAGGACTAGGGCCACTGTTAGGATGTGGGAGACCTCTAGGGTGGTTGATTATACCAACTGTTATAGGTGCCATGGTTACCTCGTCCTCGAGAGCGGCCATGACCACTAGAATGGCCACCTCGATCTCGTCCCCGCGTATAGTAATCATGTTGTCCATGACCATTGCCTAATCGAGAAGAGCTATTGAAGTACCCCATGCCGCCTCCTATGGGAACCAGCCACTAAGAAGATGGTAATGGGTTGACTGATGTCGAAGAAGGAGTAGGAGATGTAGCAAAGGCTTGTAAGGCAGTATTCGGGGTGGGTGATTTATTTGTCTTCTGAGTTTCTTCCAATACAAGGCGGGATCATGCGTGATAGAAATCGGTGGTGATGACTATTGTAAAAGCATAGCAACGCCATCAAACTAATTGTTTAGATCTGCAATAACTTATAATACCAGCCTTTAATTGGACATGGGTGCACCCACACTATCCAATTGATCAGCGCGGACCTTAAGAGCTTGACAATAAGCCAATACATTTGGGAACAAATCAAGTTTCGTGTATGAAAACTTATTTTCAAGATATAGAGCCTGATAGTTATGACTATCGTGGAAGATCTTTGCTAGGGCCTTCCATGCTTGAGCGGATGTTGTGTCGGGCTTCATAATGGTGTGCAAAAGATCGTTAGATATAGTACCATATATCCATTGCAACACGATTGAATCGATACTTGTTCATAGTTTCGGATCACTAGATTGCAAAAGATCGTTAGATATTTGCAACATGATGTATACTGTCCATTTTCCATATCCAATGTGATTGGGATGAAGTTTCAGATGTTAGTTACCGTAACTGCAGGGTGTAGATGCGAAGATGAAGAGGAGCGTAATACCTTGAGGGTGATGTAAAGTAGAAAAGAAGATGAGACGGTTGATCGGTTGAGGCGTAACAAAGGGATAGAACCGAAACAGGGGTTTAGGTAATCAGAATTTGCTCTGATACCATAATGGAACTCAAAATCTTGTGTTTTTTAATATATATATATATATATATATATATATATATATATATATATATATATATATATATATATATATATATATATATATATATATATATATATATATATATATATAATAGTTACAATAATTGCCATTCAATACTCTAGAACTTGAACAGTTTGATAGTTACAAATAACAAAAGACATACATGTCTAATATTCACGGGTATCAATAATATCTATGTTAGAAGATGAGTGTAGCAAATAGTTGAAGTCTCCTAATATCTAATAAATCTGAATCAATGGTTTCTCCAATTTTTGGAATAAATAAGACTATTTGATTATTTTCTAATTTTGTTTATTTACGAGTCTTTTCCCAGATGACTGTTGCGGCTACTTCGAGTTTCCTAACAAATCTCGTTTAGTCAATATTTTCTCCGATTACTTTATATGAACAATTCTATTTGATTGTTTCCTAGTTTGTTATGTTCATGAGTCTTTTCATGTGATTCATTGGCTATTTAAAACCATTATTATCTAAAGATCAAATAACTTGTTTCAGCATATAATAACTATTGCGATTGATCCAACATGTATCACATTTAAAACAATAGGTACCTGAGTTTATACGGTTCTCATAGTTCTATCTATGTATTTATTCGAACCGAAACCATATATAATTGGAAACTAAAGGTATCCTTTGAACCTCCAAATAGATATTGACAACAAAGAGATAGAAAATATTATTAAGACTGCAGATGTACGCATGGTGAGAGTAACATTTAGCACAAACCTCCTCAGCACGAATTGTGCGATATTGATCACTGATGTTCTCAATTTTTTCTTGGAGGGGGAATATCTGCATAGTGAAATAAGTTTAAAGCAGGCTAGAGCTGTACAGTCATCAGTAAAAAACAACGAAAAAAAAACATGAGATATCCAAAACCACATCAAATACCTTCTGAATCTTGTGTTCAAAAACCTCCAGCAGTCGAAGCTCTGAATCTTTATGAGACAACTCAACCTGTTACACAAAGTATAAACCACTTAATCAACCATCAGACATGAAAGAACAGGAACATTTTATCGTTAGTGTTGAAAATAATGAAATTTGATAAGTTGAAATAGTATATTTAAGAATACAAAATAGCAGAAAATATTGATAGGCTTACCTTTGTCTTGAGATCATTAATAACATCTGCAATTGTACTTTGCTTTGGCAATCTAATAGTATTTATAACTACCTATTAATCAGTTGAAATGAACATATCAGTAGAAGACAAATCGGTCACATTCAAGTAAAGAGATTGTTATAAGTCATCACTTACTTCCTCTCTATTAGCATGATGAAAAGAAACTTTTAGAGTTTTAAGGGCTTCAAGTTCTGGCAGAGAGATATCCAATACTTCATAATACAATATATCTGAAGTCTGTGAATGACAAATAAAAATTAAATATATTATAGAATATAACAGACAGACGGGTCATCTAAATTTAAAATTAAGCTTTTGCGAGTTTGAGAGAGAGAAAAATATTTTCTATTATTAAAAGTTAATTATAGAACAACATACCAGATTGTTGTAACTCAGCATCTCAGATAGACGTTCCACCCCACGATACTTAATTGGTTGTGGTTTAGGATGCTTGGAGTAGCAATCCTGAGCAGTAAGCCTAATTTTAGACGGGTCGTCTAAATCTAAATGGCGGGCTACTTCTTCAACAACATCATCATAATCGTCAAGTTTGGACCTGAACACAAGATCTTGAAATTAAATAAATTTAAAAACAAATGTATTACAAGTTGTAGTTTGGACAGCATAATATCTTGGAAAACTTACAGTTCCAGAGAGAACTCATCCTCCCCTGGTTTCTCTAACGCACGAAAGCGTACAACCTATTCACCATTTAAGAAAAAAAGAAAAGAAATATTGAAGAAGCAAAAGGTTTGAAATTTTACTATTAAATCAGAATAAATGTAACACGAATAGTACCTGACGATTATGAATATACTCCAGAAAAGAACGAACACTGGGATAGCGCAAGGTTTTAGTATCTTCATCATGAACTTTCTGAAAGCAAATAAGGCCCCCATCTGCAAGCTAGAAGGACATACAAAACAGAAAATTGTTGCAACAAGATAATTAAATAAGCAAAGCACTAGAACCACAAAGAAAGAGCTGCATTGCATACGCGGCTTTCTCGAAAAGTAAGATTATTGTCAATGTGTTGGCACATAACAACGGGCTCAAATTTAATTTCCTGTATAAAAGGACAATCAAGGTAATAATCAAAAAAGATATAACAAAAGCAGATAAAAAACAGAAGATATAACATACCTCAAATAGTTCAATTTCATCATCCTGTTCAAGACCAGCCATTTCTTTTAGCCTTGGCAGTATTTCAATTGGCTTTCCAGTATCCTTAACAATGAGCCGCCCCGCATATCTGCATGTTAAAAACAATAAAAAAATGTGATTTAATGTTGTAAATATGTATATAAACACACACGCATTATTCTGTGTGCGTTTATCTATATAGAGAAAGGGTATATACCGAAGCTCTTCTTTTAGAGGATCATAAAATTTAAAGAAAAGCAAAGAGTGATTTTGAGTCTTCTCAGGTAGAGGAACAGGCTGCAAGTCCTATAAGGCAGCCATCCAAGATTACAACAAAAGAAAATTAAATGAATATCAAACATTTATAATAAAAGGTTATCGGTTAGATCTTACCCGCCCAACTTCAACTTCCAAAAACAGATGGTTACCCTTTGTACTAAACTCTTCCACATATTCAACCTAAATCACATTGAATTAGCCAAGAATTACCAAATCATATAGAAGGGCAAAACCCAAAGGCAAGCATTTGGATTGTTCCTAAATAAATACAAAATTTTCACTTTTGGGAAAGTTTTATTGAAGCTTAATTGCCCAATAATAATGATTACAAGATCTTAATGATATTGATCTTAAAAGAGAAAAAGAAAACTCAATACCAAATCAAGTTTTTGTCTAAATTTCTCACATATATTGTTGAATCAATATACAGTTTTCAATGCCCACATATATTCTGTGTGAGTATCTAATGGACACTTGCAATAACTTTGTTTTGGACTTTTAGTCTGAATTATACAATTTGATATAGTTCATGATTACAGATTTACCAAACTAAAATTCTGAAATTCGAAACGAATATTGAGGGTTCGACCAACCTGAGAAACATTAATTTGTCATATCAAACAAAAAAAGTTTACTTATTTAACTAATATCAACTCCTATTTGAACCAGATTATAAGTAGATCTCAAAAAGTGCATACAAGCCGATCTTCTTCCCAAGGTGTTAATAGACAACGAGGGCGAAAAGTGTGATCTTGGCGTTTTAACCAGAGCCAAAATCGCTGATATTGCACTGGTACACCCAGTTTTCTAGCAAATTCCCTCTGCAAAAAGTTTTGATATTAAAATTTATAAATTTCCTCATTAGACAATGCTATTTGAATCGGGTATGATAATAACCAATGATTGTACCTTAAAAAGAGCAATAGAAGTTTGCTTTCTAACACGGACAGAACGAACTTTATCAAGATCCACTAGATCAAAATATATATGTTTACCAATCTGTTCACGAAGATCCGCATCACGGACAACCTAGTTTCATCATATTACAAGGCAAATAATAATTTGACGAATCTCGAATATTGATTCTAAAGAAAGCAACATTGCAAATTAAAACCTTTATCACTGTGTACATATTTGCCTCTGCTTTTTTTCTTCTTTTCTGCTCCTCGTCTTCTTGTTCTTTCTTTAATCTTATCTGAAAGATAAAAGTGCCCAATGTAATTCTTGAGTATAGTTTCACCAAAATTAATTAATTAAACCATCTTACTCTAAGAGGCTCTGGTATATCCTCCTCATCTACATTACAGTATATTTTATTCTTCTCACTTTCACGTATATACACAAGCATGCATGCATTTGAATTATTTGCAACTTTAGATGAAGAACTGTTGAACCCAAGGTTTGCTTGAGGTGCCTGTTTCACAATGATACAAAGTACATAAAACAGATATAAGTTAAAGTAAAGAATATGCTTATAAATTACTTATATCAATCATCCAATCACCTCGTCTCCGTATTGTTCATCCAATGCTCTCTTCGTATATACTCTGGTAACATTTTCATCATCGAACTTAAACCTACAAGAAATAAATTCAATGAATGCATTTAACAAACATGTGAAAGATGTGTGTGTGTGCACGTATGCCAGTGTGTGCATGTGTGTGTACATATACATGTATGTGTGTATACGAATGTATGTATGTGTATGTATATATCTATATGTGTATGTATGTGCGCATATAAATATGTCATAGGTATGTATACGTATGCATCTATATGTATGCGTAAATAGGTATGTGTAAATATGTTTGTGTATATGTATGTATATACAGATCCAAACATAATAGTAGTTGACGAAAAATAAAAAAACCTAAGAGATCAGTTGTAGCAATCAGACACATGATATTTCATACCATTGATGAGAAAGTGTCGGCCTGATATAGGCGTGAAAATGTCCGTCATATACTCCACCACTATGAGCCAAAACACTGCAAAAAAAGAAAATTGTGGAACTGAAAACATTTCGATCCCTATAAAAGACAAGCCAGTTTATTGGTGCGGGCCCAAGTGTGAAGGAGCAAGTTATCTTGTATTTGAAGGCCTATGATCATTTAAGGGTTTCACTAAAGTGACCATAAGTTGGGCTAGAAGACTCTGTTTTGAGCGTCCAACCAGTCAAAAACGACCGTCGAATCGAGGAGCACAGTTTTTACAAACAGCTGTAGGCAGTTTGGGTCGTAGTTCAGGTCCAAAAACGACTTACCTTATGATAACTTTTTATGTTATTTTAGTTTTTGTTAGACTTTGTTTATGGCCCAGTTTTTGGCTCATTTATGTTTGAGGCCCATTCAAATTCTATCATGCATTTTATATTCTTGTAAACATGGGGAGGTGAGCAATTTTAAAGTCTATGAAAAATCATTTTTCTCCCTATCACAAGTGTGTGTTACTGTGTGATTATCCTTATTGTTGGTATCTTTGTGAATCAACGATAGTTATAAGAATTGTTTTTGGTATTTTTTATGAGTCAACATGTTTAATTGGTTATCTTGTTTCCGTCTACATTATTTATTCACAGAAGTTAAATAGTTCTAAACGGTTTTTCCTACATATTTCCTTAATTCGAGTGATAATCATTTTGGGTTACTTTTAACTGTTTTTTCAAAATTTAATATAGCTACTTATTTTTGTTATGCTATCTTAATTATTCAAATAGTTACTACATCTCTAATGAACTCACACGATAAGACTCAGCTGAATAATAATACCTGTGAAGAGTGTAAAGATTGCGAACACGTCGGTTTACATAAGGTGATAAATACTTTCCATCCTCTCTATCAAGATCAAGCTCCAAGGGAAATTCATAATGGTCATTTATCTGTTCAATCAAAGAATTTACATAAAAATTTCCAAATAAGAGGTATGTTTCTTGACAAGTTATTTTTAACAATTAAAAAAGTATTCGAAAATTCGGATTTAGATTCGAATAGTAATTTTTAAAAGTTTCGTATATTTGGATATCCTATTATCCGAAAACTAAAAAAAAAAAATTTTATTTTTAAACATTAAACATATTTTTATTTTAGATTGGGATTTTTTAGTGTATATTAGGACTTTTATGTTATGAGTTGATTTTATATATTATTTTTATAAATTATTGTAAAAAAACTAAAAACTAAAAAAGTAAAAAAAATAAAAATAAAAATGAATTTCGGATATTCCAAATCACTATCCTTATCAGTTTTCGAAATTTCCGATATTCGAATTTTAGATATTCGAATTTTGGATATCTGAAATTTTGGATACGGATACGGATACAGATGGTGATGTCTACATCCGAAATTTTTGGATATCCGACTTTGGACACCCCTAGATTATACGCAACTTTCTTTAATGTCATCGTTTGAAGCACAAGGTTGATTTTGTAAGAGTGAACAAACATATTCAAAATAGAAAAGAAGTCATGTTGATCAAGCATGTCGAGGTAAAAAACAAAAATCTTGTCATAAGGGTCACAGATACTAACCTTAACCATTGTACTTCGCTTAATATCATATTCAAATCGTTTTAAGTGAAGTTGAAGAACAGGAGGGAAATCAATGAACAGGACACCCTTCTTTGCATCCTGTGACGCCAACACATGATTCAGTTGTGAAAGATCAAGATGATTAAATAACAAAAAGATCAAATATATATAGGTAATTAACCCAACCTGAAAACCATGTGGCTCAGCATAATATCTGTTATTGCCTTCAAGTCGTTCTACTTCTACATATTTGTCGAAAGAAGCATACACATCGCGACAACCTTTGACATCAAGCTGAAGGTCTGACACAATATAAGTGTTAATATGAAACTATAATCAAAACAAAACTATTTTATGTTTACAAAAATATTTACCATAAAAAGTCCCCTTCCTTGTTGATCTGTAGTCCACATTTGTGCATTCTACATAATTCACAACACGTCCTTCAAGTAATTGTTGAATCGTACCCTCTACGACGGTACCCTATTCCAGTTTAACCACAAGAGTACATAACTACACAATCAATGAATGAGTAAAAAGTAACAACATTCATGTTTGGTGATGGAAATTACGGTACCCTCATTTCGTCTTCAAGTTTCTCACGGAAAACCCTGTTGAGCTCTCGAACACCATTCTGCATAACAGATAAACATGTTTCCCACCGAAAAGACTTGTTCAACTTTTTTGTGGCTACACTAGTCTCACTATACCGAAGCTTATAGAATAAACTCTGCAAAGCCAGAGGAATGTTCTCTGATGACATATCATTCTTGGTTGTTGGCATTTGATACACAGCCTGATTCAAAAGATAAATATGAGTACCCAATATTATAGTTTAAGTGAGGTACTTAAATCTACCGGTGGGGTAAATGTGAAATTACTAACCTTTGTAAAGTAAGGTATATGGTACAAAGTTTGTAAAAGAGAGTTCATATAGCCCATAGGACCTTGATTTATAAGTCCAATATAACCAGCTTGTTTTGAGTCAAACCTGACTGTAACATCAGCTTCAATTATGCATGTATCATTTAGAACATAACCTCTGCCAACATCATACAGCTCACCAAGGGGCATAAATGAATTAAACCCCCAACCACTTGCTCGAGAATGAAACCGATGTTGTGACTCTGCAGGGTAGAACATGTAATTAGAACATTAAGAATAAAAGTTTTCCTTCTTGTCAATGTGAGATTAATAGAAACCTAGGGCCTATCGACAAACATTAAAGGTGTCATGAAACGACTATGCAGAATATTACTTCCAAATGTGAACTCTAAGCCACATATGCTTTGATGATAACAAGTTAAGTAATGTATATATAAGAAGAAAATACATAATAGCTTGTGCGCATGTGATTTACGAGTATGGATGAATGTTTTGGGCTGAGGTGTCTCGTATACAAAGGATTTTGATTGTGCATATATGCCAACATATTTATACGATTGATTTATAATGTAACCAATTGATCGTTACAAAGATCACATTGCTGTTAAAATTAGTATCAGGAAGTAATAAATATAGAGATTAAAGCAATGACTATAAAAACAGGAGACAATATGAACATGATTTAAAATGGTAATGTAATCATTGTAACGATTTACCTTTCCTTTCAGAAAACTTATCATGCATTTGATTCAAAACAGCCAAGCTGAACTGAGCTTCTATTGTCCAACCGTGTGGCAGTATTGCGGACTTAGCAACTTCAAGAAACATTGATAAGTAGTTTTCTTTCCGGAACACGACCACTTGCCTACACAAACAAGAGACAGTGTGAACATGATATAATACAAAAATCACCCTACTATGTAACAAGAAATTATAACATGACATGCTTACAAATTTCAAACATAATAATAAGAAGAATAATGGATGTCGACATACCATTCATATCCTCCAACAACAAAGGTGCTTGTGTACAACTTGTTACCATTAAGCAACATTGAAAAATTCTCTACAACATATCTTATATGTGCAGCTGAAATATCCTCAATTATCGGCGCCTCAATTTCATTAGATTCTACAGAGGATTCAACTAACAAAACAACATGAATTACAAAAATTAATGAAGTTCAAAAGAGAAGAATTACTAAAAGAAGCTTACAATGCATTTGATCATTACACTACATACACAAGCAAAAGGCTAAACATGTCGGACTAAGCTTAGTGTATAGTGTATTTAATGTAAATATGTGTTTATTGTTGGAAACCTAATTAATCAAGAAATCCTAAAGTTTATCTAGCGTTTTTATGTAACTTAAGAAAGTTAAAATTGTATAAGTCAAACAGGTGAATTAGTGTCATTTAGATTTGTATCGGTTAGTTTGTAACCGTCTACCGCAGGGTATAAATACACATCTGTATGTTGATATTGTGTGTGCAATAATAGTATTTTGCGTGTTAATTTCATTCACACCGTGTTCTTCATGGGTCTGCACACACTAGTGCAGATCCCTTTAGTTCCATCCAAACGACATGATTGATCATTGATCCTGGACGCAACATGGTATCAGAGCGAGGCCATGAAGATCAATCAATTCATTTATGAAAAGTTTGTAGTCTTGATTGCAGAAGAAATAAAAAAAGAGCATGGTTTCAATAGAAGAAACCAAGAAGAAATTGCAATAAAGAAATACTATAATTCACTAGGAAGATCCATAGAAAAGAATATTATTATGGAGTCTAAGACAACATCAGAATTGATCATAATTGATCAAACGTTTGTTGAAACCCTCGGACCGAAGAACCATCTTTAACCAACTTGAAGAATTCTGGTGAAAGGGTTACAAGAAAACACAGTGTGGCGTTTTAACCCAGAGAATAGATTTCATTAAGAGAATTGGTTGAAAAGTATCAACCATAAGGAAATCAAGTTTAGCAAAAGGAAAAGTTCAAATACAAAGCCATCAATTTGAATTAGGCAGGAGGCCAGAGAACCTCAATTTAACACTATTCGACATAGGCAAGATGCCAAGAAGAAGGGTCACAAAGAAGAGGCGCAGGGTCACAAAATCAAAAGGGAAGATATTAAACATGAATATCATGCATACATTTAACAAGGACAATTGAAGAAAGAAAACTGCAAAGAAGGAATGAAACTGCATAAAGTGGATGGAATTGAAGATAAAAATTATGTGGATTATCTTTGATTAGGGAAGAGATTGTTAGAAATCTAATTAATCAAGGATTATCAGGTATGTCCGAGTTTGTTCTTCAGGCCCCTTTGACAGCACACCCTTGAACAAAGTGTTCAACTCTTTATATTAAGAGAAAATGATTACAAGAGCATTAAATAAACATGAGTATTCCATATTAATAGAAAACGACTACAAGAGCATTAAATAAACATATGCATTCCAAGTTTACGTATGTTTATTTAATGCTCTTGTAATTGTTTCCTGTTAATATAAAGAGTTGAACACTTTGTTCAAGGGTGTGTTTTCAAAGGGGCCTGAACCAACATTTGGTATCAGAGCCTAGGGCTCGAGAGACGGTAAAGCCAATTTGAGAGTTGACCGTCGAATGGTAGCCCTTCGCTGCGAGGCTAACGCAGCAGGTTACCGGTGTTTTCAGGACAATGGGTGGCTGTTACGAGAGTGTTCGATAGCAGAAGACGGAGATTTTTTTGAGGCCCTGATACTCTGCCTAGCATTGAATAGACTGGGTATTCATCTTAACGAGAATGGTGTTCGGGTCAGGCGTTGTCATGGAGAAGTGCCAGTAGAGACAACAGGGTGATCGTGATAAACATCGATGTTTTGTTAGTGTTTATTGATGTTGGTAATTGCTGGGAACAGTGGTCCCAGTTAGGTCGTTACAACAGCGTTGAGCTATTGTTTAATGGCGTTCCTGCCAGAATTGCAGAAAGATTTTGTGTGCCTCGATTGGCTTGTTTCGAGATAAGAGTTTTACCGACGGAAGTGTGTGAAAAACGGACGTTATGGATCCGTCAAAGCAGGTGACTTTGGATTCGATTCGTTTGGTGGAAGAAAGAAAACATTAAAAAGGTGGTAGCTTTGTTTTCGTAGTTGGTGGTAGAAGTCTCTTGGAACATAATTGATTGGGAAAAGGTACAAGTTTTCAAACAAGATGGTTGTGACAACATTATGACACAGGAGTTCAAGTCGGTTGGCTTTGGATGTGACCGGGGAAGAGGTCGTTGATCCGTGAAGAGTCAAGACGTTAATGAACAGGGTTCCAACGGTATGCCATGTTAGATGTTGCGATTACAAAAGACTTTGGACGTGAACTAGGTGAAGGTCGGTGTCCTGAAAAAGTAGAGATGGTTCGAGAAGACAATGATTCGGCGCTGTTATGAAAGTGGTGTGAACAAACCGATTAAGGGGGTGAATGTTGGGTTAATCGGGTTTGGTTCATGGGTCATTGTTTAATAGCTTACGGGTCACGGGTTGGTAATTAGTTTGGTTTGTTTAATTATCGAATAATGAAACTTTGTTCAAGGGTGTGTTGTCAAAGGGGCCTGAACCAACAATTTAGATTTATTGTGTCGGTTAGTTTGTAACCGTCAACCGTAGTGTATAAATACCCATATGTATGTTGATATTGTGTGTGCAATAATAGTATTTTGTGTGTTAATTTCATTCATACGGTGTTCTTCACGCCTCTGCACACACAAATTCAGATCCCTTTTGTTCCATCCAAACCACAAATTGATGATCATTAATCCCGGGTGCAACATTTTATGTATTATGTAGTCCGGTTGTGTTTAGTAGTAAGTATGGGTCAAACCAAATCCATTTATGTCAAGTGGTTAGATAACAGTTATTGACGGCAATCAATCGCCAGTAACTGAATGTTAATAACCGTTGTACTGTAAGGGTATAAATACCCCTATGACTGCCATTTCAATATGTATGCAAAATTATTCCATTTGCATCTTTCCTATATATATCAGATCATAAGTGCAGTGTGTGTTAGAATCCCTTAATCAATTAGGGAGACATCACTCAACAAAACAGACGTATAAACGTTGAAACGAATCAATGAATGAATCAAATGAGAATGTGAGCAGTACCTTCCATTGATTGATATCCTTGTGTAGCCACCAAATCAGAATGTGTGACCACTTCAGGCTGTAACAATATTCATAAGTCGATCAAGATATAAATACAATCGATCTTATAACAATTCATTTTAAATTTACTGAAGAATCCACAAACCCTAGAAATTAAACATCTCCGGAAACAGTAACAAAGATGGACGAGTTGAAATTGGAACAACTTGAAAATCAAATTAACATTAAAAATCAAATTTAACATTGCAATCGTAAAGATCATAAACCGATTGAGTGTAGTGAAGTAAGTAAACTAGTGATAGTTAAACAATAAACACAACATATGTGTGACCACTTCAGACTGCAAATTTTAAATCTAGATATAGATACATCCGATCTAATAACACTTCATTGTAAATTTACTGAAGAATTCAAAACCCTAGAAATTAAACATCACAAAAAACAGTAACAAAGATGGACGCGCGAAATGAAATTGGAACAATTTTAAGAATCAAATTCAACGTTAAGAACAAAATTTGACGTTACAAACAGCAGATAAGCCGATCAAGTGAAAGAAGCGAAGCAACTAATTAGCCATTGATAGTTAAACAAAGAATTGAAAGCGATGGAGAAGATTGCTGCTTGTGCATGTGTGTCTGTGAGAATAATTAACTTAAAGTGTGATAGCTCATAATGTATGAATTGAAGTTGAAGTTGATATATAGATATAACTTACGTACATTCACCGGAGTCGTCGTCGGAATCGGATCGGAGGATGTCTGATAGGAGGCGATAATTTAGGGATTGTAGGGGAATGAAGGCAGAAGAGTGAAGAACATGTGAAGATGACTACATGCATCCTCTTTAGTCTCTACACGGCTCTATATATAGAAACCTTGTACACGACACTCACCTAACACAAGTAATTCAGAACAATACGAAAATAATAATTAATCTAATTACCTGATTTTTATCTATTGATTTTAAAAGATTAACTTTGCTACAAAGGGGTCTGTGAATGTACTATAGGTGTTTCTGTTCGCGCAATGCGGTGGTAAATACAAATGTAGATTTTCTTTTAAGTTCTAAATAGGGCAAACGTAAATTTTCTTTTAAGATAATTAACCTAGGAGTTCGCTGAGACTCGAACATTTAATCTTTGGTTGGGGTGAGAACATCGTTATAACTCTTATCTATTTACCACTACATCGAAAATAATAAAATATTTTATCTTTTATGTTTTTATTTTTATATATATATATATATATATATATATATATATATATATATATATATATATATATGTGTGTGTGTGTGTGTGTGTGTGTGTGTGTGTTAAAATGTAAAAAGTTATAGTCATTTAAGGATTGTAGGAAAACAAGGTAGAGCGCAATACATGTGATGACTACATGCATCTCTCTACTCTATATATGTATACACCTTGTATACATCACTCGCATAACACAATAAAATCATGACAGTATTGTAATATTATACTAATAATAATATGCTTTTAGCTATTTCGGTAAGGGTTAACATCTTTTTAAAAACATACCACTGTTCACATTCTGTCATGAGATATTAAATTTTTATGCATTATATGAGTATTAGGAATTTATATAGTTTGAGGGTGGGGATTTTTATTATTATATGTGTATGTATATTTTTATTTAAAAAAACTTATAGGACACTCACAAACCCAATAGCATAGCTTACTAAACATTAGAGCACATTAGCATTTAAATTAAAATTGATCATTGTCATTTATCTAATCTAAACCAACTTTAAATAAATAAGCAACTAAGATACCTAAGCAAAAGATTGATAGACTCATCACAATACACCATGGACGGGTTTCAAAGGGTCGTATTATATACTTGATGCATATTGATTCTTAACTTTATATAATAAAGGCTAATTTTTTCTTACTCGCTCAGGGCTTATAAACTTTAAGGCTTTTCAGGGACAACCCTAAGTGTTTGAGTCGTTGTTTATATTTTAGGATGATCGATTTTTATATACTGATTTAAATAAGTAATGTTGCTATATTGGGTTTGTGAGTGTATATAGACTAGTTAAAATGTTGATTAAGTCATGTTTTGATGAGTTAGACATTTTCTTTTAGTATATTATATTTTTATTTCTTGTTATTACTACTTATTTTAGTAATTTGTATAATAAACAGGTCGTATAAATAAAATATTAAATAAAATAAAATTTTATTAATTATAGAATAATATTCTAAGATAAGATATGATCAACATTATGTATGAGTAATAACTATAAGTAATAAAATAACAATAGTTTTTTTCAATTTTTTATTCTTTTTAAACTAAACATTTTATTCAAAGCAAATCGTTTAATAAAAATCATTATTGTAACTTCCAACTTCAATTACTTTTTGTTTATAAGAAAATTACTTTTTAGAAACACCAATTTTGAAATATTTTATATTTTTAAAAAGCATGATGTTTTAGAAAAAGAAATTATTTTATAAAATTTATTTTTTTAAAAATAACACTAATAAACAAAACCTTTGATAGTTATTAGAAAAGTATTTTTAGTCTAAAAGAATTAAATAATATATTTAATAATTAATATAATTATTAAATAAAAGAGAGAAATGAGAAAATTTTAGTAAAAATAAATGTAGTGCAGATACGTGTCACCCTAGTTATTTTTATTATAATAGAAAGATTTTATTAGAATAAAAAGATATATTATTAGTAGAATACAAATCAGTATAGTCTAACACTATTGCATCATCTTTTAAGCAAATAACTAACACCCACGGATATTGATCTTCTTAATGTATAATAAATGTGAGCAATTATATATGAATCTCTACAACATGATTAAAGTATCTCAACTAATTAGAAAACTAACTAGAAAACCCTACAAAACTAACTAGAAAACTCTACACAAAAACAATGTTTTTGAAAATCGTTAATTGGACATAGGATGGCCCATTTATTTGTTAGGGAAACAAAAAAAAATTCATAATTTGATACTCCTAAATAATATTTTTAGTAATTAATATAATTATTAAATAAAAAAGAGAAGTGAGAAAAATTTAGTAAGAATGAATGTAGTGGAGATACGTATCACCCTAGTTATGTTTTTATTATAATAGAAAGATTTTATTAGAATACAAAAATATATTATTAGTAGAATAGAAATCGATATAGTCTAACACTGTTGCATCAACTTTTAAGCAAATAACTAACACCCACGGATACTGATCTTCTAAATGTATAATAACAAAATATGAGCAATTATATATGAATTTCTACAACATGATTAAAGTATCTCAACTAATTAGAAAACTAACTAGAAAACCCTAAAAAACTAATTAGAAAACCCTACACAAAAATGATGTTTTTCAAGATCGTTAATTGGATATATGATGGCCCATTTATTTGTTAGGGAACCAAAAAAAATACAAATTGATACTCCTAAATATGGTAACAAAAAAGCAGTACAACTTATTTAACTATAATAATTACTATTAGTTAACATGATTATAATCTAACACGTTGGATCTGAATATCTATGAAGTTTAAATGTTTGCAGTTGAGCAGTAAAAACATCATATTAGAGATGAAGAAGAGAGAAGAAAATGACAGACTAAAGTGAAGATGTGAGCTTGACATTGGGATCAATTAGCACGAAGCCAGTGAAAATGATGAAATCAATATACCCTCGAATGAGTGGCAAGTAAAACGACTTATATATAATGATGTAGCCCATGAGGTTAGGGCTATTGGTTAATTAGGTATGTATAAAAAATAAGTTCGTGATTAGTTAGGTATAGTTAACATTCCATCATGAGTGTGTTCGATTTATGAGTATCATGGTGACATCCATGCATGCATGTCAGGAATATGTTAATTATATAAGCTTGATATTATTGATGCAAAGTGAGTGGAATTCCTAACAACATGTTAGAGGTGAAGGGGGGAACTATGGGGGTGGGGGAAGGAAGGAGGGATTAGAGTGGAGATAGGAGCTCTGAAGATAAGATAACATAACATGATGCTTAGGAAAAGATGAAATAGTATGCATGAGAGGCACATAAGCCAACTTATAGATAATGTTGTTAGGGTGATATATTGGTTAATCTAAGAAAGTGAAGTCCCTAAAATAATAAATGAATCATATAGATCAAATTCGTAACTTGCAACATGTACGAACACGAAAAAGAAAAGTAAGTATAGATTTTACTTGTAGAGATATAAATGTGCGCTCATGTATGGTACGTAGTTTGATTACAAAAATCTCGACTCACAAAATAACCCCTCTCTGACCAAGTTTACTTAGTAATTACGCATGTTATCATTGTTACATAAGGATACTATATCGTAGTATAGTTTTTGTAAATATTAGTAACTTTTTTTAGCATTCGTTCTGGTTTAGTTATGTGATATAATTGGTTAAATATAATTTGTGGTTTGGTAATTTATTAACATATACATCAAGATAACACTTCATTGAAACTAGAGGAGAATTAAAGAGGATAATACTCTATTATTGATTGAAGGTATGAATTGCGGCGTGTGTTAATTGTAAATGATAGCTACAAAGTCCATCCAAATCGGTGGGAATCCTTTCAAATGTCTCTTTATTGATCTCATACGATTGTCCTTTTTATTCTCATAGTTTGCATTCATATTGATTCTTGTTTTGGGTTTTTTTGTAGTGTTAAAAAGTCTTGTTTTGCTTTTGTTGTTTACATACAAGACATTTTGAAAGAAAAAATTATTAAGTAGTTCTTTGATCAAGAAAAGTATGGTTGTGTATTTACAAGATAAAACCTTACATTTATATTTTTTTATCTATACTAATAAAGCAAACTATAATTTTATCATATGTCTTCTCCCCTCATCCTACTTGTCACATGTCATTTTCAATCAAACCCTTGTGTAATTATTCAAGAACCTTGAAGTGTATAGATATAGTTTTGAATGACTTATCATTAGTTGTGCATGGCTTACAACTAGCTTTTGAATGGTTTTCGTAATACATGTAAAACCTTGCATGAAAAATGTATAACTTGCGTGATTTTCAATCTAACCCTTGAATGGCTTAGGCTACTTTTAAATGACCTAGAACTAGTTTTGAATGGCTTGTGTAATACGTTTCAACTTTGCATATATATTAGTATGACTTACGAAATAAAATTATATAAGTTGTATGATTTCATTAATTATTACGTAAGAGGTTTTGTATGCCGCTTCATAATCACGCATGAGCATTGAAATTACCTTATTATCATTCTCTACTAAAAAAGGTTGGAATTATCATGTAACGCATATCAAGCGCTGGTATTTTTAAACGGACAGCACAGATTGCTTTGTAAGCTTCCCACAGGACTTCTTATAAATTAAGAACTATGATAAAAATTATTAACCATTGATTAATTTAATTAATGGTTGTGATTAAAAGGGGTAAAAAGTATAAATATCAATATTAATTAAATGAGTTAAAAATAACAAAAGGGTATAATGGTAAATATCTTTTTTCTCTCCGATTAGTCATTAATTTCATTAATGAAATCTCTTTTCTTTATTCCCAATCATCTTTTCTCTCTCATCTCTCATCGTTAGAAATTAAGTATACTTTAAAAACCAAAATGGAAAGGTTTAAACCTCAATGTACAAATAGCTAATGCATACTACTTCTTTTTTCTTTTTTTATTAGTTTAAAACTTTTGTCTTTTTGTACTTAATATTTTATTATTAAAATTAGTTTTAAAGTTATTTTATTTTTTCCATATAACTTCTAGAATATGATATGTTGTAGAATTTTGAATATATCGTTGTGACGTGCTTATTTTTATCTACATTACGATATAAATTTCGTTCGAAATGGAGCAATGCGTAAAAATGTACAAGTCATCAAAGCACAAATGTACGAGTCGTTAAAGTTGTTTCAAGGTTTCGAAAGCATTTTAACGTTAGCATTTTTCTCGATTTTGCTCCCCAACCGGAAGGCGGTGGCTTTATTCTAGTTTGTATATATAAATCAATGTATTTTTCAAAATATGTGTTAATAGTTTGTGTATGACATTACGTAACTTAATACATTATCATGTTACCGTACCTATATCAAAACTAAAAGTATCATATATGCTAACAAAGAAAAACAAGTCTTTACATACATGTAACTTACTGTAGTCTGAAATATAACATGTTACATATACGTTAGTGGTTATTGTACAAACTCAGCTATTTACATATATGTAAGTCATTTCATTTTGAAAGATATATGTTAACAAATATGAAGGTTATGAATATGTAACTTAGTGTATCAAATTTACATATATGTAAATGACTTGATGCATATATAATCAAATTAATATAACCAAACCAAAAATAATAATCATATTTCATGATATATCTATGATTTACATATACGTAATCAAATGTTTAAACGGACTCTACGTATACGTACACAAGTTTACATATGTGTTTACGTATACGTAAGTCTATATATATATATTAAGTGACACAGAATTATAATTTTCAAAATTTTAAGAAATTGTCTGCATAATGAAACCAAAATCATAAATAAAACACAAACTAATTAGGATTATCGAGGTGATAACATGAGGAAAATCAAACCATTTCATTGTCTTTTTCGTCTTCATCACATCCATCATCTTTTCACCACCATTGTCTTTATTATTATCGTATTCATTAAGGACATCACCTTTTTATTACCATTGTCGTCATCTTCGAGTCATCTTCATTATCGCTATTGTCTTCATCTTTGAGTCATCTTCATTGTTTTCTTCTGTTACCCTCAACCTTACCGTTGTTACCTTACAAAGTTCCAAAAACGAGAGATGTTCCATTTGAGATTAGAACAAGATTTCATGATTTCGGATTGCTTTGTTTTATTAGATCTAGAAAGAAATTTTGATTAAGAATGTGATTAAGTAACATGTTTTAATATTCTAGTCAATCAAATAATAAATAAGGAGATATAAATGACATATTTATAAATCTACCCAACTACCTTTTAGAAATAAGTTAAATAATATATAAAAACTATATTAATGAATGGTAGGATTAGTTCTCGCAGTTTTCGCGATATATAAATAGATTTATATATATATATATATATATATATATATATATATATATATATATATATATATATATATATATATTATATATATATATATATATATATATATCTATATATATATATCTATATATATATGTACATATATATATATATATGTACATATATATATGTTTATTAGTTTATATATAAATGAAAGTTTTGAGGTGCCACGTGTCAAAAGGTTATATATATATATATATATATATATATATATATATATATATATATCAAATTATTTGGTATTTTATATATTCAATCCATGTATTACATGGGATATAAACTAGTATGTGTATATATGCAGCAAGGTTATACTTTTCTAGTTATGCTCAGACCGTTTTTATGCATGAAAATATCTTCTTTATTAGGTATAGTCATATTTCCGTCACGATTATGTTCAATTTATGAGTATCACGATCGCATCCATGCACGCATGGTTGTGAATATATTAATTTTAAGAGTAAATTACTATTTTTGTCGCTATGGTTTGGTGGTTATAACCAATTTCATCCAGTAGTTTAAAAACATCTGGTTCAACCACTGTGGTTTTAAATCTGTCCCAATTAAGTCCAAACCATTATCTCCATCTAATTTCTCTGTTAATTGTTTAGAAAAAACCAAAATACCCTTGGACTAAAACGGATACTATATATATATATATATATATATATATATATATATATATATATATATATATATATATATATATATATATATATATATATATATATATATATATATATATACACATACATATATACATATATATGTATATATATATATATATACATATATATACATATATATGTATATATATATGTATATACATATATATACATATATATATATGCATATATATACATATATATATGTATATACATATATATACATATATATATATATGTATATATATACATATATATATATACATATATAGATATATATATATATATATATATATATATATATATATACATATATATGTATATATATGTGTGTATATATATATATATATAACCTTGGGCCATTCCACCCCACTAAACCATACCCTAACCCCAAATTTTGTTCTTCTTCCACCAAAAAGACATCATCTTCAACAACAGATGGAACGACCTCAAAATTGAAAGATGTTGTTGATTCATCACTAGTTACCAAACCATCTCCATCACACCACCAGGCACCACCATCTCTTCACCTCACCATTACCATGTTATGTATATATACACATGTATATTATGTGTGCACCTTCCATCTTTGTTCTCCCCAAAAACCACTGCCAACACTTGCTTGAGCAACATCTATGCCACCACCTCCACCATCTTTGTTTCGTCCTCATATCTCTTGCGTCTATCCAAGGTTTAGTACTTGTTTCACATATCTCTGTGCTAAATATGGAAGTGGTACGGATCTGAGCCAACGATGGTGGTGGTTCAGATCTGTATCAATTTTAGGTCATCTGGATCTGCGCGCTGACGATTAGTGGAAGTGGTGTGATGGTTGAAGTGATGATGGTATGGGGCTGTTCGCGATTTGGATGAGCAAGGGTGTGTGGTATTGTAGTGACGATGGTAAAGGTGCGGTGGTGATATGTAAGGGTGGTGGTGGTCTAGTAGTTGATGTGATGATGTGTGGGTTGCTGGTGGTATCATAGTGACGGTGGTGCGGTGGTTTGATGAATGAGTGTGATGCGATTATCGCCGTGATAGTGGTGTGAGGTTTCTGGTGGATTACAGTAATGATGGTGAGAATGAGGGTGGTGGTGGTACGGTGGCCACCATGAAAGAATTTAGGGGTTGGGTGTGGTAGGGTAGGGCTAGGTAATATATATAATAAATAATCAGATAGTTTTTGTATCTATTTTATATTTTTATATATCAATTTAAATCAAAGGGTATTTAGGTAATTTGACACCCACTTAACGGAAAAAACCGATAGAGGTTAGTGTCTCCTAGTTAATTGTTACAAATTTAAAACCTCAGTAGTTAAACCGAGTATTTTTAAACTATTGGATGAAAGGCGTTATAAACCTCAAACCACAGGGACTAAAATCGTAATTTACTCTAATTTTAAATAAGCTTGATATTATTGATGCACGATGAGTGGAATTCCTAACATCTTGTTAGAGGTGAAGAAACGTATAAAAAGGTGAGAGATTAGAGTGGAGACTGAAACTCTAACATTAGGATAAAATAACATGGAGATTGAGAAAAGATGAAATAGCAAATATACATGAGAGGCACATAAACATACTTATATATAATGTTGTTAGGGCGATATACAAATTAATCTAAGCAAGTGAAGTCCTTGAAATAATAATTAAAATATATAGATCAAATTCATAACTTGCAACATGTTCGAACTTGGACAAAAAGTAACTAAAGTTTTAACTTGTAGAGATATAAATGTGTACTCTTGTATGGTATTTTGAGTAAAAAAATCTCTAACTAAAAAAAACCCTCTTTGACCAAGTTTACTTAGTAATTAACACATGTGATGATAGTTACGTAAAGATAACATATGGCAACATAGTTTTTGTTGATATTAGTAACTCTTTTGGTACTTGTTCATGTTTGGTTATTTAATACAATTGATTAAAATAAAGTTTGTGGTTTGGTAATTAATTAACATAATCAAGATAACCCTTCATTGTCTGTTTAACAAAGAGAACGAGAGTTAAAATGATAGTATTATGTACATTGTTGATTGAAATTTCTCTTTACTAATTCCATATGCTTGTGCTTTTTATTCTTATAGTTTACATGCATATGGGTTCTCGTTTTGCGGGTCTTGGAAGTGCTGAAAAATTTATAAAATAGCAAACGGTTTTATAAAATTATAAAAATTTACAATTAACTATTTCAGATTCTCTCGAACAACTTTTTTTTAAAGGTTTTTATGAAAAGGCCCGAAAATAGGTCAAAATAACAGCACATGACAGGACGTGCTGAAATGCGCACGTATCTTGTGAAGGCTATTGTTGAGTCATCCAATTGAGTTTGAAGATGTATAAACTATAATTAAAAAGGCAATTTGTTGAACTTAATATTGGAGTCTGATTTTACTCAAATTTAATTTGTTATAACCAAGTTATGATTAGTTGAGGTCAGACTATATTCTGCCAAAATATAGTAAGGCATTTATGTGCACTTTTAAAATTATTAAAGCATGAAACGGATTAGAAAAAATTTTAATATGTCGATATAGGATATATTATACTTAAGTTAAGTTATAAAAAATATTCCAAAACTTCAGCATAGCCATCATTTAGAGAAATAATCTTGTGGAATAACCGAATGCAGCGGCATAACCGTCCATGTGCAAACGGGATTCTTTGTTTACGTTAGCGTGTTGTTCGCTTGATGTAGGAATGTCAGAGATTTTTATAAGGTTAGTAAATGTTAGAAGGTTAATGATAAAATGATAATGATTGAAATTAAAAGAGATTTAGTAGAAGAAATAATAAAAGTAAGAACACAAAAATCATAAAAACAATTGGACGGGAGATGATTGAAACAATATAGAAATATAAGATTACCTTAATATTAGAATATTCTTGAAATTACTTGTAAAATAAAAGTCTTGAATTGATCAAAACCAAAAGATAAGAGAAAGGTTTATGAGTGAGATTTTTAGAGAATATGCAAATAAAAAGTGAGGCCTAAAGCTTGCTTTTATAGTAGAGGTTAGAATGGGGTTATGAATGATGAGTTACAAGTCTTTCAAAAAGGGGTTACGATTGGAATTTAAAATAAATATAAACTTAAATTAAATAAATAAATAAATAAAAGAATAATTATAATTTAAAGTCTAAATATATTAAGACCCTAATTTAAATTTGATCAACTTATATTTTATAAAGTCTTACAGACTTTATAAATCTCACAAAAACTTACAATTCGATTATTTATTTTAATTGAATATTTAAAATCTTATAAGTATTAATAACTTTTTAAAAGTTACAAAATTTATTTTATAAATAATAGAATTTAAGTTAAATTGATTAAGTGACGCATATATTGCTTTTGGAACACAAAAATAAATAAAATGACTAAATAATGAATTTGATTTACAAGATTGACTCAAACGGATTTGGGTTTGGGTTTATAGTTTAAAAATGGGTCGGATGTTACATCATGAAAAGTAAAGATGAGACTCTTGATAAGTTCAAAGAGTGAAAAGTCCTAGTTGAAACTCAAACTGATAGAAAGGCGAAAAAGTTGAGAACAGATAATGGTCTTGACTTTTACAATAAAAGCTTTGATTAGTTTTGCAAAATCAATGGTATAGCTAGACATCTGACTGTGGTAGGTACTCCATAACAAAATGGTTTAGTGGAAAGAATGAATAGAACCTTCCTGAATAAGGTTAGGTATATGCAATTATGTTCAGGCATGTCAAAGCAGTTTTGGGTAGGGCCCTTGACCACTATAGCCTACTTGGTCAATAGGTCTCCATATGTTGCCATAGATATAAAGACACCCATAGAAGTATGGACTTGTGAGAAGGCAAGATATGAGAATCTTAAGGTGTTTGGGTCCTAGCTTATGCTCATGTAAGCCAAGGGAAATTAGAACCCATGGCTCAAAAGTGTGTATTTCTGGGGTATCCAGAAGGGGTTAAAGGTTATAGGCTTTGGAGATTGGCTTATGTGAGCCCAAAAGTCATAATTAGTAGGGATATGACCTTTATAGAAAGACATTTTATATAAGGATATAAAAGAAGGCCAACGGTGTATAAATAAAGATTATTCTCAAGTTATAGGAGATGTTCAAATTGAGGTGGAGAAATTTGGCGGTTCTAGTGAAATGAACTAGGTGAGTGTAGCACCCAGGGTGAATCACGCAAGGCTAGTAATGGATATAGCATAGTCAGAGACAAAACTAGAAGGCAAGTGATACCTGCTACAAGATACATATCTTCTCAGGATATTTCTACATTTGTGTTTTGTGTTGCTGAACAAAAAAGCATGTGTGAGCCCTTGTCTTATGAAGAGGTTATTATCTCCCTAGAACATGAAAAATGGCTAGTTACAATATATGATGAAATGGAATCTCTACATAAGAACAACACATGGGTTCTTGTTGATAAGCCTAGTGATAAGAAACTAGTGGAATGTAAGTGGTTGTTTAAGATCAAAGAAGGTATGTAGGGAGACCCACCCATATAAAGAAAGACTTGTAACCAAGGGGTTTACCCATTAGCTGGGGTTGATTACAATGAAACTTTTTCCCTAGTTGCGAAGCATACTTCTATAAGGGTGGTGTAATCTCTTACAGTAGTTCATGATTTTGAATTGGATCAATTGGATGTTAAGAAAACATTTTTACATGGGAACTTAGATACGACCATTTCTATGAGGCAACCTCTGGGTTTTGAGGTGGAGAAATATGCAGGTAAGGTGTGCTTGCTTAAGAAATCCTCATATGGCTTGAAGCAATCCCCTAGGCAATGGTAAATGAGATTTGATGAGTATGTAGTTGCTCATGGTTTTAGTAGGAGTAGCTATGATGTTTGTGTATACTTCAGAGAGTATGAGAAGGTGAAGTTCCTATACTTACTCTTGTATGTTGATGACATGTTGTTATCTTGTAAAGATAGATCCAAGATTGATATCACTAAGAAACTTCTGATGTTGTATTTGATATGAAAGACTTGGGGGAAGCCCGGAATATTTTAGGTGTGGAAATTCACAAAGATAGAAATGTTGGGATTTTGAGGTTGACTCAAGAGGGGTATGTTAATAAGGTACTTTTTAACTTTGGCATGGATCATAGCAAGAGTGTGATGACCCTATTAGCTTGTGTAAGGCCCCGTTCCCGGGACGCTCACAGCTGGTCAATCATCGCACATAAAACGTATAATTTTACATTAACTTTAATAAAACATTGCAGCGAAAACATTTAAACCATCATTTCATTGTAATAATCGCTTTTGCAAAATAATACAACATTCATTACAAACTATCGTTTGTTCGCATTACAATGCAAAAATATTATACAAAAGAATGCCACCCAAAATGAGCCAAGTAGCCGCCCCTTGCCATCCTCAGCAACAATCACCTGCCAACTGGAAACACATAAAAGTCAGCGTTGCTGAATGAGTTTTAGTTTTATAAAACTTTATATTACCTTTCATTCGTTAAAAACATTTTCTTTACTATTGCACGTGATCACACATCATACGTACATCAAGGTAATAATTATTATCTTCATCATCGTTCGTTTCGTACATTTCGCACGTGTCGCACATTTCGTACTTATCGCACTTTTCGTACATTTATTATCTTTTCACTTCTATCTAGTTCATGTCGTATGCTTAACCCCCCTCTTGAGCACAAAGCCATATCATCTAGGGTTAAGTGACAAGGACCCTATATCGCACATATCGCACGTATGGAGTAGTCACATAGACTAACTCCCCCTGTGTGTGAACCCATAAGGGTTAACCAAGATCGCACGCTGTAGACACACAGTTGAGCTAACAACTCTCAATGAGTTATGAACCTCCTTTCATTGCTTGCAAGACTTTTCATTCGTTCATTAAGTTCCACTTTCATTATATTAAGTCTTTTACTTTGTTAAGATAATACTTTACGTTCATTATCATAATCATACCACGTAAAGTCACGTCATCATACGTAATAAGGAACATAAGGAAACATATCATACATAACATACATAATCATCATACATCATCATCATGCATAAGCATCAATCACACATCATCATTCAAGTCACACCATACATCACCCATCATATCACCTATGACTTCAAAAAGTCAACTTACATATCCCTTGGGAACCTCCCAAGTCAAAGCCTACACTTTACATTTGCCCCAAAATTCATAAAAATATTCTAAGTCTTAGGCGCATAGGCACTATTGGGACGCATGGGCAACACTTAGTCATTTCTGGGCAATTCTAGGCGCATGGGCACTATGCAGGCGCATGAGTGCCTAGGCGCATGGGGAATCCTGGGCGCATGAACACCTAGTAAATTTCAGCCTATTTCTAGGCGCATGGCTACTATTTGGGCGCATGGGATTTTGGGTGCATGAAAACATTTAGGCAGTTATTTCTGTTGGGTGCATGGGCCACTACTTAGGCGCATGGGCAGTCTAAATCACACTTAAACATCATCATTCAGTCCCCAATCATCATATAACATGTTCTAAGCTTAAATCTTACATTCTAAGCTATAGAAACACACTCATAGCATAATCATAACCATAATAACACCCGATTCAAACTCCACCCGCAAACACATTCGTACACATACATACGGGTGTAAACCCATTTTATAAAAATGAACATACATGCATTTCCAGCCCCAAAATTTGTTTAAAACATGTAAAAAAGGGGTTCTAGAACTCACCTTAGCAGCCTCTTGGGTATGACTTCCTTCAAAAACCCGTTTGCTACAAGTTCAACACCTAAAACCCACCAAAACATACACAAACGAACACACAAAGACATATAAGCATACAACCGAGACAAAGCCGGTTAAGAACACTCAAAAACCATGAATTCTTACCTTGAATTCGGATTCTTCCTCTTGTTCTCAATTATCCAAAAGCTTCTGCTCTTCCTCCACTCTCTCTCTAAAAACCCGAATAAAAAGGGTGTAAGTAACATCATGGGCGGCCATCACCTTTTACACCCACTTTTTCAAACATTTTGTCCTTTTGACACTTTCAAACCTTTCTTGGGTTTTATAGCCTTTCTTTCTTTTCCTTCACTTTTGTTCTTTCTTTCTTAACTTTAAAAAATAATCGGGTGTTACACTATGCATTTTGAGTTGTCTAATAAAGACTCTGCACAGTCAACTGATGAGATAGTTAAGATGCAAAGTGTTCTATATGCTAGTGCAGTTGGTATCTTGATGTACTTAATGGTATGCACTAGGCCGAATCTTGGGCTTGATGCTAGTGTTGTAAGTTGGTATTTGAGCAACCGTGGTAAGTTGCATTGGGAAGGTGTTAAATGGATATTGAGGTATCCAAATGGCACTAAGAAGGTTGGTCTTGTGTTTGGCAATTGTGATACTCAAGATCATCTTGTGTATGGGTATGTTGATTCAGATTTTGCTAAAGATCTGAACAAGGGAAGATCTCATACTGGTTATGTTTTTTAAGCATTTGGTGGCACTGTAAGTTTGGAAGGCATCCTTGCAGCATATAGTGACCTTGTCCACAATTGAAGCTGAATCTGTGGCTTTGACTGAGGCTGTTAAGGAAGCAATATGGCTTAAAGGTTTTGTAACTAGATTAGGCTTCAGTGCTAATGATCTTGTGATGTATTGTGATCATGGAGCCATTCAGTTGTCTAAACATCAGGTTTTTCATGAGAGGTCAAAGTATATCATATCAGTGTGAGGCTACATTTATCAAAGATGTGATACATTCTCAGGAAGTCAAAGTGCAATCTGTTGCTTCTGAAGATAATGCTACGGACATGCTAACGAAGGCTCTGGTTGGATATAAGTTTTCTCATTGTTTGAGTTTACTTCATATTTCTTAAAACCATTGATTTACACTAAGGTGGAGTTTGTTGTGAAATAGTGTTAACATCAAGGTTTAAGTCAATATATTTTGTTGACTATAAGTCAGGGTCTGTTTTTGTCAACTATCTTAGTTAAGTGGTTAATGATGTAATTAGTTTGTTAAAGGTTGTTTAGGCTCTATATCTAAATGTTCTAGTGGTAGTTTCAAATCATCTTCTTCATTGTAACTCATTCTTCATAACAAATTGAATTCAAGTATCACTTGTTAGTTAGTGGTTGTTCTTCTTTGTTTTTGAATTTTTGATTTCTAGTTCACTTCAACAAAACTAATAGTATAGATTATTAACATCCAATATCCTACTTTAAATTATTAAAATCCAATTTGTTTTGAATAAACAATGACATAACCATAACAAAATAAAGAAAGCAAATGATACAATAAACCACATCATAAGAAATTAAAAACCCACCATAAATTACAATTTTAAAGCTTTAACATGCTAAACTTGTTTTTACAGGTATGATCAATGTTTCTAAAATTGTATCACAATAGTTAAGATTTACATATTAAGACCTGTGACTACTATTTGACCAGTTTTGAATTTTCTTTCAAATTGTTAACTATGACTTCAGAAAATAACAAACCACAATATAAGTAGGTTAGGTTGGTCCAGTTTGTTTATGGCTTAAACTTGATTTTGTAGAACACTTGGATAATTTGAGAGTCGTGAAGATCACTTCCAGATCGAAATTATTCGGTGGTTCACCCGAATAAATCAATCAGATACAATCAGATGTGTAAATTTTCGTGAACCAAAAGAAGAAGAATTCGAGAGAAGAATATGACCAATATTGATGATCCAATTCGGTTTTGGAGGGAAAAAAGGGGAAAAACTGTCATTTGACGATTTAAGCATTTTATTTTTCTATTTTAAATAATCATTAAAAATACGTATTTTCCACTCGAATTTCACATATAAAATTCTGGAAAATCGATCCGAAATGCATTTTTAATGAAGCTATTTTTACTAGGGGCTCTTCCTCTTGGACCCTGTTAGGGGCTGCCGCCCCTTGGACCTTGCTACCAGGGCGATGCCCCCGGGCCCCCGCCAAGGGGGCGTATCCCCCTTGGAACCCCCATTGCTTAGGGGCTACACCCCTAAGAAGGTTTTCAATATCGAAGATCATAATACACTCAAACAAGCGTGCACTCTGCACCTCCTAACTTGTTTGATGGATATAATGATCACATTGGTCATTAGTCAATCCAATTACACTAAAATATCTAACAAATTTTCTATAATCAAAACCATTAGTTTATATTATACTTTCAAAAACGATAAATGAGTTTCTAAACAATATGCATATGTGCATCTGTATATTCCAAAATTGATAATAAGGATAAGATGAATAATAACAAGGGTTTATTGAATTTTAATAATCTCAAGTTTCATTTATTGGCCGGGATTAATCCCAACTCTGTTTATAAATACTTCTAACTTTGAGTTTATTTCCTTCAACGATCACTTACTAACTAAGAGTTAATCCCGTTAGTTTTTGATGACGAGGACTGTTTTTGTGGCCAAAACACTTAACAGAAAGTTGAAATTATCATCAGGTCCATCAATTTTAAACTTCCGTACCCAAAAACCCGTCAATCTTCACCTCCTTATTTGAACCACCGAACTCGTTGGAGGTAGATTTCAGGTGATGATGGAGGTTAGACAATGAAAAACAGACCTAACTGAGACTAGGCGGTGCTGAAGTTGAAAAATGACTCAAAGTTAACCTTATTTCATCAAAGATTTAACGATGGCTAACTCTCAGTTAGTAAAGGATCATTGGAGGAAAATAAGTTTAAAGTTAGAAGTGCCTGTAAATATTTCCTGAGTTGGGATTAATCCCGGCCAATAAATGAAAGTTGAGATTATTAAAATCTAATAACCCTAATAACAATAACAATAACAATAACAATAAAAATAAAGCTAAATGGTAGGTTCCAAATTTCAAACGGCTTTTTCTATATACCTCTATAGTATATACATCTAAGACCAAAATCGCAGAACACAACCAAGTAACATCAAGCCATGGAAGGATATTGCACATTCAGTCGTTTCTATATCATCTGTATTACTTTTCTTAACAAAGAAATACAAAACCATAGTATCTTCACCTTGATCTCAACCTATTCACTTACTTTCCTTAGCAAAAAATATACATCTATCAAAACCATATGATTATCGTCGCCTTCATCTCAACCTATTCACTTGCTCAGTTGTAGATTCTTAATCGTTGCTCATGTTGCTCTTGGTTCTACAAATACCAAAAGTGAGCTCTAAGGATTTGCATGACTTCATAACTTGTTTAGATCAGAGTAGACGTGGCAAGATCAGCAGCTCAATTAAACGGGTCAAAATGCGTCCAGGTCAAAGCAGGTCATTTTTTGTTTGGGTTGATTGAAACAACTTTTTTCCAAAAAAAAACAATTTTCTATGAAAACATTAATTCATGAATTCAATATGATTACAATTTCTTTTAAAACCTGATTTAGAAGTTTTCATGCATTAAAAATACATGTTGGGCGAATCTTGGCCCATTTAATGTGTTTCCTGTTTAGCCATATTTTTTAGAGTTAATTTCAATTTTATTCCTTAAAATTTGACAAAAGTAACTATTTTCCTTCACTAATTTAAAAACATCAATTTCAGTCCAAAAGTTTCATTATTTGTTTCAATTTTAGTCCAAAAGTTTCTTTATTTGGATTCAAGTTGAAACACCTAATAAAATTTTTGGACTGAAATTAAAACAACTTGTAAAACTCTTGGAAGTAAATTGATGTTATTAATTTTCTTAAGAAAAATAGTTATTTTTATTAAACCTCAGTGAGCAAAATAGAACTTAACTCTTTTTTTTATGTTTACATGTCTTTGACTCCTTAGAGATGAATCATAACCAGAATCGACCAATGAATGGGTCAAAATGTACACATTTAAATAAGTGTATTCACCAGAAAGGTGTATACTTCTACTAAATTCATCCTAAAAAAAGAATCCACATTTGACTATTTGTGTCAGACGAGTTCAACTTGAAACCAAAATCAATTTTCTCTAAGGCCAAAATCGGTGACCAGGTGCTAAAATAGATAGAACTTGGATATAAAAATTATAAGATTTTTTTAATTATATACAGATCAATAACATTAAGATGTGTTTATTATGGAATCATTAGACTCATGTACCTGATTTGCAGCATATGATATTTTGGGTATTATATTATAAGAGTGCTCCAATCCCAAGTACGGTTTCCAACCACCTAAAACATGTCTCCTCTGAAACCACTAGAAACAAAACAAATTATAATTAAACATATACAGAATACTGTAAACATCTTCATGTGTTATTTGTCTTAGAAAGATAACGCCAGGAAATTCTTAGACCTGAAAGCGGGTGGAGACAATATCCGAGTCGTCAAGGTATGTAGGAATAGGATGGTCGGAAGACAAAAGAGCGAACTTCCACTAAATGAATTAGAAAACATCATGTGACAAACGGGTCGCGCGTCTTTTGGATAACTTTTGAAGGGTGTGTTGTGGTATGGAGGAACTTATTCATGGTAGAAAAAAGTAGTACCTTTGTAAACTCCTCATCTGGAACCCGTAACTTCAATTGTATGCGTGCTTTAACATCAGCTAAAGTCTCATCTTCATGGATGATGAGAAAGAAGGGTTCCCCGAAGGTTTGGACCTCCTGTTAAAACAAAGTAATATAAATGCAATAAGTAGAATCAACTATGAAACCAATAACATGTTTACCCAACAACACTAGCCATATGTGCATACAACCTACCTGTTTTCGACCTGTGTCTTTCATGAAATGACAAACTTCAATGATACGATCTTGTGGAACAAGATCCTTTTCCTCTTTTGGTATCTGTAAAACAAACATGAGCAGGGTGATAAAGGAAACCAGTAACAAAATGAATGCTAAAGGTTGAAGTTAAGTGCACTAGTGCAGATAATCATGAAATGCTGTTGAATTTGAAGGTGAAGGGGAAGATCCAGTTTTGGTTCAAGGGACAGTGATGACTAAGTTACATCTCAAGGTTTCGTGTGAAGGAATTGAGCAGTCTCTGATTGATAATCAGAAACCAAAGGAATCCTTTGAACCTCCATGCATAACAATAAAGAAAGATAAAGAAAATATTATTCAGACTGCATATCATACACATGGTTAAACTAACATTTAGCACAAACCTCCTCGGCCCGTAATGTCCAATTTCTATCATTGATAATCAGATTCTCAATTATTTCACAGCCGGTGAATATCTGCATAACAGAGATAAAATTAGAAGCAGGCTAGGTATAGTCATCAGTAAACAACTTAGAAAAAAGTGAAGTCATCTGATGCCAATCCTCGCCTCATAACGAGTAATGTCGGCAGTATCGATCGAAACTTGAGATATCCAAAAACCACATTAAATACCTTGTAAATCTTGTGGCAAAAAACCTGCACCAATCGAAGCTTTGCATCTTTATGAGATAACTCAACCTGTTACACAAAGCATTAACCAATTAACTATCAGACAGGAAAGAACAGGAAATATGTAATATTAATGTGAAACTAGGGGCGTTTATAAACCATTGTAACTGAACGAATCCCTGCCAAACCAAAGCAAGCCAGGGTTTAAACAAAAGCCATAGCTCCAATACGCTGTGCAAGTGAATGGGAAATATCTGAATGTTTACTATGGAGGGGAAATCCTCTATATATACACACACATATATAGATACACAATTACACAAATGAGAAAACCTAGAAAAGCCTATATCGAAACCACAAACCATAAACTAGCCAAGGAATAGACTAATACAGCATATGCAAATAACACCGCCAAACCAACCAGTTTGGTTTGTCGTTCCAGAAACCGTAGTTAGTAGTCTGGTGAAAATTTTCATCCAAACCGGTCGAACTAGATTGTGAACATCCCTAGTTGAAACTAAACATGATAATTGAAAAAGACTATAATTTGTTTAAATAATACCTTTGTCATGAGATCATTAATAACATCTCTAATTGTGCTCTTCTTTGGCAATGTAATAAAGTGGATAACTACCTGATAATCAGTTGAAATGAATGCATCAGTAGAAGAAAATTAGGTCAAATTTAAGTCAGAGATTGTTATAAGTCAGCAATCAGCACTTACTTCCTCTTTTGTAGCATGATGGAAAGCAACTTTTAAAGTTTTCAGGCCTTGAGGTTCTGGCAAAGGAATATCCAATACTTCGTAATACAAAATGTCTGAAGTCTGTGCATAACATACAAAAGGTATAAACTTTTGAGTGTTTGACAAAGAAAAAAGGAGGTTTTTATATTAAAAAAAATTAACAACAGAATAACCTGATTGTAGTCGGCTAGCATCATGGATAGACATTCAACACCCCGGTACTCGATCGGTTGGGGTTTAGGTTGCTGGGAGTAGCAATCATGAGAGGTAAGCCTAAGTTTAGATGCGTCATCTAAATTTAAATGGCGGGCAACTCTTTCAACAACTTCATCATAATTGTTACATTTCAACCTGTAGCACAAGACTTGAAATTTAATAATTTAGAAAACAAAATTATTACACTTGTAATTTAGAGACCTGCATAACCTGGAACACTTACAGTTCCAGAGAGAACACTTGCTCCCGTGGTTTCTCTAGTGCATGAAAGCGTACAACCTATTGACCATCCAGAAAAAAAAAGTAAACAAACCAAAAACTAATAAAGAAACAAAAGGTTAAGTATTTTACTGTTAATTCAGAAAAATCGGTTCCAATATAGTACCTGACGATTATGAACAGATTCCAGAAAAGACAGAACATCAGGATAACGCAATGTTTCAATATTTTCAACATTAACAACTTTCTGAAAGCAAATAATGTCCCCATCTTCAAACTAGAAAGAGATACAAATACCAGAAAATTTATTACAACAAGATAATTATATAAATAAGGCATTGAAACCACAAAAGCAGAGCAGCATGCATACTTGACTTTCCTGAAAAGTAAGTTCCTTGTCGATTTCATCACACATAACATTGGGTTCAAATTTAACTTCCTGTATGAAAAGACGATCAAGGTGACAATTTTAAAATATTGCAAATGCAGATAACAACCAGAGTATATAATACTAACCTTAATCAATTCAATTTCTTCACCCTGCTCGAAACCAGCCAGTTCATTTAGCTTTGACAGTATCTCAATTGGCTTTCCGGTACCCTTAACAAAGAGCCGCCCGACATACCTGCATGTTATAGATTATAAGCAATGCTGATATAATTTTGTATATTTATAGTATGAGGATGTAATAGTAAACCATTAACATGCTCTTATTAATGCATACACCATACACACACATATATGTAAGTATGTATGATTCAGTATGTGTTTGTATATATAGAGAGAGAGGGTAGATACCGAAGCTCTTCTTTTAAGGGATCATATAGTTTAAAGAAAAGCAGAATCTCCTTGTTAGTCTTCACAGGTGGATGAATTGGCTGCAAGTCCTACATTGATCAAGCAGCCAGCCAAACTTACAAACAAAGAACTGTGTGTATTACTATACAAAAGAAAACTAAACAAATATCAAATAATAAATATAGAAATTTATCAGTGAGATCTTACCAGTCCAACTTCTACTTCCAAAAACAGCTTAAGCTCAGTATTGTTAGCCTCATTTAAATCTTCTCTCACATATCCAACCTAAATCACATTAAATTAGACAACTACCATATCATTATGAAAGGAAAAACCAAAAACAAGCATTTGAATTGTCATATGTAAAATTTACGCTTTTGGAAAAGTTTTATTGCAATTTAACTGTCCATTAGTAATGAGTACAAGATCTTAATGACATAGATCTTGATCCATTAAGATTAATCTAGTTTACTTTTGAATTTTTAGGGATAAGATATTTGATTAATGATCAAATTCTTTTACTAACTATGTGTATTCATACGTTGTCTATATTTGGAAGGAGAAGTAAGTATCAATTTGTTGTCAGAATTTTCCTCATATTGTTGAATCACTGTTCAGTATAAATACCTTAATTTTTATTTTTATTTTTGCCTATTGGTGGTTGATGGCAGCGGAACCACCACTGCGAGGGCTCCTAGTATTTCTTCTCAGGGTCATGAAAAATAAAACAGTTATGCCCATAAAAAAGCCAAAGAACACCATTTTATTAATTAAATAACATTAAAGAAGTTCATATCAGATTTTTGTGTGGGTAGTTTATGTACATTCATAGTAACTTTGTTTTCCTATGAATCATTCAATTTGATGTGGTTCATGATTACAAATTCACTAAAATAGATTCTGAAAATCAATGAATCAACATGAGAATCGTTTTTTGTCATAACTAACACAACTTGTTAATTTATTTAACTTATCAATTTCTGTTTATACCAGATTAAAGTAGAGCTCAAAAGTACATACGGGCAAAACTTTTTCCAGAGGTGTCAATGGACGTTTAGGGCGGTAAGTGCGATTCTGGTGTTTTGCCCACAACCAGAATCGCTGATATTGCACTGGAATACCCAATTCTTTAGCAACTTCCTCCTGCAAAATTTTCTTATCTCAAAGTTTTTAAAATACCTCATTACACAACGCTATTCGACACATGTATGATAATAACCAAAGGTTGTACCTTGAAAAGAGCAAAAGACGTTTGTTTTTTGATACGAAAACAATGAACTTTATCATGATCCACTAGGTCAAAATATATATGTTTCCCGATCTGTTTATGAAAATCCGCATCACGAGCAACCTAGTATCATCATATTGCATAGCAATAATAATTTCATGAATCTGATATATTAATTCTAAGGGGAGCAACATTGAAAATTAAAACCTTTATAACAATATACAAATGTGCCTCTGCCTTTTCCTTTCTTTTCTGGTCCTTCTCTTCTTGTTCTTTCTTAAATCTTATCTGAATGGAAGGGGCTCAATATGATATTTGAGTATAGTTACAAAAACACCAAAATTAATTAATTAAGTGTCATACTCTTAGGTGCTCAGCTGTATCCTTCTCATCCACATTACAGATTATTTTGTCCTTCTCACCTTCACGTATATACACAAGCATGTATGCATTGGACCACTTTGTAAATTTAAATGGAGAATTGTTGAACCCAGTGTTTGCTTGAGGTAACTGATTCACAATAAAGCAGGATACATAAATCAGATATAAACTTAAGTAAAGAGTATGCATATAAATCACTTATATCATCCATCAAAGCACCTCCTCCTCGCCTCCATATACTTCATCCAATGCTATCTTCATATCTTCTTTGGTTACAAGTTCATCATCAAATTTAAACCTACAAGAACTAACTTTAGCAAATGCATTAAACAAACATGTGATAGAATGTATATGCATGTGTGTATGTGAATCCTCCCAAAGTCAGGCTTGAAGCGTCAAAATCAGTATGGATGACATCCTGTCTCAGGAAGGCTCACTCAGGTATTGGGGTAGTTCCAAACATTGTTCAAAGAAATATATCAATCAAAGCACACAAAATACAAGAATCAAAGACCTTTACCTATAGCTAAACAACCCCTTCGAGTACAAGTAACCGACTCTAATAAAAAAGCACAATAAACTAAATAAAACAACTCAAGAAACCTTCGAAAATAAGCATACCATACATAAGATATCATATCATAAACTAAAAATAACCTTAAACATATAAATATAAACCGACTCAAACCAAGTTAGCCGACTCCAACTTATGACCGACCAAAAAAATTTACTCGCGATCCATTTGGTTACATGTGAACAAACACCCGATTAAGTCCAACATACCCAACCTGTAACACGAATACCTGAAATGTAATTAAGTTTGGGTATCGGTTACATTTTCAGACCCGATTAACCCAACCCATTAACTCGAAAAAAATAAATGTACAACACCCTAGCCCTCTAATAAGACCTGATTCCTGCCCTGTCCCTTTATCCATGTTTAGTTGTGTTCACATGTTGGTTGGTAAATGTTACATCAACATTTGGTTGTAATGTTGTATGCTTTGGTATGTTGAAACTTCACCAGATCCACATTATTGGTTCGAGTTATTGATTCCAGCTCAAGTTCTTGTTCTTGTTATGGCTTCCTGTTACAATCCATGTCGTCCCTTACCAGTGTTACAGTTTATTTATCTCTGGTCGTGTCCTATGTTTATACTTCAGTATTATGTTAAAGTTTAGTCCAGTCCCTAGTTCAAGGTCCTAGATCCTAGATTCTAGTATACTTTATCTAGACCACGGAGGCACGGACATTGCAGCAGCAGTTCAAGATGCAACACAATCAATTATTCTAGTTCAGGAGGAGCGGTAACCATTTTTCTGACTTTTATTTGTAACAAGTTAGGCATGATTTACATCTGTGCTCCGACTTGTGGATGTGTGTTAGTTATTGATGTTAGTATTGCCTAATTAGGGTTTATTTTGTATTTAGCTCATGCCCTCAAGTTCAGTTTCTCTAGGGTTTCTTACTTGTATATATTGAGGGTTCCATCGCCTTTGTAATTACACATTTAGATATATTCAGTTAATCCCATTCACTTCTACAGTATGTGTGTGTATGGATGTATGTTTTGTGCATGTATGTATTTGCAGATCCAAAATGTGATAACAGTTTTAAGAAAATCAAAAACCCAAGAGATGAGTAGTAGCGACCAAATACATGATATTTCATACCATTGATCAGAGAGAGTTGGCCTGATATAGACATAATAATGTCCACCATATACTCCGCCAGTATGAACCAAAACACTGCAAAAATAGTGTAGAACTGAAAACATCCAGACTCTAATCAAATAAAAGCCAAATTATTCACAAATAATTTTGGCTTACCTTTTACCTGTTTAGAATAGTTTTAGAAACATGGCCCTAGACTGTTATGCCATTTTATGACAAACAATTCACAAAAGTTATTTATCTCTAATGAACTCAGAGAAAAATACTCAACTAAATTAGAATACCTGTGAAGAGTGTAAAGATTACGAACACTTCTATCTGACTGTGGTGATAGATACTTTCCATCCTCTCTATCAAGATCAAGTTGCAAGGGGAATTCATAACGGTCATTTATCTGTTCAATCATATGATTTCACATAAAAATGTCTAAATAAGAGGTCTGTTTCTTGATAGGTTATTTCTAACAATAAGAAAGTATAAAACCTATATGCCCAGCATATATTGATTATTTATGTAGTTGATTTAATTCCATTGGGTGAGACAAGGTTACTATTGATGTAAGCGTGAACAAATATATATTGAAGTATATCTAACAACCACCTTTAGGTAGATGTCAAGAACAGAGAACCACGTCATAAGGGTCAAAATTACTCACCTTCACCATTCTCTCCTGCATGAAATCGTAATCAAAACGTTTTAAATGAAGTTGAAGAACAGGAGGGAAATCAATGAGCATGACGCCCTTCTTTACATCCTGTGAAAGCCAAGACATGATTGATTTGTGAAAGACCCAAATGATTATATAACAAAAAGTTCAAATAAATAAATACAAATAATGACTCCAACCTGAAACCCATGTGGTTCAACATAATATCCATTATCACCTTCAAGTCTTTCTACTTCTACATACTTGTCCAAAGAAGCATACACATCAGAACAGCCTTTGACATCAAGCTGAAGGTCTGACACAAGATATATCTGTTAATACAAAACTATAATTAACATGAACTTTTCATGTTTAAGAATATAATTACCATAAAAAGTTCCCTTTCTTGTTGATTTGTAGTCCACGTTTATGCATTCGACATAGTTCACATCATGTCCTTCAAATAACTGTTGAATTGTACCCTCTACAGCAGTACCCTGTGTCAATGTAACCACAAGAGTACATAACTATATAATTAGGCACAAATTAAAAAGTAGCATTCATATTTGATAACAAAAATAACTATACTTTCATTTTTTCTTCAAGCTTCTCACAAAGAGCCCTACTGAATTCTTGAACATCATGCTGCACAGAAGATTCTTGTGTATCCCACCCAAAAGACTTGGTCAACTCTTTTGTGGATACACTAGTCTCACTATACTGAAGCTTATAGAATAAACTCTGCAAAGCCAGGGGAATGCTCCCTGACGGGATATCATTCTCAGTTGTTGGCATATGATACACAGCCTGATTTAAAAGTTCAACATGAGTGTCTGAAATTATAACTTTAGTGAGCATTATTGATGGGATTAAAAATGAAATCACCAACCTTTCTAAAGTAAGGTATATGATACAAAGTTTGTAGGAGAGAGTTCATATAGCATGTAGCACCTTGATTTTTAAGTCCAACATATTGGGTTTCCTTTTTTGAGTCAAATGATGAATAATCAACTGTTCTCTTTACTGTGATCTCAGCTTCAACTATACACGTATCATTCAAAATATAACATGCGCTAGGGTCAAACAGATCACTAAGTAGCATAAACGAGGTAAAACCCCAACAACTTTCTCGAGAATTAAACTGATGCTGTGTATCTGCAAGGTAAAACATGGAGATAAAAATACCAGGAATAAATATTTGAATCAACATTTAAGAGCAGTCCGGTTGCCATAACAAGTAAGCTAAAACCTTTAAAAGCAGCAAGTATCTCTAATCAAAAAGCCATTACATTTACTTAACCTATACTGCAGAAACTATGAAAACAGAAGTAGATAAATAAGTGAAAGGTTTATAAATATAATAGAGGAAGAGAAAAAAGGTTAAACTTCAGATCCCAACAAAGGAATCATTCACAAGAAAAAACTAAAATGTTTCCTCAGTTTTAGGACCTAGGTTAGTAAAATCTGCTTTTGTGAATCAAAATGGCCTTGTTTTCCTATAAGATAAGCCACGTCGATAGAGTATATAATTATGGATGGTAACAAACATAGCATGTTAACAAGCTCCAATTGTAAATTAAAGGACATTTATATAATTATGTTAAGTTTTAAATCTTTCAACTACATTGTATAATTTATTAAATGGATCTCTTCACACGTTTTGTCGACATTATAAGCAATTTATTGCTTTCCGGGTCTTTTGGCAGCTTTGTAGCTCCTCAAAAATAAAAGCAAAAATAAAAGTTTTACCTTTGCACACCGTAGACTTATTATGCACTTGACTCACCACAGCCAAGCTGATCTTAGCATCTATCTTCCACCCATATGGCAGTGTTTCAGTATCAACAACATCAATATACATTGATAAGTGGTCCACATCATTATCATCTTCATACAAGAATATGAGTACTCGCCTACACAAACAAGAGACAATGTGAACAGGAATTAATAACTAGATATCACCGTTAAATTCTTGGAAAAAATATAACAAGAAACAATATGAGTACTCGCCTACGCAAATCACCTCATCATATAACAAGAAATTACAATATGTCATGCTTACAAAATCATAACAATATATGTATGTCAAATACCACTTATATCCTCCCACAACGAAGGGTTCAGAAAATAACTCTTCGCCATACACTTTTGAAAAATTCTCTATCTCCCATGTAAACTCTGCGGATAAAGGATCATCAACTACTGGTGCATCAATTGTATTAGCATCTCCTTCAGCTTCAACTAACAAAAAGACACCAATCATACAAATTAATGAAGTTTAAAAAACGTTACTAAAAGAAGCTTATAGTGCATCTAACTAGATTACACATACAAGCAAAGCATAAACAGATTCGGAAACAGATTAATACATCAAATGGGACTACCAGAAGTACCTTCCATTGCTTGGGAATTCGTTATGTTCATCAGATTGAACACTTGATTGGTGTTTGATCGCTGTTATCTGATGTAGAAGACATGGTAACTCAAATGAACGGAAGCAACGCTGGAATTTTGGCCGGATACGGCGCTGAGTCACCAGAGAAATCAGTTACTTAACCAGAACCAGATGCAGGCTTTAAGACCATCAAGAAGCACACAATAATGAAGTAATATTCCACAATAATGAAGTAATCTAACACAATGATATAAAACCAATACAGATGTGATAGCACTCCTCATACATATAAGAGGGCAAAACGACTAACTGAAATGTACAAGTAATACATGCATAGGTACAAGTGATACTGCATCTCATAACTAATGTAACTAACACAAATACATATCAATACTCTAATACATTCAACCTGATAACAACTCATCGCGACCTTTACCGATCTACCAGAACTCAAAACCCTAGAAATTAATCATTTCCCCAAAACAGTAAAAAAAAGGAGGACGAAATTGGAACAACTTCAACATCATATTCAACGTTACAAAACGATCGATTGAAGATATCGTAAGTAGATAAGCAGATCAACTGATTGTATGTAGTGAAGTAAGTAAACTGTGTATCAGTAGATAGCGAGAATTGTGTTGCGTGTGCATGTGTGTCGATGAGAATTTGAAAAGTGAGTGTGTGTGTGTGTGTGTGTGTGTTTGTACTCACCGGAGGAGTCGCCGGAGAAGACGGTGCCGGAATCCGACCGGAGGAGTTTGAAGGATTTTCCGGTGAAAACGACGATGAAAAGGGCGGGAAATTGAGGTGTAGATTCTAGGGGAAGGAAGCCAAGGTGTGTAGTAGTGCATGATGAATGTATGAATATTACGGTATGGATAAATAAAATCTTTAATAAATAAAATTTTATTAATTATAAAATAATTTTTTGAAATATACGATTAAAATTGCGTATGAGTAAAAATTATAAATAATAAACAATGATATCAAATTTTTTATCAAAGTTTTGTATGAGAAAACCATTGATATATACATGAGTTTAGAATTCTAATTAAATAACCTAACGTGACAACTAAAAAATAAAATATTGACTAATCTCGTCTCAAGCAATTGTAAATGACAAAAAACGTAAAATATGATAGCGTAAATAAAAATTGTATGGAAATGTACTAAAGAAAGAGACTCATAAAAAGAAGGCTCCGTGATGCTTTTTGGTACTAATTATAACCCATAATCATGCACATATTTAGTTGAGTTTGCTATTAAACTTACGCTCACATGATAATACAACTAAACATGAACAATGCAAAAATCAATTAAAAGAACCTTCTAAATTTCACACTAAAAATGGCTACTCTATATCTTAATAGACTTGATTAAAGAGTTCTACATAAATAAAAAATAATATAAAAAATTAGATAATAAAATAGAAAAAATGTTATCTAATAAATTAAAGAAACCACTTATAAAATAAAATAATATAATATATTTCTAATGAAATAAGAACACGTTTCGAAATTTAGTTAAAAACATCTTAAATTTTGGAAACTAATGATTTTGTTGATGGTAACAAATAAAAAACAAAAAAAATAAAAATATACGGTAATGAAATAAAAGACAATTGAAAATATTGATGTTTAATTTAAATACCTTTTTTAATAGTATTTTATTTTAATTTCTAAAAGCAAATTTTTGTTTTTAATAATAGTAATTTCTATAGAAAAAACATATAAAACATTATAATTGGTGTGTCTTTAAGTGGTACTATACAATCTTAAATTAAATATTTATGTTAGAATTATGACTTCTTTTGTCTTTCAAAAAATAAAGATTTGATAAGAAGATAATTTTAAAAATTAACAAATAGAGTTAGCTAGAAGTAAAAGTAACAGATATATGTTATTTAGTTTGAAATTGAAGGGTTTTAATTTATATCCCGTTAATTTTGGATGGAATTATATTTGGAAACAAAATGTGTATTTAAAAAAATTAATACAAAAATGGTAGATTGAATTATTTTGGGCGGAAAAAATATTTATTGTTAAACGTCAAGATATCATGTGGCATTAGATGAATCTAAAAAGTGACATGTGGCAAACCTAATTACCCTTTTGTTATAGTAGTAGGATATTATTTTCTAGACTTCTAAATGTTATTAGCTATTGCAAAAAAATATATAATAAATATTTAAAAGTTATAACAAATAATATAATTAAAAATTATTACTTTATATTTAAAGATAAAATATGTTTGAAATCATATAATTTAGTATGTATTAATAAATTATTAAAATAAAAATATTTATATTTTAGGTGTTTGATTATTTAGTTTATTTATTTAAAATAATTATCATTTAATATGAGAGAGACAAAAAAACACAAATATAGATATGTTTGTTTTAATATGTTTTATATAGAAAGGAAAGTCAAATTTATTGTTGTTATAATTTCCGTATTTATTTATTATGAGAGACAAAGACGGGAAATATTTTTTTTGATATGCTAGAATGATGGTTATATGTTATAGATTATAGATTATAAAGGTATATAATTATAAAGGTATCCTATATATACGCGATTTGATGACCTTTAGACGTCAGCTAAAACAAATTAATTATGAGAGTATTTTAATGTGAAGATAACTTATTATTCCAACTAATTTTCTATGTTCGTTTGAGGCAACTAGTGTTTGTTGATTACTTATGTGAGTTTAAATTCTTATTACCGGTTTAGATGGAATGTTTAGAAGTAACAAAGATTTAATGTTTAAAAAGAAAAATTATTTGAAACAATTGTGCGGGTCAGTTTCGGATTTAAACAATTATGCCTTTTCTTGTATGTTGTTTTTTTTATTAGGTTGCTACACGTGATTTAACTAGCATTTACAACAAATTATATTAACTAAGAAGAAAAAAATAACGAAAATTTTCAACTTGATTAAGAAAATGTTCAACTTGAGTAAGAAAATTTTGTTTATCTTCTTTGAGCTGTCCTTTCAAACTTGATTTGTTTCAAAATTGTTAACTGGACCCCAAGGATGATATGTGTTTTGTGTACACATAAGAAATTTTTTCCATAATTTGATCATTTATGGTCACGTCTTTAACTCTAATAATCATTGTTAGTGCACACAAATGGAATCTAACACCTTGGATTGGTAGAAATTCATTGTGTTAAAATAACTATATGTGAACCACAAAAGCGTGATATCACGTTAGAAACTAAGAAGAGAAAAGAAAATGACGAACTAGAATAAGAAACACATTATTAATGAATTATATGGGTCAAATTCGTAACTTTTGGGCGCCCACAGACGATAAGAAAAACAATTAACTAGTTCACATGATAAAATTATCAGTTAAGTTTTCTAATTTGTGATATGAAATATACCACTTAAAATACTTGATGTGCAAAAGTGAAAAGAACAAGTATGCCGCCAAACACCTTAAACGTTAACATTAGGCTTTCTTCAACGCATGAAGATCTGCTCCGAACGTTTGTGATATCAAGAAGCACGTCTCACAGACACAAATTTTATCCATCAGAGAGCACGCCCTGCTAGCGCTTGTCTCCCCACATTTACAAGTGCATCAATGACTTGTATAACTTATGATAATGTATAAATATACAATGTTTGTAGGGCTAGATGCAAAATAAGTTTGTGAAAAATATTAGTAAAAAACTAATATGATAACCGACTAAGCTATGCGTAAAAAGAATTAAGACATTAACGTTAATCATAGCATGTTTATTTTTAACGGCAAATGTACGACCCTGCTTCGGAGGATAGGTGTTATCTTAATCGGGTCCACCTATCCGTTTCCCAGCCGGGACCGCACCCCCAAATCATAGCATGTTGAAGAAGCTTGTTGATCCAGCTTCTAGACTCGTATCCGTCGGGGCTCATAGGCTCTTCGACATTTTTGGCAAGAGTCTTCCTCCTCTGTCTTTACATCGGCCCTCAGATTCGACACGTTTGCTCTCAATTACATTGATTTTATAAATTATCGCTTGTATGACCTTAGTTAAGGAGTTGTTGATTGTGTTCAGATACCTTTTTATGGTTGTTTAGGGTTTATTGGTTGTTGTGCCTTTTATAATATTTTTATTTGTTTCATTGGCTGATTGCTGTACTACTTGGACTTATAAACTTTAGAGTCGTGTGTTAATTTGATTTTATAAATATGAAGTATCGTAAGACCTCATGAAGTAAAATATAATATTATGCTCACTAAATTATAACTGGTAGAAAAGAGAATTGGTGTACATGTGCTAATTTGGACTTATAAACTTTAGAGTCATGTGTTAATTTGAATTTTCAAACTTTAGGTTGTGGTATGCTTGAGTTTATTCATTTTAACAATTTCTATAAACGTTATTAGTTTTGATAGTACAAGAGCCTCAAATTGGGAGTGCATGTGCTTTTGGACATGTTTTATTGCTTACTGGTCGAGTAAATTTTAGACTATGGTACAGAAATGGAGAGTAGCATGCAACACTTTTGGAGTTATTAGCTGAAAATCAAAACTTTTTGAGGAATTATTGTAAGTAAGAAATGATCTAATTTCTGAAACATAATTATAGTTATCATGTGGTTCAATCATCACATTAAACTACACTAACCATTATGTCATAGCTTGAATCATTAAATATCATGCTAGATTAAGAATCCTTAACATATCTATTTGTATGATTGTATCAAGCAAGGTATTACAGTACTTTGTGTGTCATGAATATGCATGTTTAAATCATCCTTTTCTCGCGATAAATGATGATGGACAAGTTTGTTGTAAAGATTTATGTGTTTGGAACCTAATTATTACTTTGCTTGAGTTTCTGCTTTATGTTTTTAATGCCCTTACGATAGCTTTTATTTGATCAGGTGTTAATGAAGAACCCCAAAATGATCCTCGGGAGGAAAGACGAAGTGATAGTTCTTCTATCATTACTGCTGTCAATGGGATATCAGAGCTTGAACATATGTTGCAAGAACAGACCTTCACAAGGTTAGTCTTTCTTTTACCACACTCCTACATTGTTTTTACATGGAGATAGTTCTTCACAAGTCACCTCTTGATGACTCACTGAAAAAACATGGAGATGTGAGGGATAATTTCCATGCTGCTATTTCAACTCCTATTGTTACTTCAAAAGTAAGTAATATGTTCATACTTCTCGATTTTGTGTTTGGAATTATCTTATTCCTTTTATTTTTAAGCAGCAATTACAAATCATATGCTTCACCTTCTATAATACTTACATATAATATACTGTTATACTGTCTTCATGTTCTTAAGGAGATTGCTTCACCTGTTGAGCTAGCAAAGTCTCACATGGGATCCTGGCCATCAACAAATCAAGCACTTATACAAGATTCAAAGCTGATTCAATAAACACCAATCCGACCACTGGCTAACAGTTTGCAGGGTCTTGAAAATGGTTTTATGACGCTAAGATCTCAAGGCAGATCAACAATGTACACCATGGTTCACACAACATATACCAGAAGTCCAGCTTTTAGTCAGAAGGTTTGCTTGATATGCATATCTCTGTAGAACTTGCTTGATTTTGCTGAGTAGAATATGTTTATGCTTACATAATTTTCAGGGAATCATGTCGGATTATGGTCATGGTGTAGTATCAACATATTGTCAGTTTGTTCTTGGGCATGAAGGGAAAATGGTATGTGTGTAATTTCGTACGTATATTTTAAAATTAGACAAACTGCATCATAAGGAAACAAACTTTGGTTTGATTTGTATTTCTTTCATCAAACTTGGTTTTCACCCCCTGAAAGGCACACAAGTTTCAAATTTTCTAATTCAGGGTAATGCAACATGGTTACTCATTTTGAAACATGTGTGACAGGCTGACCCATGACATATCTTAACTTTGGCCATGTTGATTTTTTTCTAAGCTAATGTGGCGCATGAAGCTGGTTGACTTACAATGTTTCCTATATGCCAACATTTTGAAAGTAAAACCTTTTGTAGATGCAACCAAATTGTGTTAAGACCAAAGTTTGTATCTCTTTTTGCGATTGCCTTATGAAATGTCTTGTACACTTTTTTTCTTAATCCTAATTGTGTTTCCATATTCTTCCTCAAGCTCTAAAACGTAGGAGTTCTTTATTTTAAATGATGTTATCAGGTCGAGTGGCTCACTGCATAGGACTAAACAAAAAGCTAATGTTTTATCACAAAGAACCCATATTTTTCATTATATGAGTTTTGACAATTTTAACTTAAAGTATTTAAAACTATTCAAATTCAAGTACATAAAGGAGACCAAAAGAATAGATAGGAAGGTCATATGACGAAGATGGAGAGAATTTAGATAGTATTAGGGCTTTTCACTAGTCGAACCGAACTAAGTGAAGATGTGCTAACTATTAGCCTGCCACTTTAATACACTTTAAATAAAAGCTAGTTACGTTTAAAAAAACTGGTTCAAACTAATAAAACTGAGTCGACGTAACCAATTTGGTTTATTTTATTAAAACTGTAACCGGTTTTAATTAGAAACCCAACCAAAACTGGCCAACCGGACTATGAACATTTCTAGTGGAAGCCGGGGAATCATTAATGGATGGAAGTAGTTTCACTAAAAAATTAAAAACATGTTTAAAGATAAACTAGACTTTGGCGCGCGCTTTGCCGCGCGTTGCGAGTTTTAATGTAACCATAAATCAAAATCAAAATGAAGGTTCAAAATCATAAAATCAGTAAAATATACAAAGTAAAACACACCAAAACCTCAAATCCATAACACACCATAACATGCAGAACCCAAAAACTAAATCAAAGCCCAACACCATACACAAAACAAACGAAATCAAAGCCGCAAGAAAGCGACACAGTCCAAAATAGAAAACCGACGAAAATCAAAGCCCCGAAAAAAGCAAACAAAAGGAAATTCCAAACCTTAATAGCGAGAATCGTCAGGGTATCGATAACGAAAGAAAGAAAGCAGGAACCCGGAGAAAGACAACGTCAACGAACCCTACAAATCAAAGACACGTGTCCAGATACCAAAACCCACAAAAACCCCACCAAAATCTCAAACTCACACCCAAAACAAACCATATTAAAATACAAATAAACAAAAAAAAGAAAAAAAAGAAAAATTAAAACACAAACAAAAAACAAAAGAAAAATTAAAACACAAAAAAAAATAAGGAAAAACCCCCCACCGACCAAGCCTTTTAATAAGAATAATAATTAAATGGCTAAGGACTAAGAAACTAAAACATTATTAAAGAAACTATTCTTTTTTAATATCAAATTATATGATTTTATAAAAGAGTCAACTAGTAGTTATAACATATTAAAAGTTTGTTGGAGGTTAGTATCATAGTAATAAATCATGAAAATCTTAAAATTTATCAAACTTGTTATAAAACTCACAATAACACATATACCATACCCATATTTAAGAGAATTAAAAAACACATCAGTTTACTTATTTTAAAAAACTCTTACAATATATATATATATATATATATACATATATATATATACATATATATATACATACATATATATATATACATATACATATATATAGGGGATGGATCAAATGAAAACTCCCTTTTTTTGTGAGAACTCTAGGAACCAATGTGAACCACTAGTTTTCAATGGCAAAATTTTAATTAACAACAACATAATCAAAAAAATCATAAAATAAAAAATAATAAAAAAATAAAAAAAGTAAAAACACAGAAGTGTTTCTCTCGTTTCCCTCTACCATTAAAAAAATAAAAAATATATATAAAAAATAAAAAAAATCTCGTTTTTTTTACGAACGTCATTTTACACATATGTAATTCTTGGAATTACACATGTGTAAAACAGAATTTACACATATATAATGACTAATTTACACATGTGTAAATAACGGGTGGACGAATTTTTTAAAAAAAAATATATCAATATGGTAGGCGTTGGAAAGATAAAAAAATAATGAAATTAATGGTGAAATTTTTATGAAAAAATAATGTCATGAAAAAAAGTTATGAACGTTTTAAAAAAAAGGTGGAAGTGACATGTGACTTGCATGTGACTAAAATGTGTGGTTGATATTGGTTCCTAGACTTCTCACTAAAAAGGGTGGTTCTCAAGATAACCCTACCCTATATATATATATACATATATATATATATATATATATATATATATATATATATATACATATACATATATATATATATATACATATATATATACATATACATATATATACATATATATATACATATACATATATATATATATACATATATATATACATATATATATACATATACATATATATATACATAGGGTAGGGTTATCTTGAGAACCACTATTTTTTGTGAGAACTCTAAGAACCAATATGAGCCACACATTCTTGGTCACATGCAAATCACATGTCATTTTCACCTTTTTTTTAAAACGTTTATAACTTTTTTTCACGATATTATTTTTTCAAAAAAATTTCACCATAAACTTCATTATTTTTTTATCTTTCCAACGCCTACCATATTGATATACTTTTTATAAAAAATTCGTCCAACTGTTATTTACACATGTGTAAATCCTGTTATACACATGTGTAAATCCGGTTTTACACATGTGTAAATCCGGTTTTACACATGTGTAAACCGAATTTCGGAAAAAAAACGAGTTTTTTTTATTTTTAAAATTTTTTTGAAATTTTTTTTTATGAAAGAGGGAAGCGAGAGAAACATTTTTGTATATTTATTTTTTTTATTTTCAAGCTATTTTTTGTTTTGAAAATTTTTTTATTATGTTTTTATTATTTACAATTTTGCCATTGAAAACTAGTGGCTCACATTAGTTCCTAGAGTTCTCACAAAATTAGAGAGTTCTCATTTGATCCCTCCCCTATATACATATACATATATATATATATATACACATATATATATATATACATATATATATATATATATATATATATATATATATATATATATATATATACACACACACACATATATATATATAGTCAAGTAAATAGGCGACGCGATTATGAATATATGATCTAGATGAGCGTACTACTCAATCTTGCACCAAACACTTGTTAGATCATAATTACAATTAAGAAATGTGAATAGAAGATCATGTTATCATGGATTTGTGATTGATAATAACTTGTGTGATTACCAAGTAATTTAAATATTTCAAGAAAATACAACAAAAAATGTCTAGATCTCACCAAATGCAAACGAAAGAAGCATTGTCACATATGTATTTTGTCCACATGAAAGGTGTAGAGATAAGATAGAACAATTAATATATGATATTTAACATTGATAAATTAAGATGCAACAACTCCACACGCTATATACGTTTGACATCATGTCCAACACATTACACACCGTTTTAATATGATCCAAACAATATTCATGGATGATCATTATTAGTTTTAGATAAATATTAGTTCTTTTTTTATTAAATCAGTCAATATATTTATTTATTAGATTTGTTTTTTCATGAATTACTTATCGGTAAAAACTACCCAAAAGAAAGTTATTTACATGATACTTCAAGCTACAGGTTGGTTTTATGATTAGCGAGAAATGACCCGTTCTTCGACGACATTAACCGTTCGAAAGTAATATAATTGAAAAAAAATAAAGCATACCGCTTATTGTGGTTATGTAATAGAGCAAAGCGAGTTAATTTTGATTAGAGGTTGATGTATTTTTAATCTTTCTTGTTTTGAGCAGACATTTTGTATTCTCCAATACTTCGTTAGTGCCTATATTTTTCTATAAGAATTCTAGTATCCATAAAAAGTATGTGTATTTTTAGATAAAATCTGCAAACCATATTTGTCTTAGGATATATATATCTTGAGGTTCAGATGAAATTCATTAAATCTTACGACAACTTTATAATTACAAATCATTTTGAAAACATAGGGATCAGCCATGAAGTAATTCCAAAGAGAAACGTATAATTTTTTTGTATATTTGAAATAAATGATTGAGATATGTTTACATATGTAGAGAAATCAAAGAAAAGAAAAATTATAAACGCTAGCCAACAGATGAGATAAGCCAATAAATATATAAAGTTATTGTTAACATATTCCTTAAGTTACAAGTCTGGAGTAATATGTGCCTTGAAACAAAATGTAGGCCGAAAAACCCTTAGCAAGAACGCCTAACAATTTGGGCAACAATCACTATGAACTATGTATTTTGGTTATGAAATCATGTTATATCTTGGAAATCACATACTTACATCTGATACCGAACTAGTCACAATCTTATATTATAACTTTGATAAACTAATTACAGCTTTAATAAAATTTTATGCTTATTGAACTTGTTTATTGTCTGCAACTTGACCCAATATTGGTTAATTGACCACATGAGGTGTAAACATGTTCATATCAATTGTCGCTTTGCCATTACAAATCTTCAAAATTAACAATTGTCATTACTAGAATATGGATTGAAACCAGTCGTCATTACAATACTTCAAAACTGACGTTTGCCATTACAATTCTTTGAAATACATTATTTAAACAGATAAAAACATCACACTTAAAAACCTTAATGCTAACAACACAATCTAAGTTCATTCAAATGTGAACTACAAAATATTTAATTTCAACATCAGGCTTTTTTTTGCGTGTTATGATTTCCATTGACCGAGGGCACATGAGAGAATAAACCCAATCATCCATCATGAAACGACATTTGCTTCTTTATTTCATAACAAAACACATCAAATGTCATAAGTTTATAACAAAATTAACTAAAATTAACATACCGGTACAGACAATAATAAAGCCGTTTTCTCGGGTTTTGTTATGTCCAAGATGTTCTAATTTCCCTTAGAAGCATACCACTGTTTTAAAGATTTAAGGAATGATAACGAAGAAGAAGATGAGAGAGGAGATGCATCAGTGATTTAGTGTCTTCTTATGGGATTGAATAAAATTAAGAAACAACCATCTTACCATCATGTGAGAAGCACGTGTAGAAACTTGACATAATTTTTTCAATGACCATCCAAAATGAAGACCTTTTGCCTTACTTGCTAGCATACATTTAAACTTTCTTATTATTTTCCATCCTTAAAACCAAAAGCAAAACCCCCTTACCCGAAGAAACTCTCTTCTAAGGTCAACGATGTGGTGCCTAACAAAGGGTTGGGAAAACGTGGCTCGAAATGGGAATACCACCTCTAGACCTGGTGACACCAAAATTTCTAAAACATGAAGAAAGTTTACCAGACACCATTAGGACACCTTTATTGTTAACCGTTGCCGAACAAGAAAATGAAAAAAATGATAAAATTGAGACAACACCATACAAAATGAAAAAACCCAAAGAAAATAAAAAAAAGAATCTGATTTGACGCTTGTGTGTCCCGGGATCAAAAGGGGGAAAACAAAACGACTACCGATGGCTAAACTCATATTATTTATTATAACTAAATCTAATTTTAAAACTGATAACCTATTTAGTTTTACTACACGTTGAACACAATCCATATACCAAAAAAAGTCACATTAACCAACCCAAAATCTGTCGCTTTTTGGTTGCTTCAGGAACCGTGTGTTGTTTTCATCCAAACCGTTAAATTAACAAATTATGATGTTAGTATGTTACACCCTCCCCCACACACACACCCAAAATATACTCTCAAACGATATCCCCTTCCCCACTCATCATCATCTTCTTCTTCAATCTTCCATTTCTTCACCCATTCATGTCACCATCACCATATTCATCTTCATCTTCATCTTTATCACCATCATCTTCCCCATTTTCCCGCCAAAATCCTCACAAACTCCATTAACAGTTTAACACACACACTGCAGATTTCAATTTCAGCAATGTTCAACACTCCATTCGTACTCCTGTTTGCCTTGCTACTCACGTTACCTCTCGTCATCCTCTTTGCTCCTCGAGTTCTACCTCCTAGACGCCTTACGATCTCCATCCCCGATGAGCTTGATGACGTCACGCTTTTCCGGCGAGCTGGAAGGTTCACCGGTCACCGGACGGGATCTGTCTCCCGCCTTGGCGCCACCAACGCTAAACCTAAAATCGCGTTTATGTTTTTGACGAACACCGATCTCCACTTCGCTCCGATTTGGGAGAAGTTCTTCAATCCTCCGAAATCGGACCACCGGAAGCTGAAGGATATCCGTAATCTGTACAACATCTACATCCACGCCGATCCGGATTCCGATGTGAAGGCTCCCGGCGGTGTGTTTGAGAACCGGTTCATTCCGGCGAAGAAAACGCAGCGGTCTTCTCCGACGCTCATCTCCGCCGCGCGGCGCCTCATCGCCACCGCCTTACTCGACGATCCGTTGAACGCTTACTTCGCTCTCGTCTCACAGTCCTGCATTCCTCTACATTCCTTCAGGTACGTTTACAATACGCTGTTTCCTGTTTCCATCACACACTGAGTCGACTCAGTTGACTCGGATATCTCACAGCACTACATTCCTTTACATTCGTATACAAAACAATGTTTTCATCGTACAGAGTCGACTCAGTTGACTCAAATCGTTGCATTCGTATACAAAACGCTGTTTTCACGACAAACTGAGTCGACTCAGCTGACTCGGATTACTCACAAGCATTACATTCCTTTACATTCGTAATTTCGTATGCAAAAAAGCTGTTTTCACCACAAACTGAGTCGACTCAGCTGACTCGGATTACTCACAACACTACATTCCTTCTCAGGTACGTATACAAAACGCTGTTTCCACCGCAAACAGCGTCAACTCGGTCGATTCGGGGGTTTCCGAGTCAACCGAGTCGACTCAGTTTCATCGAAGTATTATCGGACGAACCTCAGCTATACGATCGGTACATCGCTAGAGGCGAAAACGCGATGTTACCAGAGGTTCCGTTCGAGAAGTTTCGGATCGGATCACAGTTCTACATACTAACGCGATCTCACGCGTTAACGGTGGTTAACGATCGGAAGCTATGGCGGAAGTTCCGGCTACCGTGTTCGAACGTCGATTCGTGTTATCCAGAGGAGCACTACTTTCCGACGCTGTTGTCGATGAAGGATCCGAGGGGATTGAGTGCGTACACGTTGACGAATGTGAATTGGACGGGGAGTGTTGGTGGTCATCCGTACGTGTACGGTCCGGCGGAGGTGTCGCCGGAGTTGATTCGGAGGTTGAGAGTGTCGAATTCGAGTTATTCGTATCTGTTTGGCCGGAAGTTCTCGCCGGAGTGCTTGATGCCGTTGATGGAGATGGCGGAGAAGGTGATTTTCCGGGGGTGATGATGATGATGATGATGATGTTGATGGTGGTTGCCGACATAAAGGTATGGCTTCTTTGGTGTGGGATCGTTCTAATCCAAAACGTAATAAAAAATAATATAATGCGTATATTTAGGTTTATATTATTTATTTTAGAATTAGTTACACTTTTGATTCTTTTAAATTTGTAAAAAGTAACAGTTTTATTTTAAGAGATTAAAATAATCAATTTACCTATAAAAATTCGTATGTTGTGTTAATTTTAATTAAAAAATTTTATTATTTTAGATTTAAATTGAAACAACTAATACAAATTTGAGTTGAAATTGAAACAAGTTATGAAATTTTTAAAGATATATTGATGTTTTTAATATTTTGGAGAAAACTAGTTATTTTGCTTAAAGTTAAGGAGAAAAATCAAACTTAACTTCTATTTTTATTTACGAGGGTGTTTAATGTTTAGGGGTTTAATAAACGAAAAAAAAAAAGCTAACAAAAGGAAATTAACGAAAGCGAGCATTAGAGAGCGAGCATTTTCATCTGTCATGATCGAGTATTTATTTGTTGTATAGTATCTTTAAAAATATCATTTAGTATCCCTATAATAAACAATAGATGAAAGAAATTCAAATATATGTCTAAGGGGCTGTTTGGCAACATCTGAATGATTAAGTGCTGAACCAATAAGAGGTCTGAATCATTAAGTGCTGAATCATTAAGAGGTCTGAACCATTAAGAGCTAGTATATAATTTAACTATTCAAAAACAAATGTCTGACCAATTCAGATAATATGTCTTAACCATTCAGCATTAGACCTCTTAACCATTCAGCATCAATATAATGCTTAACCATTCAGAGATAAATCTCTTAACCATTCAGACATGTGCTCGCGAAACAAACAGTCTGAACCATTAAGTGTTGAACCATTCAGACATCTGAACCATTAAGAGGCTGATTAAGAGGCTGTCAAACAGCCCCTAATTTATTTAGCTATCATTTATTATTGGCACGCAAAATTTTACTTTTGAATACTCGAAGGAAGTTCAAATATCTATTAAGCTATAATTATGTATGCTTTTGTCTCTTAAAATTAAAATAATAATACGCTAATAGACTAATCATATTCGAATATCTACTTTTGGTAATTGATACGTACTCAACTATAATTATATGTTTTTTAGAAGAATAAAAATAGTTAATTCATGAGTGGAGGGAAACATAAAAGTAAAAAAGTAACGGTAGTTGGTAGTGATGATGTAAGGATATCCAATCCAAAGTCAAAATTGTTGGTCCATAGTCAAACTTTTACCAAAAAAGGACAAATTAACATCAACATCAAGAAGGTACTAAGTACTAACTAATATCTTCAATACCTTTTACTATTTTAGATAAATACATCTACCATCATTATCGATATATTTTGTAGTTTTCTTTTGTGATTTTATATTTATGATTGCTTTAACGTGATATAATGTTTTAACTTTTAAAATATAATAATCTTTTCAGGTGATTGTGGGGCTTACAGTGGAGTTTATTGGTGGAAGAAAAGCATATTAAAAGCCTAAAGAGGTGTATGATGCCTTTCTTGTTTCATACTTCTCCCGTTTGCTCTTGTATTTGTAAATATTCTTTTCACTGGGGTCTTTGGTTTTTATTTTATTAAAGCGTAATGATGTGATATGATGCGATAAAAAATTGCATCCTGTATGTTTTTGAATGATATCGACTTCAATAATTGAAGTGTTGGTTACTTGTAGATTCAAGGTTCTAAACTATGCAACAAAACTTCCTTACCGTAGGCTTCCCATTGTTTTTATAATAAGGGCTAATTAAGGGTTTAAATAATGTAGAATAGTACTGATTAGGAGGCGGTTAAAGAAAAGCAAAGTTTTAATGTATAAACTCACTTTCCTTGACTTTTAAATTTTAATCATACTAATATCTATACTTTATTCATTCAAAGTAGAATACTTATCTTGATGCGTTTATATGTTGGTTCTAAAATTTTATTTGACGCGGAAGTAATGCAACGACTTTAAAACATCTTTCAAAGTCTCACTTGGGACCTATCTGTAAGTTAGAAAATCAACATACAAGGTTCAAAAATAGGGTGCAAACAAGTCGAGCTGCTTGCGAGTCGCTAGCCATTCGAGATCAGATCAATAAATAACTCGAAACAAGCCGACGAACCTAAAAAAAGATCATTTGATTATCGAGCCCGAGCTTCACATATCGAGCTCGAGCTTGCTCGTGAGCCTAAACGAGCTTTATACGTATATATTTTTATTTAATTTATTAAATATAATTATATAAAACTATTTTTACAATATATAAAGTTATGATAAAAACAATTATATAATATGTATAATGTTAGGTATAAATATATAATTATAAATATATATAAAAATTAGATATAAAAGCTTTTAAAAATAATAACTAAATAATAAACGAGTTGGCTCCAAGGCCGTGCTCGAGCTTGAAAAGTGTTTAACGAGCCGAGCTCGAGCTTTAAAAATAAAGCTCGCAACAAGCTGAGGTCGAGCTCTCTTAAGCCAAAACGAGCCTAGTCGAGCTCGAGCCTATACGAGCTCGGGCTCGACTCGCTTGCACCCGTATTCAAAAATCAACTTTTAACGATGGTATAGCTTATTGATGTTATGAATGGAGAAATCTAATGCGTCCTTCTAAAAGTATCTACGTAAAAGCATATAAGCTAAAAAAAGGTTCTAGCCACGAATCATTCAGACAATATTGCGTTGTGGTAGTAATAAGTTCTTGTTTTGTCACCAGATCGATCATGATGTTAATTGTCAATGCACATGGAATGCCTTTCATTTTTTTTATCTTTTCATGTGTGCTACAACTTTGAGATTTTCAAAGCAGGGGGCAAGTCAAGAAATTACACTTTGTAATCTTGAATTGAAAAATTAATGATGAAGAACCTTATGAATATATTCACTTTGACTTAAGCCAATAACATGCTTTAACCTATTTCAGTAGATTTTTATGACTTTATTCTTTATATATGGTTTTGCCAGGATCTTTCACCTTCCTATTCAAGACTTAACATATTTCAATATTCAAATTTCGTTTTCGATAAGTCGTATGTTGTCAGCATATAAGATTGAAAAAATAGCCATGCTTCTAGTAGTCTTCTTATTGAAAATATAACCATGCTTCTAGTAGTCTTCTTATTAAATACACAACTCATATTCATTATGATAAAACCAAGTTCCTTAATTTTCTATGTGATTCAAACCAAGAGTGATTTGCTATATGATTTAAACAAGTTTTTTCCCAAAATGATGTAGTTGAGAAAATTATTTACCAAATGATGTAGTTAGAAAATTATTTATTAAACTAGTGTAGTTTTAAAACTTTATTGATTCTCTCTCTTATTTTTATTTGGTACTTTACTAGAGGTTTTTTTATTGTATTTAATTCTCTTAGGATTATATCTTTAATTTTTAGATTGAATGTTTATCAATTATATATTTGTTGAAGTTTATTTTAAGCTCTTTAAGAAAAAATTTTAAATTGTTTCATCTTTATATATAAGTAATATCGGTAGTGTAGTAACTACTTTTTCAATATTTCGTAAAGTTTGTTGTAAGTAAATTTACGGCAAATCGATTCTAGATATCGAAACATATAAAAAAAAAAGTGTGTCCCACATTTATATCCGGAAACTAAAAAACAAAAGGTGGTTGTTGTAGGAAGTAAGCATTAAAATCCGAAAGACTTGTTTTTTTGTTTTTAAAGGGAGGTCAATTTCATTTGTTTATTGTTCAAATTTAATTTATTCAAGTACAAACTATGATAAACATGTTTACTAATAGGTATTTTTCTTTTAAATTGCTTTAATATATTTTTACTTTATTATTTATATTCATTTTAATACATATTTTGTTTTCAATATATAACTTTTAAAATATAATGTTCTTCTATGTTTCGAATACACTATTGTGACATGGTATTTATTTATAGGTTCCATTATAATTTTTATTCAAAACAAACTTTACTCAAAATCGAGTCAGGTGAATTATGATATATATTTATATTTTTAAAATACACTTTTGGATTTTAAGGCTTACTTTCTACAACAACAACCTTTTGTTTTTTAATTTCCGGATATACATGTGCGACACACTTCTTTTATATATGTTTCTATATCTAGAATCGATTTGCCGCAAATTTACTCAAAACAAACTTTACTAAAAAATTGAAAAAGCAGTAACTACACTACCGATATTGCTTACATATAAAGATGAAACAATTTAAAAATTATTTCTTAAAGAATTTAAAATAAACTTCAAAAAATATATAATTTATAAACATTCAATCTAAAAATTAAAGATATAATCCTATGAGAATTAAAAATATTAAAAAAAACCTCTACTAACAACGAATATGTCATTTAACTCTATTGCTTATTGTCATACTTAATACACTAAGAATACCTCGCATAATGTACATGTACTTTCTCACATAATACACCAAAATCTTAAGCTACTCATGACATTCACACATAATGTCACACTTGTGTTTAGCCTACTTGTAGAACATACAAATACTATCTTGTCTAAATTTGTATAAATACTCACACTATAGATTATCACATGCATACTCGATTCATACCAAGTATTGCATATCATACTACCACAGTACTTACTCTTGACGCCTTCAATCTAATTATCGTAGTCCTAAGTGAATCTTAATACCATGTGACTACTATTCAGTGGCTAGTAGCATGACTCCTTATATTATACTCAGGTATTCTCATCACTACCATATTATATCTTACGCTAACAAATTTTAATTCAATTTAACATATCGTCACATATATGACGAACTTGCATTTATTCAAATTTTTCCATGTAAAGTAATTCAGATGCATAAACTAACCTTATAATTATCATGTTATGATCATGACTCGGATCTAATACCTTTTCCTCATATCTGGAGCTCAAAGGTTCGAGTTCAAGTATTTTTTTTTCATATATGAATCCCTCAACCTATGGCTTTGTTACCAAATCTGCCACACTCATTCTATATAACGACACTATAATTATAATTTTCAACATGTGGACTAAGTGAAATTTAGTAAAACAACGTAATAATTTGTAACCCCCATATGATTACTGTGACACCCGGTCAAATCAGGTCAACTCTCGAAACCATCCGCAATAACTAATTGATGATTATTTAGCGTTTAGGTCTAATTAAACAAAACCATGCATTAACGTTTAGCAAACCGTGTAAACGTTTAACAATTTCTTGAATAATAAACATAATAATAATAATAGTAAACATAATAATAATAATAATAATAATAATAATAATAATAATAATAATAATAATAATAATAATAATAATAATAATAATAATAATAATAATAATTTTTTTTTTTAAAATAAGGTGAATCATCTCTTGGATATCCAAGAATGATTTATTATGATGTGCATGGAAGACAACACACCATAGTGTGTGTGTTTAAAAACCATCATCCACACAACTCTTCCACTTCCACTTCCACTTTCACACTCACACTACCACCACCACCTTCCAATCGGCCGCCCCTCCCCCCCTCCTCCTCTCGCCGGACACCATACCACCGCGACCACCACCTGCACCCGACACCACCGCGACCACCATCTGCACCCGGCACCACCGCGACCACCATCTGCACCTGACACCACCGCGACCACCATCTGCACCCGACACCACCGCGACCACCATCTGCACCCGACACCACCGCGACCACCATCTGCACCCGACACCACCGCGACCACCATCTGCACCCGACACCACCGCGACCATCACCTGCACCCGACTCCATCACCACCGTCGCCTTCTTCCACACACCATCACCATTACCGCCGCCTTCATCCGACACCCTCACCACCACCGTCGCCTGAAACCGCCACCACCACCGTCGCCCGAAACCAACACCGCCATCACCACTGTCACACGACCCCGTCACCCTCACCCGATACCCTCACCCGTCACCCTCACCCGATACCCTCACCCGTCACCCTCATCCGACACCACCGTGAAACCCCCCCCCTCTCTTCCTTCACCTTCGGTTAACACCAACAATAACCACCCTCATTTGCATTTACACTCTAGTTGGAACTTAGTTTGGACCCGAAGTTTCATCGGGAAATCAAGAATCGAGCTTGCATTTCGTTAAGGGTTCCATCTAGTGTCACCAAAGGTATATTAGATAGAAAATGTATATTTATGTTCATGCATGGATGATCAAGATAAGGAATCTTGATGAACCCTAGTTCACCCATTTAGGTATTGTATGAAATGGTTGTTTTGATGATTTTGTATGTAAAATGGCTATTATGATGGTTTGATAAATCTGAAAATGGATGATTAGTGGATGAAACCATGTTATGTTAAGGATTTAGGTGGTAAAAATATATGTATATATATGGGTATGTTATGTATGTATGAAGGCATAATCATGTGGATGTGAAAAATGATGAAATATGGTCTTGATAAGAACATTAGGAGATTTATTGGATGAAGGATTACTATTAACATGATAACTTAGAATAATAGGTAGATCAAGGATTTTTAGGTGACTTTGATAATAATATTAGTGAAAGATGACTAGGTTGAAATAAAAGAAATTTGGACATAATTAAAGGACTTTCTTAGACAAAAAGTCTACTAAAGAACTTTGAGACTAAGAATTATGGTTAAGAGTAAGCAAAAGACCAAGGAAAAACCATGACTAACGAACCCGATTAAAACGACGGTCGAAACATCAAAAACATACAAGACTGAGGATAAAGCATACCTTGGACAAGTTATGACTAATAAAAGAAAATATATGTGTATAACTTAAACGACTAATTAGTAAGTTATGTAAGTAAAAGATAATAGATGAATTAATAATCAAATAATTAATAATGAGGAAACTACTTCTTGAATTCTACATGAACTCAGGTAAAAGAAAGCCCGATCAGATAATCATTTTAGGAATAATAACCCGAAGTAGAGATGATTGACTCTCTGTTTAAGAAGGTTTTAGACACCCAAGATGATGGTATAATAGGACTATTGACTCAAAGTTTGTTAGTGACGAATTATTCAAATAAACACATATAAGACAGGAATAAAGAAATTGGTGGTTTATAGTCGAGGCTTATAATAAAGGACACAAGACATGTGACTATAAAAAGAATTATTTCCATTTACAAAAATATACATTTTTGGACTAAAGCAAAACGTACCATTTCAAAACAATCATATATAGAATGGGTGAAGTGCATTCTTAAACATGAATTATCGCATAATAATCATAATGTTTATGATTAGGGTTTACTATTTGAAAAGCATTTCACATTGGTTAACCTCAAAGATTACGCTCAAGGTGAGTCCTTCGGCCCCATTTTTAAATGTATTATTTCAAATTGTTTGGGGGAAAAGCATGAAATGATTTATTAAAGTATATGATGAGTTAAACGGGATAATATATATATGAGGGTATAAGTTTGAATCAGTAGTATGGATCTATATACTACTGAAATCTAAATCCCTCTATAATCATTAACCTCGGGGATGAGGCCACAAAATATATTGGTAGATCTATCGGGTTAGAATGGCCCGCTCTCGCGACCAGTCGCACTGGTCAGGTTGTGGTGAGGGAGTTTATATGTCTGGATAGTTGTGGGGCAACGACGTGTTTCTTGGTTTGATTATGGGCTTATGACCTAAATAACATAGTACCTAGCTAGTCTATGTGGATTATATTATGCCTTGTTTCATCATATGGTTTTTAAAAGAGATGTATGGTTGCAAGATTTCAAAACCCCGAAAGCTCACCAACTTTATGTTGACTTTATTACCCTTCGTGCTTTTCAGGGTTATAGGTGAGCTTGACATGGAATCCAGAATTTTGTCTTTGGAAGGGTCAAACGCTAAGACTTTAAATGTTTTAAATAAAACCATGTTTGTATAATAAAAAGTAGTATTTGTTACTACTAAAAGTGTTTTTTGATGTAGAATAACCGAGTACTCGTATGATGTTGACTAATGGTTTTAATAACTAATGACATTTTAGTATACGTTTGACCATGAAAGTTGGGTCAAGTCCAACTTCCGTTATCACCACGTCACGCAACTTTCCGCTGTGATTTTCGGGGTGTGACAGAAGTTGGTATCAGAGCCAACGGTTATAGTGAACTAGAGAGTATTTTCAAAAAATCTAGACTATAACCTTTAAAAAGATTATTTGACTCCAAAGACAATTCCGTGTCATAAGCATAATAGTAGTCTTATTAAAATTATGATTGTTAATTTCGTGTGCTAGAATTTTGTAAAAATTAATATGTACGCATGCATGCATTTCTCTATTTGTAGATGTCTGATCGTGTTAGCCGAGAGAGAGCACCTGACCTTAGCAGTAGCACCAATGGTTCATCCGAGCCTCTTTCCTCGACACCATGGTATCACCCTACTCAGCCATACTTCGCAGCTACCATATACCCGGGTATGGAAAACTCGGGGAATGGTTGGATATCTGAGTCCGATGATGAGAGCCCTACCCCACCAGCAGTCGCACTCGAGCCCATTGCTGAGGAGCCAGTTGGCTTGGCCTCAGAGAGTGAGACTCATACTGTCACACCCCAACCTTGACGGCGGAAACGTCGAGATGTGAGGGTTAAGATTGTTCACAGCCACATAACGCTATATTTAAATTGCAAATATTATTATCATAAGCATTAAAATAAAATACAACCATAAGTCACAAAAAGAAATAAGTTCAACATAATTCAAACATAACATAATGTTTTTGTTTATTTAACTAGGTCCAAATCCTAGTTTTATTGCAAGCTTCAAATGTCCACTTTAAACTTGGGGATTTCCTGAAACATGATGAAAATAAAGAGTCAACTAAAAATAGTTGGTGAGTTTCCAAGTTTTCATACATAATAAGATTATAAGTAGCAATTCATGTCATGGATTATAAGCTAGTAAGGTTATAGAACACATATCGTTACAACCAAACCTCGACTTGATTACAAGTATATAAGATTGGCTAAGTGTATTTGGTTCCCTAGTGCACAAGCGTACGGCCCCTAGGAGTCGGCAATACCTCGACTTTAGCACCAAATAGGCTTGTCAGGCCCAAAGATCTAAGACGTCGCCAGGCTAGCAATAGTTAATGATTGTAAACAAACTATGTATCTCATATAAACACTTACAAAACACAAATAACCATGACCAAAAATAAGTAGAATTGCATGTGCATTACAAGTCTCAAATGTTTAAACGTGTATGTAATATAAGCATCATGTTTCACCCCAAATAAGTGTGAAATTATAAAAAAGGGGACAAGGAAAACTCACATGTCAAATAAGTATTTAATAAGGATCAATATGAATAATATAAGACGTTCCAAGATAACACGTCACAAGGCACCTAAATATATAAATATTACAAGATTTAGGTTAATATATGATTAACGAGTTAACGTGAACTAGGGTATTAGAATTTGGGGATTTAAAATAAATAATATTTGTGAACTCTTTAGTAAAATATTATTTATAAAATTCTTTAAAGGAATTGAATCCTTTATAAAATTTTGTGAAATTAAAATATATGTATATAAACATTTAGTCCTATAATTATCATGATTAATCCATCGTTATAAAACATATAGTGACTAAATAATGAATAAGTAATTTAAACTATTATTTAAAATCTATTTTTTTATAAAAATAAACTAAGTACTAATATATGTTTGATAATATGTAAAAAAAGAAAAGAATGATGTTAAAATATTTATAATAATAAATTACAGAAAATAATGGTATTTAAAATGTTGACTTTTATAAAATGGCTTTTTATAATTTTTAAAAATATTTAAAATTAGAGTTAAAGGCCAAAAACCTTAAAAAAATAAACATGAGGTTCCCCGGATTCGAACCGGGGACCTCCTGTTTAGAGGGGTGATGTTTTACCAGTGAACCAAGGCTTCCAGCCGCGATGATATTCGCTTTTAAACATTATATACAAAACTAAATAGAAATCCCCAAATCTTTAAGAACCCTAAAACGAAATCTGTCAAATTGATGTTCGATTCGTTAACTTTGTCTGAAATAAACATGGGGCTTTGATTCCCCATGTGATTTCGAGTGTATACATAAGTTAAGTTACCTGTGTTGTAGATTAATTTGGTATGAACCAAAAGATGATCCCAGCCGCGACCACAACGAGCTCGATTGATATGCAAACGATGATGGTTTTCAAATTAATTTTACAGAAAGCTTCCACTAGAGGTGTTGATGAGAAGCCCTCAACCAATTGAAGTTTAGAAGGTTCGGATTAGGGTCTTCGACTGGGTTACAGGTCGCGATGAAGATGGTGACTGAATTCGTTGTTTGAAGTCGTTTCAGGTGTAATTGAGGATTGTATTCGTTTAGAGATTGATAGGTGAACGTTTAGATTGGTTTAATTAGATTATGATGAAGTTTTAATGCTCGAACGGGGTTGAGATTATGGGCTTCGGTTACCGAATGGTTTGGGAGCCATAACCGTCGTTTAACCACATTAAACACCATAATTATGTTCGAATCACGTACGCGAAGCGATTGGGAACGGTTTTTTGGGTGAAATTCCAAGGGGTTTGGCGGTATACCCCTCGCCGGAGCCGACCGGAGGGTGGCCGGAGGTGAACCCGCCGGAAACACGGGATCAATGGCTGTTTAATTACAAATTTTCAGTTTTGACCCTTGTGCTTTAATAGTGGACATTTTATGTTTAAACTTAAAGTTTATCTTTCAAAATTGACCAATTAACCCCCTGGACTTAAATCAGTCTTTAAGTTTTAAGTATTTTAAGACTTATTATTATTATTATTATTATTACTATAACTATTATTATTGTCATTGTTGTTATTATTATTATACTTATTATTGTTATTATTATTATTATTATTATCATCAATATTGTTATTACTATTGTTATTATTATAATTGTTCTCATTATTATTATTATTATTATTATAATTATTACTATTATCCAATTCTTAACTTTTCATTAATAATTAAAGACATATTAAAAGTTAAGCATAAGAAATCCATAAACTTTCATAAATAGTCCTTACACGAACAAACGATGGTAACTTTACACTAACGGGAAAATATGAGATGTTACAGTCTCCCCAACTTAAAAGAATTTCGTCCCGAAATTAAGAGATATGAAACTATACAAATAAGAACGGGTATTTCTTCTTCATGTGCTCCTCACGTTCCCAAGTAAATTCAGCGCCACGTTTATTCTCCCATCGAACCTTGACGATTGGGGTTGTTGTGGTTCTAGTCTTCTTCATTATACGATCCATGATCTCTACAGGTTTCTCGACAAAATGTAATGACTCGTCAATCTGGATGTCTTCCAACGGAACATGCAGACTTTCGTCAGCCAAGCACTTTCTCAAATTTGAGACGTGAAATACAGGATGAACTCCACTAAGGTCGGAAGGTAGCTCTAGTTTATAAGCCACTTTCCCAATCCTTTTCAGGATTTTGAAAGGCCCTACAAATCTTGGATCCAGTTTGCCCTTCTTTCCAAAGCGAACCACACCTTTCCACGGTGAAACCTTAAGAAGAACCATCTCCCCAACTTGGAATTCCAATGGCTTACGTCGCTTGTCAGCATAACTCTTATGACGACTTCTCGCCACTTCAAGGTTCTTGCGAATGATAGAAACTTTATCGGTCGTCTCTTGTATAAGTTCAGGACTAGTGATGAAGTTTTCACCAATGTCGGTCCAACAGATCGGTGAACGACATTTTCGACCATAAAGTGCTTCAAACGGTGCCATCTTGATACTCGAGTGGTAACTATTGTTATACGAAAATTCCGCGAGCGGTAGATGCGTATCCCAATCGCCACCAAAGTCAAGAACACAAAGGCGTAGCAAATCCTCCAAGCTTTGGATCGTTCGCTCGGTTTGACCATCAGTTTGAGGATGGTAAGCCGTGCTTAGATCTAGTTGTGTACCCAAGAGTTCTTGCATAGACGACCAAAAGTGTGAAGTGAAACGAGCATCTCGGTCGGATATGATGTGCAGAGGTACCCCATGACGACTTACAATCTCATCAACGTATATACGAGCTAACTTTGATGTTTTGTAAGTGTCACGTATAGGTATAAAATGCGCCGACTTGGTCAATCGGTCAACGATCACCCATATGCTATCATGTCCTCGGGAGGTTCGGGGTAGCTTTGTTATGAAGTCCATGGATATGTGTTCCCACTTCCACATAGGAATCTCGGGTTGCTCAAGTAATCCACTTGGACGTTGATGTTCGGCTTTAACCTTCGTACACGTGAGACACTTAGCTACATAAGTCGCTATGTCTTTCTTCATTCCAGGCCACCAATATTGACCACGTAGGTCCATATACATCTTATCGGAGCCAGGATGAATAGAATAACGAGTTTGATGAGCTTCGTTCATGATAAAGGTACGGAGGTTATCGCGATTTGGAACCCAAATTCGATTTGCGAAGTACATCAATCCATTGGGTTTCATTTCCAATTGAGTTTGAAGATTATGCTCCAATTCATCCTTCATTCTTCCTTCTCGTTGTACCATTTGTTGAGCCTCCAGGATACTAGACTCGATGTCACTATCTATTCTCAGGTTTTGTAACAATACGGTGGTCTCATTGACATCAAGTCGGATCTCAGTATCGAACTCACCCAAAGTATCAAACCATTGGCGTCGATCGCGAATTTCTTGGAATGAGATCATCTTGTTGTGAATCTTTCGACTTAGTGCATCGGCTACAACGTTTGCTTTACCAGGATGGTAACGAATGTCACAATCGTAATCACTAATCAACTCCACCCAACGACGTTGTCTCATATTGAGATCTTTTTGATTGAAAACGTGTTGAAGGCTTTTGTGATCGGTGTAGACTATACATTGCGTACCATACAAGTAGTGTCTCCAAATCTTCAAAGCAAAGACAACAGCACCAAGCTCGAGATCGTGTGTTGTATAATTCACCTCGTGAACCTTCAATTGTCTCGATGCATAAGCTATGACCTTCCCTCGTTGCATGAGAACACAACCAAGGCCTTGTTTTGATGCATCACAATACACAGTGAAATCGTCGTTTCCATCGGGTAGGGTCAAGATAGGAGCATTGCACAACTTGTGCTTTAACGCTTCAAAAGCTTCTTCTTGCTCGGGACCCCACTCGAATGATTTATTCTTTTGTGTCAAAGTAGTGAGCGGTTTCGCGATCCTCGAGAAGTTGGCAATGAATCGCCGATAATAACCAGCAAGACCAAGAAAGAACGAACTTCGGTAGGAGTTGTAGGAACACACCAATTCTTCACAGCTTCCACCTTTGCAGGATCAACGTGAATTCCTTGGCTATTCACCACGTGTCCTAGAAATTGAACTTCCTCGAGCCAGAAATCACACTTCGAGAACTTCGCGTACAATTGCTCTTTCTTTAACAACTCAAGAACCAATCTCAAATGTAGTTCATGATCGGTGTTGGACTTGGAATAGATAAGTATGTCATCAATGAAGACGATCACAAACTTGTCCAGATAAGGCTTGCATACTCGGTTCATGAGATCCATGAAGACAGCAGGAGCATTGGTTAAACCAAAAGGCATCACCATAAACTCGTAGTGCCCATAACGAGTACGAAAAGCGGTCTTTGGGATATCATCATCATGGACTCGTAATTGATGATAGCCAAAACGTAAGTCGATCTTCGAGAAAATAGCAGCTCCTAGAAGTTGGTCAAACAAATCATCGATACGAGGAAGAGGATAACGGTTCTTGATGGTAAGCTTGTTAAGCTCACGATAATCGATGCACATACGAAACGTTCCATCTTTTTTTCACGAATAGTACAGGTGCACCCCAAGGCGAAGAACTAGGACGGATGAAGCCCTTCTCGGATAACTCTTGAAGTTGACTAGAGAGTTCTTGCATTTCCGATGGTGCAAGCCGATATGGTGACTTAGCCACGGGGTTTGCTCCCGGTATCAAGTCAATTTTAAACTCGACTTCACGCACGGGAGGTAAACCACTAAGGTCATCGGGAAATACTTCAGGAAAGTCTCGTACGATAGGGACATCCTTAAGTTCTTTCCCTTTGACTTTCGTGTTGACCACGTAAGCCAAGAAGGCCATATACTTCTTGCTTAAGCACTTTCGGGCTTGAGTGCAAGACATGAGTTTAAGCCCTTTGGAAGATTTTTCACCGAACACTTTCAAAGTATCTCCAGAGGGTAACGGTATACGAATGCACTTCTCGAAACAAATGATCTCGGCATGGTGTTTGGCTAACCAATCCATACCAATGATGACGTCAAAGCTTCCAAGTTTCATAGGAATAAGATCGATAAGAAAATCATGCGTGTCAAGGCTTAAGATGCAATCACGAATAACGATGTCAACGGTGATCGGTTCTCCATCGGCGACTTCAACGGTAAGAGGTCTTTCTAGTTTCGTATGTGGCTTAGCAAGTATGGGTTCAAACTCTAACGAAACAAAACTCTTATCGGCTCCAGAATCAAATAGGACATAGGCATAAGTTTTATTAATAAGGAACATACCTGTTCAATTTTAAAGGTATTTAACGACATAGGTAACACATGAAAAGAATTAGGTCACAAAAGTTAAAGGTAAGTGACATACCATTCACCACATCGTTGTTTGCTTGTGCTTTATTTGCGTTGATGTTGAAAGCACGTCCTCGAGCTTGTGGAACATTACCCACAAGACGGGGGCATTGTGGGCGGAAATGACCAGGTTCCCCACAGTTGTAGCAAACACGATTTGTGACCACGGCGGCGTAGTTGTTAGGTGCACGGTGACAAGTCGCCACCAAGTGACCATATTTACCGCATAATGTACAGATACGGCATGGTTGATTTCCCGGGTGATGGTACCTACAAATGTTGCACATAGGCTGAGGACCAGCATAAGCCCTAGCCCCAGGCACTTGTGCCACAGGTGCAGCCGCAGGTACAAGTTGTCTTTGGGGTTGTTTAGGTGCAGCCACAGCATAGTTGCGCGCCGGTGTGAACTTGCGCTTCTTGTTGTTGTTGTTGTTGTTGTAAGACGGTTCAGCTTTGGTCTCCTTAACAGCCTCAGTAGCCGTCTTCTCTACCTTCTTTGCACCTTTCACAGACATGGTGCCCGCTCGTATATGGTTCTCGGTGAGTTGAGCGGTGATAGTAATGGCTTCTTCCAAAGTTGTGGGTCGGCTACCCACCACAGCATCTTGAATTTGGGGTGGTACACCCTTAATGAACTTCTCGATGTTGCGGGGGACAGTGTCGACCATGTGAGGCAGCAGTAAACTCAACTCATGATGCCTAGTTGAGTAGGCCAAATGATCACCATCATTTTGCTTCAAGTTCCAAAATTCTTCCTCCAACTTTTGCAACTCACTTCGTGGGCAGAACTTCGCGATAGCGATGTTCTTGAACTCCTCCCAGGTAAGTGCTTGCACAGCTTCGGGTCCACGGTTCCTCTTCTCGCTATTCCACCAGGTAAGTGCCCTTTGTTGGAGCACACTAGTAGCATAACGAACCTTGAGCGTCTCGGGACACTCACAATTGATGAAGGTATTCTCCATGCTTTCGAACCACTCAAGAAGACCAGTGGCTCCTTCCTTGCCACTAAAACTAGTGGGCTTGCAAGAACTAAAGTGTTTGAAGGTGCAAGTTCGATTGTTCCCGTTTTGGTTGTTCCCATTTTGGTTGTTGCTGTTCTCTCCATGACCATTACCATTGTTGCTACCATTGGTCAGTAAGGTGCTATTAAGTTCAGCAACCATGGTCGGGATGACAGCAGCCATTTGGCGAGCAATCATGGCGGCTAACTTACGATCGGAACTTCCACGCTTTCCATGATGACGAGACATGCTGGAATATGCAAAATGAGTTAGATACGAAAATTGGGATAACAAGGATCATAATTCAATAAGGATAAGACAAAAATTGTAAGGCACATGGAATGGTTCCATTTGGTAACGCATTACCATTTGGAAACGTTGACACGTCAAGGTAAGTTGACCCACTTGCCTTAGAAATTTGTGTATGTTGACCATAGTTTATCACTCATCCCAGAAATCTCCAGGTAAGCATAACTAGTCCCGTAGGATTTATGCGATATGCTTGCTTTAGCCCGAGGGCCTTTTGCCAGGAAATCCAGAATACAGGTGTCTATGTGTCACACAAATCTCTTAGGTTCATGAAATCAAAACCTTGATGAGATTTTACATAGATTAGACATAAGTCTAAGGATTCAAGTCATAAGCATAAGTATACAATTCCACGTGTCGTCGAGAATAAGATTAAGAAGTTTCATTTTTCGGGGAGAGTCAAAGTGTCAAAGGTAAGTTTAGGGAGACGAGTAACAAAGTTTAAACATTTACAAGGCAAACCTATGCTAAGGCATCAAGTTGCACGTAAGTAAGGTATAGCATTATGTAGCATGTAACAATATATATATTTCCAAAAATATAAATATTTTCTAAGAGGTTCATGCATAAGCTATAGTCTAGGTCACCATTTCTAATAACCTAAATCCCTATAGTTATGGGCTCTGATACCAATCTATCACACCCCAACCTTGACGGCGGAAACGTCGAGATGTGAGGGTTAAGATTGTTCACAGCCACATAACGCTATATTTAAATTGCAAATATTATTATCATAAGCATTAAAATAAAATACAACCATAAGTCACAAAAGAAATAAGTTCAACATAATTCAAACATAACATAATGTTTTTGTTTATTTAACTAGGTCCAAATCCTAGTTTTATTGCAAGCTTCAAATGTCCACTTTAAACTTGAGGATTTCCTGAAACATGATGAAAATAAAGAGTCAACTAAAAATAGTTGGTGAGTTTCCAAGTTTTCATACATAATAAGATTATAAGTAGCAATTCATGTCATGGATTATAAGCTAGTAAGGTTATAGAACACATATCGTTACAACCAAACCTCGACTTGATTACAAGTATATAAGATTGGCTAAGTGTATTTGGTTCCCTAGTGCACAAGCGTACGGCCCCTAGGAGTCGGCAATACCTCGACTTTAGCACCAAATAGGCTTGTCAGGCCCAAAGATCTAAGACGTCGCCAGGCTAGCAATAGTTAATGATTGTAAACAAACTATGTATCTCATATAAACACTTACAAAACACAAATAACCATGACCAAAAATAAGTAGAATTGCATGTGCATTACAAGTCTCAAATGTTTAAACGTGTATGTAATATAAGCATCATGTTTCACCCCAAATAAGTGTGAAATTATAAAAAAGGGGACAAGGAAAACTCACATGTCAAATAAGTATTTAATAAGGATCAATATGAATAATATAAGACGTTCCAAGATAACACGTCACAAGGCACCTAAATATATAAATATTACAAGATTTAGGTTAATATATGATTAACGAGTTAACGTGAACTAGGGTATTAGAATTTGGGGATTTAAAATAAATAATATTTGTGAACTCTTTAGTAAAATATTATTTATAAAATTCTTTAAAGGAATTGAATCCTTTATAAAATTTTGTGAAATTAAAATATATGTATATAAACATTTAGTCCTATAATTATCATGATTAATCCATCGTTATAAAACATATAGTGACTAAATAATGAATAAGTAATTTAAACTATTATTTAAAATCTATTTTTTTATAAAAATAAACTAAGTACTAATATATGTTTGATAATATGTAAAAAAGAAAAGAATGATGTTAAAATATTTATAATAATAAATTACAGAAAATAATGGTATTTAAAATGTTGACTTTATAAAATGGCTTTTTATAATTTTTAAAAATATTTAAAATTAGAGTTAAAGGCCAAAAACCTTAAAAAAATAAACATGAGGTTCCCCGGATTCGAACCGGGGACCTCCTGTTTAGAGGGGTGATGTTTTACCAGTGAACCAAGGCTTCCAGCCGCGATGATATTCGCTTTTTAAACATTATATACAAAACTAAATAGAAATCCCCAAATCTTTAAGAACCCTAAAACGAAATCTGTCAAATTGATGTTCGATTCGTTAACTTTGTCTGAAATAAACATGGGGCTTTGATTCCCCATGTGATTTCGAGTGTATACATAAGTTAAGTTACCTGTGTTGTAGATTAATTTGGTATGAACCAAAAGATGATCCCAGCCGCGACCACAACGAGCTCGATTGATATGCAAACGATGATGGTTTTCAAATTAATTTTACAGAAAGCTTCCACTAGAGGTGTTGATGAGAAGCCCTCAACCAATTGAAGTTTAGAAGGTTCGGATTAGGGTCTTCGACTGGGTTACAGGTCGCGATGAAGATGGTGACTGAATTCGTTGTTTGAAGTCGTTTCAGGTGTAATTGAGGATTGTCGTCGTTTAGAGATTGATAGGTGAACGTTTAGATTGGTTTAATTAGATTATGATGAAGTTTTAATGCTCGAACGGGGTTGAGATTATGGGCTTCGGTTACCGAATGGTTTGGGAGCCATAACCGTCGTTTAACCACATTAAACACCATAATTATGTTCGAATCACGTACACGAAGCGATTGGGAACAGTTTTTTGGGTGAAATTCCAAGGGGTTTGGCGGTATACCCCTCGCCGGAGCCGACCGGAGGGTGGCCGGAGGTGAACCCGCCGGAAACACGGGATCAATGGCTGTTTAATTACAAATTTTCAGTTTTGACCCTTGTGCTTTAATAGTGGACATTTTATGTTTAAACTTAAAGTTTATCTTTCAAAATTGACCAATTAACCCCCTGGACTTAAATCAGTCTTTAAGTTTTAAGTATTTTAAGACTTATTATTATTATTATTATTATTATTACTATAACTATTATTATTGTCACTGTTGTTATTATTATTATACTTATTATTGTTATTATTATTATTATTATTATCATCAATATTGTTATTACTATTGTTATTATTATAATTGTTCTCATTATTATTATTATTATTATTATAATTATTACTATTATCCAATTCTTAACTTTTCATTAATAATTAAAGACATATTAAAAGTTAAGCATAAGAAATCCATAAACTTTCATAAATAGTCCTTACACGAACAAACGATGGTAACTTTACACTAACGGGAAAATATGAGATGTTACACATACTGCTGTGACTCCTGCTGCTTCTATTCCCCTCATGCGACACCCACCAAAGATTAGGATGGTGTATGAGCGAAGGGAGCGCAGGGAGAAGAGAGAGGTGGTTGTGGATGATGCACCGCCAAGGATTAAGTTGGTGTATGAACGGAGGAAACGTAGAGAGAAAAGAAAGGTGATGGATGATGATGCCATGGAGAGTACGCTTATGCCCAAACGGGCCAGACTTTTAGACGATCAGTGGAGATGGATTATGGATGCCATGAGAGGCTGGGCTTCGAGGGATGAGATTCCTTCCACCTTTGAGGAAGGAGAGTCGTCTTCTGCGCCACACAGGACCACTTTGGGTGGTGAGTCCATCGAGCGCGTGATGATTACCCTAGTAGCCCAGTGTGTACGACTCGAGAAGGAGCTACTGTCTATCAGAAAGAAGATAAGGATTCAAGAGGAGGTGAGTCAAGCTTTGGATGGAAGATTGATGACGATTGAGGAGGAGAGGTTGTTGGATGACAGCGCTATGAGCCAGATGCACTTCCGTATAGCAGACCTGGAGACTAGCCTCGCAGAGACTAGGGATCGATTGACCCAGGCAGAGCAGAGGGCAGATGTGGCGGAGACAACATTGGTGACAGCTCAGCAGTACGCGATAGTGATGGGAAAGAGAGCGGAGACATCGATGGCTATGGCTACTTTATGTTTGATGATGATTACCTACCTCACGCATGTTGGTAGTGGAACCTTGTTTTAGTATGACTATGAGATTAGCCGGGGTACTTGAACATTATCTTTTGACCGAGTTATAAACTCGATGATGCATGTAGACTGATTTACTTATGATCTTTTGATAACTAACTCGTATGTAATTGATAACCATGGATGAACTAGACGCTTATGAAAACTTTAAAAGTTATGCCTTGATGAGATGTGTTTAGTCGCATGAATATTTAATTATTGTATGACTATTTAAGGAATCAATTATATAGAATATTCTTATATAATATACCATTATAATAATAACAAGCGTACGTAAACTAAACTTCTTCTTCCCTACCTTCGGAACAGAATTGAATCATGCCACCTGTAACCCGAAATACGTCCTCAAGTGGAAACGCCAATTTACCATCCACCCCAGAGGAGCTAGCCCAATTGATGGCTAGACACGTCAAATCAGCTTTAGAACAACATGATGCAAATCTAGTGGCTGGTCAAGTAAGGAGGCAAGAAAATACAGATAATGGCCCTGGAAACGGAGCAGGAAATGGTTCAAACGTAGGTTCCGGTATGGGTGCAAACAATGGATCCGGCACGAACGGAAACCCAGGAAGTTCATCAGGTGGACAACCACAAGGGTGTTCATATAAGACATTTCAAGGATGCAATCCAAGAACTTTTACAGGCGCTGAAGGACCGTTAGATATAATCAGGTGGATCGAAAGGATGGAGACGGTTATAACGATAAGCAATTGTTCCAACGATCAAAAGGTCAAGTATGCAACATGTTCCTTTCAAGATGCAGCATTGTCATGGTGGAATTCCCAACGCCAAATTTTGGGCGATACCAACGCATATGAACTTACCTGGGAACAACTAAAGGAGATGCTACTTAAAGAATATTGCCCACGCAATGAGCTCTAGAAGATTGAGACCGAATTCTGGAATCATACCATGAAAGGAGCTGAGATTCGGACATACACCTCAAGATTCAATGACCTTGCAAGGTTAGTACCTGGAATGGTCACGCCGGAATATGTCCGAATTGAAAGATACATATGGGGATTGGCACCTCAAATAAGGAGCAATGTTACAGCTTCCAAACCTACCACCATCCAAAGTGCAATCGCTATTGCACACACCTTAACCGATGACGCAATACGAAATGGAACCCTAATCAAGAAGGACGATCAAGGAAAGAGTGCGATGGAAATTGAAAGGAAGACGGTTAGAGTGAACCGAAGATTATTTGATGGAAAGAGAAAGTGGTTCGAAAACCCCAAGGGACCAGTAAACAACAGGAAGAATTTTAATCAGAGATCTGAACGGGTTTATGTGGCAACATCGAACAATGGAAGATCAACCAAAGAACCTCAAGGGAAATGTAGCAAATGTGGATATCCCCATACTGGTGACTGTAAAATTTGTGCTCATTGTCATAAGTTCGGACACCTAAGCCAGAATTGTCGGGCAAAACCTGATGGGAGGATGATCAGAAATGATCAAGCTTGCTATGAATGTGGTGTAGTTGGACACTTCAAGAAGGATTGTCCAAGACTGAATGGATCTAGGGCCAGAGGGAGAGCCTTTGAAATGAATGCCAAGGAAGCACAGCAAGAGCCGTCAGTAGTCAACGGTACGTTTCTTATCAATAATCATTATGCCTCTGTTTTGTTTGACACTGGTGCTGATTTAAGTTTTGTATCCAAAGAGTTTGAATCATCATTGGGAATTAAACCATGTAAGCTAAGAAAGAAGTATATTATTGAGTTAGCTAATGGAAAGAAAATTGAATCCAATGAAGTAATTAGAAACTGCACGATACAACTTAACCACCATCTCTTTAGTATTGACTTATTACCTGTCAATCTGGGAAGTTTTGATGTGGTTATTGGAATGGATTGGCTCTCTCGAAATCATGCTGAAATAGTATGTTTCGAGAAGATCATTCGATTGCCAACTCCTAGTGGAGAACTCTTAATCGTACAAGGAGAAAAGGGAAAACCTTCATTCAAAATTATAAGTGTCATGGAAGCATATGGATACCTAAATGAAGGATATCCTGCCTTCCTGATAAAAGCCACTGACGCTAGGAATGAGGAACGAAAAATTGAAGATATTCCCATTGTACGAGAATACCCAGAGGTATTTCCCGAAGATTTGCCAGGGTTACCTCCTCAAAGACAGATCAAATTCCAAATAGATTTGATACCCGGAGCTGCACCAGTAGCACGATCACCATATAGACTAGCACCTTCCGAAATGCAGGAGTTGTCAAAGCAACTGCAAGAATTATTAGAAAAGGGTTCATTCGACCAAGCTTTTCTCCATGGGGAGCACCTGTGCTATTCGTCAAAAAGAAAGACGGATCATTCCGAATGTGTATCGATTATAGAGAATTAAACAAACTTACCATTAAAAATCGATACCCATTACCAAGAACTGATGATTTGTTCGATCAATTGCAAGGATCCAGCTACTACTCGAAGATAGATTTACGGTCTGGATATCACCAACTGTTGATAGCAGAAGAGGATATCCCAAAAACGGCTTTTAGAACACGTTACGGTCATTACGAATTTCTAGTAATGCCGTTTGGATTAACCAACGCACCTGCCATATTCATGGATCTCATGAATAGGGTTTGTAAACCCTACCTAGACAAATTTGTGATAGTATTCATTGATGATATTCTGATATACTCACAATCCAAAGAAGAACATGAGCAACATCTCAGGCTAATCCTAAACGTGTTAAAGAAAGAAAAGCTGTACGCAAAATTCTCAAAATGTGAATTTTGGCTTCGAGAAGTTCGATTCCTCGGTCACATTATCAACAAGGAGGGTATCCACGTGGATCCAACCAAGATAGAAGCAATTAAGAACTGGGAAGTCCCCAAATCTCCAACAGAAGTGCGACAATTTTTAGGGTTAGCTGGTTACTACCGTAGGTTTATAGAAAATTTCTCAAAGATAGCTCAACCATTGACCCTATTGACCCGTAAGGACAAGAATTATGTATGGGGCGAAGATCAAGAGAAAGCTTTTCAATTACTAAAGCAGAAGTTGTGCAGCGCACCCATACTGTCTCTACCAGATGGAACTGAGGGATTTGTAGTATATTGTGACGCCTCGCGATTAGGCCTTGGGTGTGTATTGATGCAAAAAGATAAGGTCATTGCTTATGCATCAAGACAATTGAAAGTACATGAAAAGAATTACACCACCCATGACCTAGAACTAGGAGCTGTCGTTTTTGCTCTTAAAATATGGAGACATTATTTGTATGGAACCAAATGTGTCATCTATACGGATCATAAGAGCCTGCAACATATTTTTAATCAAAAGGATTTAAATATGAGGCAGCGCCGTTGGGTGGAGCTGTTGAATGATTATGACTGCGATATCCGATATCACCCAGGCAAGGCAAATGTTGTGGCAGACGCTCTTAGTAGGAAAGAAAGGGAAAGGCCACTGCGAGTGCGAGCGTTGAAACTTACCATTTACTCGAACCTTACTGACCAGATCCGTAGTGCTCAACTCGAAGCATTAAAAGGAGAAAACCTAGAAAGAGAAGGTCTGCGAGGGATGGTCAAGGAATTAGCGACAGATTCTGATAAAATGATACGATTTGCCGGAAGAATGTGGATCCCTAAGCATGGAGAGTTACGCAAAGTAATTCTTGATGAGGCACACAAAACAAGGTACTCGATTCACCCAGGAATCGACAAAATGTATCATGATGTGAAGGAATTTTTCTGGTGGCCTAACATGAAGGGAGACGTAGCTACCTATGTTAACCAATGCATGACCTGCTCTAAAGTAAAGGCAGAATACCAGAAACCATCAGGACTACTACAACAGCCGGAAATTCCAAAATGGAAATGGGAATGCATTGCCATGGATTTTGTAACAAAATTACCTAGGACAGCAAGTGGTTATGATACCATTTGGGTAATTGTTGATCGACTAACAAAATCTGCACATTTCCTACCAATGAAAGAGACCTACAGTATGAGCAAATTGGCGAGCTTATACATCAAAGAAGTAGTTTCACGCCACGGTGTACCAATTTCAATCATATCTGATAGAGATAGTCGATTCACCTCTAGATTTTGGCAAACCCTACAGGAGGCCATGGGTACTCGACTAGATATGAGCACGGCCTATCACCCACAAACTGACGGACAGAGCGAGAGAACTATTCAGACTTTGGAAGATTTATTGAGAGCTTGTGTGATCGACTTTGGTGGAAATTGGGATACTCATCTACCACCAGCTGAGTTCTCCTATAATAATAGTTATCACACCAGCATCAAGGCCGCTCCATTTGAAGCACTGTATGGAAGAAAGTGTCGATCGCCGTTATGTTGGGCCGACATTGGAGAAAGACAATTAACAGGACCAGAAATCATTCAAGAAACAACGGATAAGATTGTTCAGATCCGAAAAAGGCTAGAAATGGCTAATAGTCGACAAAATAGTTATGCAGATAATCGGAGGAAGCCATTAGAATTCATGGTCCGCGATAGAGTGTTCTTGAAGGTATCTCCATGGAAGGGAATTATGAGATTCGGAAAAAGAGGGAAGCTAAGTCCACGGTTCGTAGGTCCCTTTGAAATCCTGGAACGAATTGGGAAAGTTGCATACCGACTCAGATTACCGGAGGAACTGAGTAAGGTGCACAATGTATTTCACGTATCTAATTTAAGGAAATGCATGACAGATGAATCTCTAGTTATCCCTCCAGATGAAGTTAGTATCAACGACAAACTCCAATTCATCGAAGAGCCAATAGAGGTCTTAGATTGGAAAACTCAGAAACTCAGGCGAAAGCAAATCAAGCTAGTTAAAGTCCGATGGAACTCTAGAAGGGGACCTGAACTTACTTGGGAGCGCCAAGATGAAATGCAACAAAAGTACCCATACCTGTTCAAAACCGGTTTTGACTCAGGATCAACAGCGTAAATTTCGGGACGAAATTTCTTAAACGAGGGGAGACTGTGACACCCGGTCAAATCAGGTCAACTCTCGAAACCATCCGCAATAACTAATTGATGATTATTTAGCGTTTAGGTCTAATTAAACAAAACCATGCATTAACGTTTAGCAAACCGTGTAAACGTTTAACAATTTCTTGAATAATAAACATAATAATAATAATAGTAAACATAATAATAATAATAATAATAATAATAATAATAATAATAATAATAATAATAATAATAATAATAATAATAATAATAATAATAATTTTTTTTTTAAAATAAGGTGAATCATCTCTTGGATATCCAAGAATGATTTATTATGATGTGCATGGAAGACAACACACCATAGTGTGTGTGTTTAAAAACCATCATCCACACAACTCTTCCACTTCCACTCCACTTTCACACACACACTACCACCACCACCTTCCAATCGGCCGCCCCTCCCCCCCTCCTCCTCTCGCCGGACACCATACCACCGCGACCACCACCTGCACCCGACACCACCGCGACCACCATCTGCACCCGACACCACCGCGACCACCATCTGCACCCGACACCACCGCGACCACCATCTGCACCCGACACCACCGCGACCACCATCTGCACCCGACACCACCGCGACCACCATCTGCACCCGACACCACCGCGACCACCATCTGCACCCGACACCACCGCGACCATCACCTGCACCCGACTCCATCACCACCGTCGCCTTCTTCCACACACCATCACCATTACCGCCGCCTTCATCCGACACCCTCACCACCACCGTCGCCTGAAACCGCCACCACCACCGTCGCCCGAAACCAACACCGCCATCACCACTGTCACACGACCCCGTCACCCTCACCCGATACCCTCACCCGTCACCCTCACCAGATACCCTCACCCGTCACCCTCATCCGACACCACCGTGAAAACCCCCCCCCCCCTCTTCCTTCACCTTCGGTTAACACCAACAATAACCACCCTCATTTGCATTTACACTCTAGTTGGAACTTAGTTTGGACCCGAAGTTTCATCGGGAAATCAAGAATCGAGCTTGCATTTCGTTAAGGGTTCCATCTAGTGTCACCAAAGGTATATTAGATAGAAAATGTATATTTATGTTCATGCATGGATGATCAAGATAAGGAATCTTGATGAACCCTAGTTCACCCATTTAGGTATTGTATGAAATGGTTGTTTTGATGATTTTGTATGTAAAATGGCTATTATGATGGTTTGATAAATCTGAAAATGGATGATTAGTGGATGAAACCATGTTATGTTAAGGATTTAGGTGGTAAAAATATATGTATATATATGGGTATGTTATGTATGTATGAAGGCATAATCATGTGGATGGGAAAAATGATGAAATATGGTCTTGATAAGAACATTAGGAGATTTATTGGATGAAGGATTACTATTAACATGATAACTTAGAATAATAGGTAGATCAAGGATTTTTAGGTGACTTTGATAATAATATTAGTGAAAGATGACTAGGTTGAAATAAAAGAAATTTGGACATAATTAAAGGACTTTCTTAGACAAAAAGTCTACTAAAGAACTTTGAGACTAAGAATTATGGTTAAGAGTAAGCAAAAGACCAAGGAAAAACCATGACTAACGAACCCGATTAAAACGACGGTCGAAACATCAAAAACATACAAGACTGAGGATAAAGCATACCTTGGACAAGTTATGACTAATAAAAGAAAATATATGTGTATAACTTAAACGACTAATTAGTAAGTTATGTAAGTAAAAGATAATAGATGAATTAATAATCAAATAATTAATAATGAGGAAACTACTTCTTGAATTCTACATGAACTCAGGTAAAAGAAAGCCCGATCAGATAATCATTTTTAGGAATAATAACCCGAAGTAGAGATGATTGACTCTCTGTTTAAGAAGGTTTTAGACACCCAAGATGATGGTATAATAGGACTATTGACTCAAAGTTTGTTAGTGACGAATTATTCAAATAAACACATATAAGACAGGAATAAAGAAATTGGTGGTTTATAGTCGAGGCTTATAATAAAGGACACAAGACATGTGACTATAAAAAGAATTATTTCCATTTACAAAAATATACATTTTTGGACTAAAGCAAAACGTACTATTTCAAAACAATCATATATAGAATGGGTGAAGTGCATTCTTAAACATGAATTATCGCATAATAATCATAATGTTTATGATTAGGGTTTACTATTTGAAAAGCATTTCACATTGGTTAAACTCAAAGATTACGCTCAAGGTGAGTCCTTCGGCCCCATTTTTAAATGTATTATTTCAAATTGTTTGGGGGAAAAGCATGAAATGATTTATTAAAGTATATGATGAGTTAAACGGGATAATATATATATGAGGGTATAAGTTTGAATCAGTAGTATGGATCTATATACTACTGAAATCTAAATCCCTCTATAATCATTAACCTCGGGGATGAGGCCACAGAATATATTGGTAGATCTATCGGGTTAGAATGGCCCGCTCTCGCGACCAGTCGCACTGGTCAGATTGTGGCGAGGGAGTTTATATGTCTGGATAGTTGTGGGGCAACGACGTGTTTCTTGGTTTGATTATGGGCTTATGACCTAAATAACATAGTACCTAGCTAGTCTATGTAGATTATATTATGCCTTGTTTCATCATATGGTTTTTAAAAGAGATGTATGGTTGCAAGATTTCAAAACCCCGAAAGCTCACTAACTTTATGTTGACTTTATTACCCTTCGTGCTTTTCAGGGTTATAGGTGAGCTTGACATGGAATCCGGAATTTTGTCTTTGGAAGGGTCAAACGCTAAGACTTTAAATGTTTTAAATAAAACCATGTTTGTATAATAAAAAGTAGTATTTGTTACTACTAAAAGTGTTTTTTGATGTAGAATAATCGAGTACTCGTATGATGTTGACTAATGGTTTTAATAACTAATGACATTTTAGTATACGTTTGACCATGAAAGTTGGGTCAAGTCCAACTTCCGTTATCACCACGTCACGCGACTTTCCGCTGCGATTTTCGGGGTGTGACAATTACACAAAGCCCTAAGACATGAGTTTACAAGTTAGTCATCATCAATGGAGTTTATGAACCTAATAACAACATTCAAACATAATAGTTTGCTTTTAACTAAGTTAAACTATAAAATCTCAAAATTGTACTCATATTCTTAATATTTTATCATCAATTTCACTGGATTTTGCAAGTCTATTTTTGACCCTTCTCCTTGCTATCGTCGTACTCCCCTACTAAACACTCAAGTTCTTAATTTTGACCAACATCAAGTTTCCAACGTATGATTTGTTAAACTTCTTTAACACTTAATAAAATGGTGGAATTATATTATCCTTCAAACTTTAGGTTATAAATACTTATAACTAAAATTGTAAAAACATCCAATGTATGCAAAAATCTTCCTTTGAATTTAAAATATATTATAATATAATTTAGTAAAGGGGACACACATATTGCTGACCAAGTTGACATACGGATTATCCAGTTATCCATAGGGATCGTATCTAATCTTTTTCAACTCTAAAATTCAAAACATTATGGAACACTTCGAACAAACACAAACATAATAACAAACTTTCAAGATTGAGGTGAAAATTAATCGCTTTAAAAATTGAAAACCTAGTGTTCATGTTCATCCCTCGACACACATTAACTAACATAGGCACTTTATTTAACCACCTAATTTATTTCACAAGACTAATTTACATCCTTTTATTACACACACAAATATATATCTATAGAAGTTACTGTAGCTAAGTGTACTTGTTCGTATGCCCAAGGTATCACCACAAGCAGCTTCATCGTATCCTCTCATTCTTGGACTACCTTTGTTTTGCTTCTATTTACCCTGGTGATCTCTGTTTTACATATGTTTTGTTGTGTGTTTTGCTTTGATTGCGTTAAAGTTTTTGAGTTGAAATCCTAATATCTTTATAAAAATAGATTTTCAATTCAGATTTGGTTTACATCTACTTAATTCATGTGTAGTTATATGAGTTCATGCCAATAGTTAGGTTTTCGGTTTGTTCGATTAAGATGTTCTTGAAGGTTTATTGGGTTGAAACTCTAATTTGTCTCGGTATGATAGTTGGTTTTCGGTTCGTGCTGGTTTTAGATTTACCGGATTCCTATGTCGTTGGATAGATTTGTGTCGATGATGACGACACTCCGCTCATCTAAGGTCTGTTTTTGGTTTGATTCATTTACATGTGTTGTTGATTGGATGTGGTTTGATGATGGCGACTGTTGGCTCACTTGAAATATGTTGTTGGCCACTGTCTTTTGAGCATAAAGTTATCATTGATTTTGAAGCGCTTTTTGGTGTGTTTGGGTCGTGTTTGGTCAATTATGATGCTATTTGATACATATGAGACTACATGTTGCCCTGATTTCAAGGTTTCTTTAGTAAATGAATGTCATTGTTCATCATCGTTTCAGATTCTAGATAGCATCAAATTGATATGTTACAAAATCATTAATGGTTGTAAGCTACGATGTGTATTACTTTGCTGATGGTGATGTGATCTAAACAACAAACTTATATATTACTACGTTGCGATGATAAATGATGTGTATCAATGTCCATCGTTATGGCGTGGTGGTTTTTTTACTCACAACCACAACGAACTACAAACTAGGATACAAGCTCTAAGTCTACCATTATGAAATCACATACATATGTTTTACATACCACGGTTACAATTACCAACATATTTGTTGTTGTTTGTATTTGTTTGATAAAAGAAAATCATTATTAACATATTTTATATGATATTGTGATGTCTTGTATGAATTTGAAAAGATGAGGAACTGTGCATATGTGGTATTTCTTGCTTCGACCGTTATATTTTCTTATTGTCTTGCTTTTGCCACAAATGTGCTTTTTTATAAGCTAATCGTATTGTCATGGTTGGATAAAAAAAAGTTAATATTAAAGATTTAACTATTTGATCACTAGTATGGGTAAGTAAAATCATCTCCACAGGGAATATGTAGAAAATGTGAAGCTTTTTGCATAAAAACTTGGAACACAAAACAAAAATGCTAAAAAGTAAATATTTTTTGGGGTTTTCTTTAAATGGAAAAGTAAATTGAATGAAAATAAGCAAGAACGCAACAAACTTGATTATGAGTTTTGAAAATATCAATAGAAAAACGATCACTTCCAGGATCCGGGTTCAAAAATTCATAATAACTTGTTAACCTAGTTTGGAAACCCACATAGATGTGAACTTGTAACGATCTAGTTAAAGTGATAATTGAGGAGAATTTTTTAATACTAACTCGTGCACCCAATTACCCAACCATAGATGTCAAACACCCATCTATACCAATTATTCACGATGCAAAGAAATCAAAATCAAATGATAATAGACGGATATTTAAAACATAAATAATTTATTTAAGTTAACTAAACCACATATTTGAATTTGTACAGTCATTACCAAAATAATCCAATAAATCTAAGTTAAACAAAATAACTATTTGTCTTACAAGAACCCATCACCAGGAGATGCTCACGAACAAAATTAGCCGCTCATCGACATGATTGGATTTTCAATGATTGATTAGATGTTGTTAATGTTTGATTCGGGTGAAACCATGGTGAAAGGAACTCCCAAAATGCCTTGAAAACCTCGAAAATTCACAGGGGAGAAATCTCCTTTGAATCCCTAATGATTGGGTTCAAATAAGGAAGAAAATCTTCAAAACCCGGAGGTTTCCAGCGTATCATACCCCGGTTGTAAAGTTGTATGGAGCTTGTTCACTGGATTCTGCCAAGGATGCGGTGATTGATACGGTGGTCACCGTATAATAAGGTCGTGCCTGATTGACTTGATTTGACTGTATCTTTCTCGTAATTGCATATCCAGTCCTTCCACTTGCTCCAATACTTCCTTAAAGCTTCCAAAATATGTACTTTTGTCTTTTATAACCTGCAAACATTAACACACTCAAAGTACACATATCCCATGTACTTAAACATTATAAGTATCGAATAAACACCCCACGATCATAAACCATTTAGAGATGATGCATTTGTATTTCATAGGCTTCGGGGGTGTGATGATGGTACAAAATATGATATACGTTGTGATGTTAATGTAAAAAGATTAGATTCAGTTGTTTTGGTGTGTTAACCATCGCAACCATCTTTGGTTTGTAGCCGCATTAGATTTTGTGCTCTAAGCCTCAAATATTGTTGATTTGTACATCCCATAAACAAACTGAATTGATTCACATGTTATCTTTACGTTGCAACGATTTTACGTGTCAAGCAATAACCTAAACATAATACCGGACGCACCCCGCCACATTAGGCGAGTGATTAATCTACTTTTCACTAATAACCGAGATACCTTTATCTTGATATAACATAATTCTAATTTGATACTTTCTACCAAAGGTTTAACTCCTAATAAATGTTAAATAAAAAATAACTATTAATCATTTAAACTCATAGATTTTTAACAAAGGTTTATCAGTTATTATTGATTTTTCTAAAAACAAACCTACACATTCCATTAAACTTATTTCTAAATTCACATCATACATCCTTCTGTCCATGATAGAATTAGAATCTTTATTATATAAAAGAAACATCATATCAACAACTTGAAATTACTTAAGACTATACATAGTGGTTATTTTAAAGGCTTCAAACATGATGACATGGATATAAGTATGATTTTAAATAACTTTACAAGCTAAGTAAAAATAGCTTTAAATCCATACGGCTCCAAGCCCTTAACGGACGCCAAACACAATATTCTTTAAATTATTGCATAATAGGGGCTACAAAAATTATTTAACCACTATACTTAATTTAAAAAAAATCTTTAGTGAAACGATTTTTATCTATACGATATTTAGATGACATTTTAACAAAACAACAACCATATGTAATCTAAATTACATATCTTTTGCTAATTAATCAGATTGACGTTTGATGGACACAATGAGACCCACAAAATGAATACAATCATACAACTCTTGAGTATAATCAAGAAACCCATAAACACCGATTTATACGTATAAAATTCGTATATTCACTCATACACACACACCCACACCCTGTCAAACCAAGAATCAATCAATAATTGTCAACTAACCTTCACACCTTCAACGATTCCTTCTGAAACTCCACAAATTTCTCTTACACCTTCAGAAAGATTGATATGGGTGTTCAAGTTCGAACTACAGGGGCGATGGGTGCGGATAATCTGAGCGAAAAAGCAGCGAAGATGAGAGAATCACTGCAGCAGAGCCAATCAATCACAGAAAACATGGTTTCCATTTTGGGTTCTTTCGACCACCGTCTCTCCGCCCTTGAAACCGCCATGCGACCCACTCAGGTTCATTGATCTATTTTTCAATCTGGGTCGTTGTCAGATTTGTTAGTTGTTTGAGTTGTGAGAAATTAGGGGGAAATTTGAAGTGATTTGAAGGTGTTTGTGTTGGGTTTTGGAAGTTAGGGCTTTTAATTAGTGCAACGATCTGGTTCAATGTGTTTGTAAGACTAGTTTGTTGATATGATTGTTTGATCTGCTTTTTGTCGAGGTGTTTTGAATACCATCTGTTGATTTTTGAAGAATGATATGATAATTGGAAGTGTGATGTGGTTACTTGATTTACTTTAGAGTTCTAAGAGCTTGTTAATTTCAATCAATGTGTATTTTTGGTAATTTAGGGTTTGTAACACACCCTTTTTTGATGTTTTTTTTTGGGTAAATTATGCACCCTATATGCACTACAATTGAAGCAATTCATATCAGTTGATATCTCTGAAAATTGATATTAATAGTATCATTTCTCACTTATAAAAAACATCATTATCGGTTAGTAGCACTATTGATTTGGGCCTCAAGGTCTCTACATTGTTATACTGAAGGGTAGTTTAGCCATTTGACTGATGATTGTATGCTTCAAATATACAAGTTTTGGGTCAATATTACAAGTTATAATTTGAAGGAGGGCGAAGTTAGTTAAGCATTTGCGATATTGCTCTAACTTATGTTGCTCGTGTATATTTATTTTTTAGATTAGGACACATGCCATACGCAGAGCTCATGAGAACATCGATAGGACTTTGAAGGCTGCTGATGTCATATTGGACAGATTTGATCTTTCCCGCGAGGTTGGTTCTTGTTTCTCTTTAATTATGAGTTTACCGTTGTGTAGATTAGTAAAATTGGATTTATGGTCATTAGTAAATGCCTAATTGGAGCTACCCTTTAAATATGTAGGCTGAGGCTAAAATTCTTAGAGGGCCACATGAGGACCTTGAGAGCTATCTGGAAGCTATTGAGCAGCTAAGAAGCAATATTGTCTTTTTTACCAACAATAAAAGCTTTAGAAGTAGTGATGGAGTTATTAGCCATGCAAGTAACTTACTTTCCAAGGCTATATCAAAGCTCGAACAAGAATTTAAACAACTTTTAGCGTCATACAGGTTCTTTCTATCATTTTAACTTTTTCTTATTTTCTATTTATATCTAGTAGAAGTGGAAATTTTGACCCATTTACTTATAAAATGGGGTCATTCGAGGTATTGTTATCTCAAGGAGTTAAGCTGAACTTCTGCTAAAAATGAAACACATGCATAAAGCCTCCCAAATCATTTTATATAGAAATTAGATGATTATTAAAATACAGATTTTGTAATCATATTGAAATTTAAATATTTAATTATTAATTAAAAAATTCGGACAACAAATTATTCACTAATTTGGGACAAACCAACCCAAACCTGCCCATTTCAACCTGTGAAAAAGAAACCTGTTTTAAACCTGTAACCCAACCTGCCTATTTTGCCACCTGCCCACCTCGGATCTTTTACACTTTCATGATTTGTCTTGATTATCTCACACATACGGTTTTGGCAGAAGGTTTCCTAATCTCAGGCATCAAGGTGTTTAAGCGTGCGCGCGCACACACACACACACACACTCTAATATGATACTGGTGTCAGAATTATCTCAATATAAACTTTACCTTTCAGCAAACCGGTGGAGCCTGATCGGCTATATGAATGCCTACCTAGTTCACTAAGACCATCCTCTGGATCACCTGATTCAAAGAATCCTTCTAATAGTCATGCGGGTCATATCACTGCTGAGAATGCTGTTTTCACCCCCTTAATCCTCATACCACCACGGGTCCTACCATTGCTTCATGATTTAGCACAACACATGGTCCAAGCTGGTCACATGCAGCAGTGCCTCGTAATTTACAGGTAAACAACTACTTTTTTCAGCTTACTCTGTCAAAAATTACTCCTTGACATTATTGTACTTTCTTCCCATTTATAAATGGCCATTGGCGTTGTGTTTTTATTTCAAATGGGTCAAATAGTTTCTTTAGCTAAAAGATGACATGCCAATTGCCAAATGGGTCGAATAGGGATAGCAAACAAACAAGAATCGGACCAAAAAAATCCAAAACCTGAACGTTTGGTGGGGGTTGATGTGACACACGTATTTAGGTATAAGATGAGTTGTATAAATTGTCACGGGTTGGTATAGGTATGGTATCGAGTGAGTATGTTGTTTAGAGCGTAGTCGGATATTTATATTTTAAGTCAGTTTTTGAAAGAGAGAGAAGGGGGGGGGGGGTTAAGATTGGGTAATGGGCATCCTAACTATTACTTTTAACCCTATAAGACCATAAACTTGTATACCCGATACTGCAGGTTTACTTTCATGATTTGATGGGTAATTAGTAACAGGTATTTGATGGAATGGGACTGGGTATGGGACACGGTTTTATAATCAGGTGTGGGAGGGATTACCGAAACCTGTCCCATTGCCATCCCTAGGGTCGAAGTGATGAAATGAGCTGAAAATTGCCCAAACTCTGATATCAGTACCTACAACCTCATTAATCGTTTTATAGGGACTTAGATTGTTGTTGTGATGTAGTGTGTACTACTTGATCATAGAAAACAAAGATGGGCAAATTATTTTGTGGGTCAACCCAACCCTTTTTTATTTTTAACTAAAAATGACTCTTTCAACTTTCGATCTAGACGCATTTTAATCTATTATCCATCAACTCACCCATCTTGTCGTCTCCAATTACAAGGGAAATAGAGAAATACATGGTTTAAATATTAAAATAGTAATAGACAGATTGTTTCAAACTGCAAAGCATGCAAGTAAAAATAACTGATTTATATAAATGAGCATTTGTATAAACAAATGAAGCATCATTGATTCTTTTTGTTGATTAGGGATACCCGTTCTATAGTCTTGGAAGAAACCCTTCAGAAATTGGGAGTTGAAAAGCTTAGCAAAGATGATGTCCAAAAGATGCAGTGGGAGGTTTTGGAACTCAAGATCGGGACTTGGATTCATTTCATGCGTATTGCAGTAAGTTTAATCAAGTAAAAAGTTACCAAAACCTACAGAGACATGTTCGTGGTTGTATCTAATCTTATATTAAAAACAGGTGAAATTAATATTTACCGCAGAAAGAAAAGTTTGTGATCAATTGTTTGAAGGCATTGAATCGCTTAAAGATCAGTGTTTTGCTGAAGTTACAGCTGGCAGTGTTTCCATGTTACTTAGTTTTGGAGATGCAATTGCCAAAAGCAAGAGATCACCAGAAAAACTATTTGTGCTTTTGGACATGTATGAGATTATGCGTGAGCTTCACACTGAGGTATGATTATACTTTTACCTTCTTACTTATTACTTAACTATATAATTCAACGGTTCTATTAGTGCTTACACGATGAATATTTGCAGATTGAATCACTTTTCAGAGGCAAAGCTTGCAAAGACATTAGAGAATCTGCTCTAGGTCTGACCAAAAGACTTGCCCAAACAGCTCAAGAAACATTTGGTGATTTTGAGGAAGCCGTTGAAAAAGATGCAACAAAAACAGCCGTCTCAGATGGAACGGTTCATCCTCTCACAAGCTATGTGATCAACTATGTGAAATTTTTGTTTGAGTACGTGTTATCAAACTGTTATATTTTTTGTAATGGCACTTATTTACTTATGTTGTTCATACTATATGGTGTTTTGACATAATCTCTTCGTTGACTCAGCTATCAAACAACTCTAAAACAACTATTTCAAGAGTTTGAAAATGGGGAGGACTCAAATTCACAGCTAGCATCCGTAACAATGCGAATTATGCAGGCCCTTCAAATCAATCTAGAAGGAAAATCCAAACAGTATAAAGATCCTGCTTTGACCAACTTGTTTCTTATGAATAATATTCACTACATGGTCAGATCCGTACGCAGGTTTGATATTTAGAACATTCATAACTTGTGTACGAGCTATTACACATGTAGTAACTTTATAGTGATGTTATTTTCCCTTTTTGACGTAGGTCGGAAGCAAAGGATTTGTTGGGTGACGATTGGGTGCAAAGACACAGAAGGGTTGTGCAACAACATGCTAATCAGTACAAGAGGATAGCGTGGGCAAAGGTAACTAATTTCAAACGATAAAACAAGTTTTCATACATTTATTATAAAAAGATAATAAAATTTTGTGCTCTCTTCTTCAACAGATCCTGCAATGTCTCTCAATTCAAGGTTTGACCTCATCTGGAGGCGGTTCAGTTGGGGGCGGTGATGGAGGAAACAGCAGCGGTGCCTCACGGGCGCTTGTGAAAGATAGGTGTGTTCTTTTAAATCAAATTTCCTTTTTAGATACACAAATGCATTTGCTAAATTTGTTGATAATAAAATATATTGAAATGTGGCGGTATTAGGTTGAAGATCTTCAACACTCAGTTTGAGGAGCTTCACCAAAGACAATCTCAGTGGACTGTTCCCGACACAGAGCTTAGAGAATCTTTAAGGCTCGCAGTTGCTGAAGTCTTGTTGCCTGCATACAGATCCTTTATCAAACGTTTTGGGTAGAGTTCGGCATCATATAACTTCTATAACTGTATTTCTCACACTCATTAATTATATAAACATTATTTTCATATTTTTACTATTGCAGGGCACTTGTTGAGAATGGGAAGAATCCTCATAAATACATCAGGTATACAGCGGAAGATCTTGACCGGATGCTCGGTGAATTTTTCGAGGGTAAGACTTCGAATGAAGCCAGACGGTAGAGTTGAATTACTCTTTTGCCATTGAGGGTAAAAACTAAAACAGATATGAGTACGGATTCATTTTTCTTAGTTGATGTTGTTATCGTTGTTGTGAACCATTCTTTTGTAACTGTGTATAGTTTTAGCGGAACAAGTTACACAACTAGTGTTTTGATCTCTTTCATCATAATATTTAGATCTGTTTGTTTTAACCTTCTTCCTTCATTGGTTAATTTTTTTTGCTTGAAGCGCAGTCTTTTTGACGACTGAGCTTCAGTAGGTTAAAAGTTTTTTAATCATCACTCTGTGAGTGGATGTTGAACGACGAACCTACACACCCACTAATTTACTTCTGCTTGTTGCAGCCTACTTAAGCATGCCGGTCAGTACTTGGTCTTCAGTTTGTGTATATTACAGACAAACAAATGTGTTAGTAATAACAGGGAATCGAAAAGTTGTAAGAACTATGTTTAGTTGAATTCGTATATTGGTTTCTAGGTTACTTAGCACATAAGGTCACCACTTAAGTGAGCATTAGTTGTCTTTAACTCACCAAGTGACAATTTTTTCTCATAGGAGTATTTTCACATAGGAGTATTTTCATGTGTGATGACGACCTGTTAGAAGGGGTCACGAGGAGAAGGACCACGCTCTAACGATCAATACACTACCATAAAACTTAATACTCCCCGACAAAAATAATCGTAGGAACTTTGTTGGTAATGTGCGAGTCCTTGATTGAGTTATCGTTTTTAATGTTTTATGTCTCACATACGTGATTTAACGTTTTTACTTCTACTTTCCGTTCTTTTTTATTTTTATCGTTTTGTTATTTCATTTTTAATACGAGTTTTCGGTGTTGGTGGTCGCTAACGATGATGTAACATTGGTGCTACTAGGAACGGTATAATGTCCCGCTGCAACGCAGGGGCTTAGTGCTAGTTTATAATAATAATCATTAATTTTATTTTCCAACGACTTTCCGGCAAACAGGTTTGTATAAACCGACAATCATTCGACAAATTTTTAATTATTCTTTGGTTGAATTGATTTAATTTACCGAAGAATTTCCTAGAAAATGTTGAATCAAACATAATATTAAATATAATTGTGTATACAGAAGATGTGTATAAACATATGTGTGCTTGTGAAATGAAACCAGACATACGTGGTCCGTCTATGCTTGCATGAGAGAAATATAAGAGTTTCTTTTAGAGGAGTTGGTTACTTCAAAACCCATGGACCTGAAGAATAAATTAAACTGTAATCTATATGTTTTATTTGAGTCAAATAAAATAGTAGCAATCTGTTATTTTCTTGTATATGAGAAGTGAATTAAAATAGTCCCTATAAGAAAAAAATTTATATATATCCTTACAAACATATAAAATTTAAAATATCATATATACTCGGATTAAATTATTTATATTATACATATCCCTATAAATCTTACTAAATATATATGGGTAAAAAAGTTCAAATATTATATATACACAAACTAACATTTAAATATTATATATACCCTTAGAAAACTTTTAAAATATCATATATGCCTTAACCAAATTTAATATACACACACCGTAAGAATCTTAGCATATATATATATATATCTATACCAAATTCAATAGTATCAAATATACCCTTTTTTATTATTATAAAAATGAAAATATAACATTTCGATCTTTTATTTTTCTTAATACATAAAAATTTTAGTTACTGCTTTTGCTTTAGTATCAATTATTATTACACATTTATTATTTTTTATTCATATCGCAATTATAGTTTTTGTAATAATATTATATATAGTTCTTTAGATATGAAAAATAATATTACACATCAATAACCTCGTTAAAAAGCATGATGAATATATGTACTTAAAACACTTATTTTTATCTTAAGCTCACATGTTTCATGTTGAAAATTTATTAGATTACCGTAATTTCTTCAAATTAAAACTAATTTTGAGCAATTTAAGAATTTTGAAATGTTCTAACCTCATATAACTACATGAAAGTATAATTTAAAAAAAGTATTTTAAAATTGGTTCTATCCCGACCTAATTAATATGTAAGTGTTTAAGAAAAAATATTTGAAAAAAGTTTTAAAAATGAAATTTTATAGTTTTAAAAAAATGTATAAATAGAACGGACATATTCTAATTCTATTCAGCAATACAAGTTAATGTGATGAGATATATATTTTAACTAAGTTAGAACTCATATATCACATGAGTTGAATAAATTCAACATATTAGGCTTTGTTAATATTTGTATGTTATATGTCATTAGTCATTTATTAAATAATTTGTAAAGAAAATTTAAGAAATTATAAATAACAAATAATAAAAATTAAAAAAGTATAAAATTATATTTTAAGATAAAATATAATAATTTAGTATATTTTAATAATTTATTAGAATAAGAATATTTATATTTTGGTTATTTAATTATTATATTGCTTATTTAAAATCATTCTAATTTAATAGGAGAGACAGAAAGTATACAAAAGTTTAGGTTTCTATCACAAGTTAACACATGTGCATAAAAATCATTCTTTTATAATGTAGTATAGATTATAAAGAAGAGTATATACGATATTGTAAACTTTGGTTTGAAAATATTGGATATTTATAAAGTTTTATATATATATATATATATATATATATATATATATATATATATATATAATATTTTAAAAGTTTTTATGAGCATACATGATATTATCAATTTGATTTTGGTATATATGATACTAGATATAGTAATTCGTATATTACACGTGTTAAAATATATAATATTAAATAGAATAGCAAAATATTAATCATAAAATGATATTATAAAATAATATATGATTGAAATTACGTATGAGTCTGGATTATAAATAATAAAATAGTGATATCAACTTTTACTTTTCCTTTTAAACTTGTCTTATTTTTGTTTTTAAAATAAATAAATATTTTGTTTCAATACAATCTGTTTTAAAAATGTTATTTTTAAAGTTTTACTTATTATAACTCCCAATATAATTTATTTGTTTTATAAGCATTTTACTTTTTAAATTTTTTTATAAAAACATTTCATATTTTAAAAAAAAAACCTTTGATGTTTTAGAAAATTTCTTATAATATAAGATCTAATTTTTTGTAGAAATAACATTAATAAATAGATATTTTTTTTAATTTATTAAAAAAACTATTGGCAGTCTCTAAAATAATTAGATAATATTATTGTTAATTAATATAATTATTTATTAGTAGATGGGAAGCGGGAAAATGTGATAGAAATATGATGTTGTTACGTATTCCCTTTAGTTACTATTTTATTAAAATAAGAAGATTCGAAATTTTTTAAGGGTATATATGGTATTTTGAAAATTTTGTAGGGATATACATGATACTTTAAGTTTTTTTTTGAGTATATATGATATTTTAAAATTTTATAGATGTATATAATTGAATTTCTCCCTATTTATAAAAAAATGAGTTAATTCCAATTTTGCTCCCTAAGGTTTGATAAAAATAATCATTTTTTTCAAAGGTTTAAAAACATCAATTTCAATCCAAAAGTTTAATAATTTGTTTTAAATTCAGTCCAAAAGTTTTATTTTATGGATATAAGTTGAACAATTTATGAACTTTTGGATTGAATTGGAACAATTTGTGAAACTTTTGAAGATAAATTGATATTTTTTAATCTTTTGGAGAAAATGTTCATCAAATCTCAGATAGCAAAATCGAATTTAACTCAAAAAACATTATAACAATACTTCCTTACATATAACATGTAATTTATAAAAAAAGTTATAAATGATGGTGTTAATGTTGGTCCAGTTCAGTTAATTCAATAATTTATTAACATAAATGCATATTAAAACCATAAAATTTTGCAATCAAAAAGTTCATCACCGAACCATCAGTTTTTCAATTTGTTAGGTTATTTTGATGATGGATTGGACACTCTCATCACACCGACCATATAACCACCTATCGAATTTTGTCATGTCACACTACACGGACCACACAATCAAATTTGATGGTGATTATGTTGTCATATCATAACAGACTACATCACACACACATGTGCACCCCGCTCCCCCTATAAATATTTCATTTTACAACCGACGCCATGACTTGCCATGGAAAGGTGCAATGTAATCCTTTCTATTTGAATTAATGCATAAAGAATAAAGATAAAAAAATCGAAAATAAATCAAAATTCATGTTTAATTACCTGGTTACCCGCAAGCACTTATTGCAAGTATGCAAGACGTATTGTTAGATTGATTGCATCCGACAACATTTCTATTATAATAAAAATCACCAATTAATAATAACATATTAAAAACGCATATGTAGTTATATGAAGAGAAGCATTTACTTATTTTTATTTTTTAGGAAAAAGGAAAACTTGTAATTGTAATATATACTCATTAATTTTTATATTAATTAATTGTGCATATGGGGTACGCAACTTGTAAACAAAACAATAAAAAATATGTGTTATATAGTATATTAAGTTAGTACCCATCTATTACATAAATTAATAAATAATATATTAAATTGTTAGTAATTCAAAGTTATTAATTATAAAAGGATATTTTTGAGAAACGATATGATTGAAATTACGTATAAGTAAGAACTATAAGTAATAAAACGATTATAATATTTTTTTAAAACTTTTGTTACCAATATTTTTTGTTTTTCTTGAATAATCATTTTGGATAAAAACAAACCGTTTTAAAATAATGTCATTTTGTAAGTTTTTTCATTATAACTCCGGAATTTAATTAATTTACTATATAAAAATTTTATATTTTCAAAACACTCGTTTTGTTTTCTTCCTCTATATATTTGTAAATGTTGATTTGAATTTGTTTCGCATAAATCTAATTTTCGTTTCAATTTTTTGAATATTTAATATTAATATACGCATTAAATAGATATCATATAACATTTTTACACTGATATTAACATTGAATAATATTAATTGAATATTATTAATCTTTTCGTTATTTTTTTTGTTTTATGTATTAGCATTTACGCACTTCGTAAAATAAAATTTTTATCAATAAAGCGACATAAAATGCATAATTATTCTCGGAGAGTAAACACTAACCGACAACATAAATTAATCGTATCTTGTAAATAATCGGTTAAATGCATATATCCGTCTATAAATACGAAGAAAACGACCACCCATAGGTATACATTTACAAGCATACAAGCATCAACACAAAACCATCCACAAGGTAAGTTTCCGAATCATTTCAATACTACCATGTATGTCGTCTTTTATCGCGATATAATTTTTTAATGTTCTTTAAAGTAACTAGGGTCCTTTTGACTTGAAGAAATGTTTTTCGTGTTAGAAAATTTAATTGAAATCCATGTTCGTATTAAAAATTTGTAAAGATGAAACTGATTTTAATTTGTTTTCGCAAATGGCATTTATTCTTATTTTTATCTTTATTCAAACGTAAATCAGTTTACATCATTTATGAAATATTCAATCTAAGATATATATTAATATTTGTAACAAAATATATATCGTCACATGGATTTCGTGAGACATCTTTAATTAATATTCAATTTAAATCTGTAACTACTAAGTTATTATTGTTTTCATTTTAACAAATATTAATATCCATCTATGTGAAAGTACATGTATGAAAAAAATAGATTCTCTCAATCAATTAATGCGTAATATATACACGTCATATAGGTAAGTACTTAAAAACAACTGATATATTGTTAATAAATGTATCACATTTTATATAGAACGTCAAATATGTAAGTGCTATCATTAATCAATAATATATGTACCACATATATTTTTATTCCATGGCATAAAAACCTTACTGTAATCGATTTAACCAAACTGAATTTCATATAATAATATTACTATATAATGAATAAACCTTTTAGAAATCTGATTGTTATACTTTTGTTTTATTTTATGCTACTTTTTATATAGTTATAACAAATTTAAGTAACCAATGTCTTTACTTTTTTTAGAAAAAATTAAATTTTTAATAATTCAAACTATTATCGATCTATTAACAGATAATAATCTATACTGTCATTTGACAAATAATAATTCTTTATTGTCAAGTACAATTCTAGTATCATAGTTATCAACAATTTATACTTGATTTTCATTCATTTCTCATTTCATTTCGTTGTATGTTTTCCAATTTCATTTACAATCATCATTATTAGTAAAGTCGAATCAAAATCAAGTGTAAATCAATAAATGATTATGTTAGTAAGATTGCACTCGGCAACAAAAATAAAAATTAGAATCATTATTGGCCAAACTAATTAATAGTACAAACTATTATCGGCCAATAAGTTATAGTTTGAATTATTATAATTCAATTTACCTTTTTTTTCATCTTGCTATATTTGTTTAATTCATTTGCTGTTTGAAAATTACATCTACAGAAATGGGAAAAACTAAAAGCCAGCTTCTAAAAGATGTAACCATCAAACAACAATCATGTGGAAGCTTCATCAATGGCCTGAGTTCAAAACCTACAGCTTCCAGTGGAGACGTTGCATGTCGTTTAGATTTGAACCGTGTCGAGGATACACTAGAGGCTCATGACAACAAAGGTTCAATAAAGAAGGGCAAGTTCAAAGCGGTATGTACATATGAGTTAAGTTATTGTTAATAATTCTGTTTTTTAACCGGGGCTATTATCATTAAACTGTAGGTTGAAACAGTCTCAGCTAACGCGTCAAAACCAACATTCAAGAGACAGTCTTCGAGTCATGAGCTGACTCCAAAACTATCTCTGGGTGGTAGAAACAAAAAGAACAAAACATGCAAACAAGAAGATACATTGTTACAATCTCAACAAGGACCAAACCATGGTTCCACTAGTGCTCTTAAATGTGAAAGTGGTAAAGGGTTGGAGTTGATTCTAATGAGTTGTTTGAACTGCTACTTGCATGTCATGGTGTGTGATGCTTACCCTAAATGTCCAAAATGCGGTAAGGGGGATTGTTTGCTCGATATGTATCGAGCATGAGAGTCCTGTGAAAAAAGCGAAAATTATGTAGTTTGAGTGATAACATCCTTAAACTAACTACCTAATTAGTTTTCTCCTTTTCATGTCGTCTTTTCATGTTGTCGTAAGTTGTTTCCTTAGGAATATCCTTCTAAGGTTTAAGTTGTTGTTTCTTGATAGAATTTATGTTGTTTTCTTTTATGATGGTGTTGAATGTCGTCTTTTCATGTGTCTTAAGTTGTTTCTTTAGGAATATCATTATGAAAATCTTTAATGGATTGAAGTGTTGTTTCTTGATAGAATTTATGTTGTTTTTAGATTATGATGGTGTTGAATTGCAGGAAGAAATATTCTTGAGTAAAATTATTATGAGAATATAAACTAGAAAGAAATGAACAAACAAAGGGGTAAAAAATCATTTTATCAGAAATCACCGTTGCAATACAAAAATTACAAACCGGAAGGGACTGGCTTTACTTTGTAGGTTTAGTATTATTCAAATTCCCTAGATAGTTTTTTGAATCATGGAAGATTTCGCTTTCAGATTACAATATTTTGTGTATATACGAAATCACAAATCAGATAAGACTGAAAGAGTTCTACAAGGACGAGAATGAATTTTTCAGTGAAATTTGCATGTAAGACAGACCAAACGAACTCATTAATATAGAAAATAAATCATCACAAAGTTTCGATTGATGGTTAACAGTTAGAGGTTGCAACTAATTATCTGTGGTAACTAACTGATTCAAGTTGACACTACTTGGTCAGTAGCAATTGCTACTGTAACGATTGCCATCGATCACATTTGCTACACAATTCCCATTAAAGATTAGGTGGTGATAGCTGGTTAGTTGCCATTAACCTTGAGGATTTCGTTTGCTAATGATAATCACTGATTTGACTCTAATGATAGTTTCAACTAATCATCATTATCAAGTGATTTTACACCCATATAAGGTGACCATTGCTAGGTGTGTTGCTCCTTTAACCTCATTAGGTGATGACCCCCGAAACTCTTTATGTTTCAAGGGGAAAAATGTTTCTTAGTGTTTGAAATTAGTAATATTCTAGTCACTCATTTGGTTTAAACAAATGCAATTATACCAAAATGACACTAATATCACTAGCACACTTCATGGATCATTAAGCACAAAGTCGTGTTTATGATGTTGTGCCATCAAATACTTTATATTTTTATATTATAATATGTTAAAAGGTAGGGAGTGTAATCATAATAAATTATTTAGAGGGACAAAACTTAACTAAAACGATTGGGATAATGTTTGATTTCTACTTAGGATAATACGAGTGTTTATGAAAGTTGACCAAAAACTTTCTAAGCCCTAAACCTAAATAACTGTTTTACGAACTGTTAACCTACTAAAAATTAAATTAAGAGCCCGTTTTTATTCTAAATAATAAACCCAAAATCCAAACATAATTAGATTAATTTTGTATTAAATCTACTAAACTCATTATCTGTATCTATATCTATATTTATACTATTATATATAGCATTTGTGTAGGACACAAATGTAAGTTTGCTCAAATTTTAAGACACCTAAATCAACCTTTTATGCACAAGGTACATGTGTTTTATGCAATGATTTTTAAATTGCCCCTATTAAATAAACTTCTCCTAATTGATGTATTATTTAATGCATATTGATTATTTAATTTATAAAAATTAAGTATAATGTTATTTATTAAAATTTAAATTAAAATTTAATTTACATTTACTATTTATGTTTTTATAACTAAATATTATTTACATTAAGTATAATCTTATTTAAATAAATAAGTATATAACTATTAAACAATTACCATGAGTTAAAAATAATAATAATAATAATAATAATAATAATAGTATTATCTATATATAATCAGTGTTTATATTAGGTCAGTTGCATTACGATCTTTAAAAGAGACTTCGTGATACCCGTCGCATCGCGCGGGTCAACACAGTAGTATTCAATTAAAAGCTCACTTCATTTTACATTAGCCCATTACCATTCACTAATTACCTATCAAAATTTCACCCAAAAATGACCTCCAGTTTGCTTCTATAATGTTACTGTATTGTATTATGCAACCCGACCAAAAATTCTAACATCAAGGTGAGATACATTCCACAACTGAGAAAAAAACAACCTTACAAAGGCAACTTATGGAACGTGTTGGTCTATCAAAGCTATGGTTTCTTATAAAACTCCAATTAAAGGTTGTTTGGCAATATTGTATTCAACCATTAAGAAGTCTAACCGAAAAAAAGGTAGCATCTTCATCATTCAATTTGTTTCTGAAACTTATCTATTAAGAGGCTTATGAACCATTAAGAGATAAATATTAAGTGAACTAAACTAGTCTACCTCAGACTGATTCAAATGCAGTCTATTAATATAATCATTAAAAGGCTACCATCAAAAAGATTCACAAACAGAGAATTGGTTGCATTTCAACCTATTTAACTTTGATTTATGCTACCAATAAATAGTTTAATCAAGAGCCAATTTCACTAATTTTCTTTATTTTTACAATCAACTAAAGTAATTGTCAACAACACCTCTTTGTTAGTATGTCACTCTGTTTACCCTAGTTAGTATAAGATCGTAAGAAAGAAACCAACTCTCGTTACCTTTGATTTGGACTTCGACACCAATTAGTAAACCCTTCATTGTGGTTATTCACGTCTCAGTATCAGGTGTACTTGTAACAGTTTACTAGCTTTTCATTAATCGTTGTAATCATTCATTAAAACGCACCTCATTCAGTATATGTACGATCACTGAATATTGGTCTATATACATGATAGAGATTGATTAAGATTTAATTCCTCTGTAAAAAACTAGCAAATTCTCTATGAGCATACCTAAAGTTTTATGCTTGAAACTCAAGTGTTTTAACCTAATATTAAGAGGTTTTGCGAAACAATTCTTTGTTTTGTAACATACACTTGCAAAACAAAATTTTTATCTTTGACGCGGTGATTCATGGCTAACATTACTTGGCGTGACTCAAGACTGGTCTGATAGATTTCAGATGATCTATGCGACAAGTAACAATGAACCCTTAAAATAGAAACTTATACATCTATAAATAAAATTAATTACTAAGATGGATAATTGTTATAAACAATAAGTTAAGAAAATTAGTGTTGTATTCGACTTATTTTAATAGTTAAAATATTTGTAAAGCCCTCCCAGCATTCTCTAAAACAAAGTTGTTGATTAACTCTTCATAGTCCATACTCTCTACTATATTATACTTGCTCTAACTCATTTGACAACGTCAGTGGCTACAGTGCTTTAGGGTATTTTAAAGTGCTGCTTAAAGTGTTGAGTTCTTTTAATTTACTTTCTTTTAGCTTCCGCCAGAGCTTTCCTCCGTCACTGTTGATCGGTGCAATTAAATGCCGTTCAGGTTCGCGCCACGAAGACACAATGAAACAATTAAACGCCGTTCATTACCTTGACGGTCGAAGATGACGCCTGAGAGGAAATCAAGCTTGTCTCTCTCCCTAGCACCTTCGTTGGCCATTGTAAATGTCTGAAGAGGGAAATGGAGGCGGTGGCGCACATCTGAATATGTGAAGGCTGAACAAAAAACCTGTACATATAATGATGATACGAATTTAAAAAATATCAAATTCAATTCAATATTTTACAAGAATAAGGCAAAACTATTAAAAATCTTTAATATCTTTAATATGAGCGTTAGTGTTACTTCTTTAATTTTTCTTTTATTTTATTTCCTAGATAATATTAGCATCTTCCAGGGAAGTGCATACCAAAATTCGATGTTAATTCCGACGTTTGTAACACAAAATGTATCACGTTAATGTCGTCGTTTGGTCCCGCCGCATCACGCGGGGTGAAAATTCTCGTTATTCTCAATAGCTAGCATTGTGAATTTATCAATATGTCTTGTGACAATAGGTCCAATTTTGTAATTACTAATTACTTTATAACTTTTTTAAATATTTATAATATATATAAAGCATATAAGAGAGATATTCTAAGATACCATAAAATTAAGAAAAAATACTTTATTCAATGCATATGATACAACTATTTTTGAGATTAAAATAGTATTTATAACATTAGATATTACCCCTTACAATTAATTGCATAATAACCTTACACTTACCAACACTTGCATAAATTTTATATTATCTACCTATAAATACAAAAAACTTAATATGTTTAAGATTTCAGCTATATATTTTAATTTATCACATTAAAAAACGTTTTGAGACTACAACTTACCTTGTGTTTTTTTTAACGTTTTAGTGTAAACTTTTTGCTGAACAGATCTGTATTTTGTAAGGTATAATAAGTTAATGCATATATGTACAAGTAGTCATGCATAACCCATTTATTTGTTGTTTTAAATTTTAGATTAGAAAAAAACATAATAAACTTTTGTAAAACTACTACAAGAATATCAAAATATTAAATGAACGTGTCAAATGTAAAACGAAACCCTGGCGCATTATGCGGGCACCCTTCTAGTGTTAATATAAGTTTATATACGTAAAAAGTTTAAATTGGCTTTTCTTAGGTCCACCCTACGCTAGCTAAAAGAGATGAAGCACAATCGCCAAATAAATCGACTTACAATGCATAAAAAGGGAAAACATTTAGACCTCTTTTGAACATAGGCCTGCGGGGAGCGTAAAACTGTGCAAAATAACACCAAGATTACACCAACATTTATGACCATCAACACTGAAACTGCCGTGTGTTAATATGAAAAAATAAGGCCAAAGCGTAAAACATATTAAAATATAACCAAGTCGATTAATACTCACGTGTTGTGACGAACCTGTTAAAGGAAGAAAATAGACGTAAAACGATAAACCACGCATGCACATTGTGATGTGTCATAGAATTTAAAACGAAAAGTAAAGCGAAACATAAAATTAGTGAATCGCACATGCATGTTTGTGTCGTGTTAACTTGCAAAATTTAGAACGAAAGTAAGACGAAAAATTTGAAAATTTGAAAAGTATAGGGGACCAAAGTTAAAAGTATAAAATTTTGTGAGATTTAATTGCAAAAGATAAAGAGTTTTGGGTTTAAAGTAAAAATAAGCAAATTTTAGAAGGTTATTTTGCAAAATATGAAAACATTTGGGTTAAAAGTGAAAAGTCAATTTTTTTTTAAAAAAACTCCCCATGCATAAGGTACAACACCATTATGTATATAAAAGTTAGTAATTAGTATAATACTAGTATTAAGCCCCCCACGTTGCGGCGGAAGGTGTAAAACCATAACAATAATGCATGTTTGTGTCGTGTTAACTTGAAAAATCGAGAACGAGAGTAAGACGAAAAATTTAAAAATATGAAAAGTATAGGGGACCAAAGTTAAAAATATAAAATTTTATGAGATTTAATTGCAAAAGATAAAAAGTTTGGGTTTAAAGTAAAAATAAACAAATTTTAGAAGGTTACTTTGTAAAATATGGAAACTTTTGAGTTAAAAGTGAAAAATCAATTTTTTTTAAATAACTCCCTATACATAAGGTACAACACCATTATGCATAGAAAAGTTAGTATTTAAGATAATATAAATACGCTAACCCCACCCAACACCTCACAAGACCGCCTTTATTGTTTGGTGTGATACTTTTGGAGGGAGACATCTAGTTCCTTTCATCCATTGTATTAATAAGCAATCACTTTTCATCAAAGGTCGTTGTTGTTTTGTTTTTTCTTACACACAATTTGATCATTTGAGAAAATTTATTTAAATTTTTTTAAATCAAAGTATATCTTACATCCACTAAAATGAACTTTCTAAAAACAAACATATAACAATTAGCTATTAAACCTTCTTTTTATAAATTAAACAAATAGGTTTTAGATATAAAAACTCGAAGTAAACCATTTTTATTTGTTTTTTTAAAAACACACACACACACATATGTATGCATTTATATTAGCTAGTTTACATATATTTTAGAAAGTATTTTCAATTTAAATATGTATGCATTTATATTGGCTAGTTTACAAATAATTTAAAAATTAATTCTAGTTTAAACAGTTACTCTGTTAAATCTTTAGACCACCCATAACTAGTAATCAATGGATACGGACATAGATAACGTAAGTACTCTCCAAAGACGACTCATTGCGTAGCCTCACATTTTCCCTTTATAGGTGAACCATTCATATGACGTGTGTGAGGTTTTTGGATGACGGATGCCTACACACGAGTAGGGTTTTTCCTATTTTTTTTGAAGTAAAAGCTAGTGAGGGACGTGAACTTAGTAAAATCATTTGTAAGATAACCTAATTACTTGAAAAAAGTTTACTTGGATGTTTCTAAAGTAAAAGCTAGTAAGGGATGTAAAAATAGTAAATCATTTGTAAGATAAGAAAATTACTTGAAAATAGTTTACTAGGATATTATTGGTGTCAATGACACAAGATAGTCTATGTTTTCAAAGTGGCTTTAGTAATAATATGGAAAGCCACTGCGGACTCATGTCTTTAGATGCTTATAATCTTTATAGCAACAGACATAAATTTTTGAGTCATTTGGGGTCGGGCTATGTTGATTATATTGTAAACATGCTATACAAGAATAAACAACATCATTAGAATGTAGAAAGAAACATAATTTATGACTACTGGGTATTTCTTGAGTGTTGAGGGTGAGCTTATCTAATTAATTAAATCATAAGCTTTACGTGTATTAAGTATCTAGTGAGAGTGAATTTATTTAATTGAATAATTTATATTCTTTTTTGTAATTAATAAAGTCATCATCCAAAAAAATATTTCTGTCACTCAAAAACCTAATATTTCAAAACAACATTATTGTCACTTCAAAAACACGTATATAAATCTTTATATACACACAAAAGGTTACTATATCCCTGTACCTCTAATGGATTAACATGATATCCGCTAAGGTACCGACTCTATAAAGTAAAACTTTCGTTCGATTATAGTAAGAAGTAGTTTAAAAAATAGTAGATCAGAGTGTCGTCGACCTGTTAAAATAAAGAAAAAGTAATAACATGGAAAGATATCCGGGTCCAACCGGGTTCAGTCCTTTCACAATCTCTATAAACACGTTGCCACGAGTTACCATTTGCACTTTTGACTCATCAACGACCAAAACCCTAAATCTCAAAATCAACTATGGCAATGAGATCGATCATCATCTCACGAGCATCTATACTCCGTCGTTCAATGGATTCCTCCACTTCTCGTGCATCTTATCGTTTCTTCAGCGATCAAGGTCGCGTTTTAAGCGAGGAAGAACGAGCCGCTGAGAATGTCTACATCAAGGTATTTCTTTTATGCAGTTACAGATTGGTGATTACTGATTTCAGTTGCGATTCGTATTTGTTGATGATCGATTGAAGTTGTGTAGAGTTCGATGGTTGATTGACTTTGTGTGTTGTGTAGAAAATGGAGAAAGAGAAGCTGGAGAAGCAGAAGCTGAAGGAGGCGAAGGAGAAGGCTGAGAAAGAGAAGGATGAAAAGGTCAGATAACAGTTCAAGCTCTGGTTTTGATGTTGGAATTTGGATTATTGGTTATGTATAAGTATGTTTTTTTCGTCGATTGCGATATGTTAGTGTTAGGATTTATCGTGTTGTGGATGTGATTTGTTAGCTGAAGGTGGCATGATGAATTGATATATGGATTTAGGGGTGTCTGAACTCTGAATGTGTTTTTAAACTAATCACTGTGACTTGAAGTTTGTATAATTAATTTGAAGTATGTAGGAAAATTTTTATTATGATTATGAATTTCTATATATTTGGTCTAGTTTCGATTCTTTAAGATGCAATGATTATTTTGAAGATACATAATTAAACACCTCCTTAGCCTTAAGTTTTATATATCCAAGTAAAAGTTTAGATGTAATACATGGGAAATAATCTAAAACGGTGGAAAATGAAGTGCTGCAATTTGTTTACTTTGACGTAGCTTTCAGATTTTGATCCACAGAGAAATTGACTACAGTGTAACTATATGAAAGCATTATATTTGATATATCCAACTTGATTTGCTATCATACGAAATGAACTTGTGACTGATCGTATATGGACTTGCCACCACAAAATATAAAAGAGTTGAAGTAGGGTCCTTTTGGAGCTTGCCTTTATTTTATCTTTATTGTGGCAGTGTCCCTTTGGTGGTTCCACTCTCTAAGAATTAGGCTGCGTTCACTCTTGGCTAAGAATGCTCTGCTTAATTGAATCCTGACACTTTTGTAAATATTGAAATTCAAGAATACTTGTTGTTTCTTGACCAAAAAGAACTAGAAGCATAATAATTTATGTTTTATAATATAACTTTTTTAGTACACTATAGATCTTTATCTTTTCATATCATCATTTATTATCTTAACCACTCTACATCTGCCTTGGTTTATTGTATTGATTTCTAGAAAGCATGCATCTGTACACTGAAAAGTCGGAATGAGAATGATGCAAAGTTGCTTTAGTGGCAAGTTTGGATGTGTTTGGTGGTGTATGAGTGTATGACGGTTTTTTTAAATTGTTAGTGCACTAGGTAATATCAGGAACTCAGGAAGAGAATAAGTAAATTCCTATGCCAAAAGAGAATGAATAAATGATGTAAAACCTGTTTAAGTAAATGGGAATATGCGTACTTTAGATGTACTTAATTTGGATGCTTGTTTGTGTATGCTTCTTTGTTCCTGATCAAATCTTTATTGGTGACCCTTTTTTCTACCAGAAACCTTAAAGACCAGGGAGATGCTCACATACGGCTGATGCAGTTTGATGTTACTCATGCTGCTGCTAAATCTGTTGTTACGTGCAACTTGTTCTGACGAATGAATGTATGTGTTTTTTTTTTTAAATCTTTTGTTGTGACTTCGTCTCTGTATAGAGTGTTATGTTACTTCTGGATATTTCAACTGTAATGCTGTTTGTTGTTATCTTTTAAACAGTTTAGTATCACATTGGTCGTGTGCCTCATTCTCTGTTTTATTATGTTTCCCTGGATTGATATGCTTTTCGTGTCATGGAGTCTGCAAGTGTTATGCTACAGACAACATTCAATATCCTATACAACATTTAATCAGTCCCTTACTGTACAGGCTCATGCGCCTATAAATCACTTGGGGCCACAGATTTTAAGGCTTTAAAGTTTTAAGGTAAGCATGACTGAGCTTCTGGCTCTAAATAGTCACAAAGTGTGTCGTGTGCTCATTCTTGAAATCCCACCTGGTTTAATGACCCTCCCAGACGCACCCATAAGCATTTGAACTTTCGAACCTTATTGGGGGTTCTTTAGTAGTTGGACTGCCAATGAACTTTTCACAAAATGCTGCAGACGGGTGTTTGTATTTCCCAAAAACTCGGTCGTATGGATTACAAAATACTAAAATACAAGATTTTCAATCCTAGCAACACAAAGCGACTTGGTTCACTTTCAGATAGGAAAAAAAATGAAGCTTTGGTGTCTGCCTTTGGCGATGCCGATGGGAACTGTAATGTTTGGTAATTTTGATACGACTAAATTAGAAGGATGTCATTATTTTAGATTTTGGCACTAACAAAACTAACAAACATATACAGGAAACATTTTACTCATATGGATAACAAGGTCTCTCCTAGAGAGAACCTCCTATTTAGATTTCGCCTTGAACTATTTAAAATTACATATTTTATTTTTTGTGTTTTGTAACGCTTTTTGGTGAAGTGACCTGCATCACCTCACCTCCTTGCCCTTTCGTTCAAACGACTCTTGTTTTCAAGTCATTGACACCATTGAAATTCGATTCACCTTCACTAGTTCTAGCAAAAACATAGGATCATATTACTCATCTTCATCTTACCAAATGTTGCCTTCCGCTCGATCCCGTTTGCTTATCCACACTGCGTATATGTAGTTTGTAAATCCATATTGATCTCAAGCTCTTTAATTATCTGGAATCCATAAAATCGTTGGAGAGTATTGTGATACATTAGAATTGCTACCGCTTTAAAGCATACGACCATGAGGATGAGATATTAGGTCTAGGACTAGCTTCTCCATGTATTCGATAAACATGATGATGGAGGATGTGTTGCCGTCATCATTATAACTCGGTATTTCGGAAATAGGGCTGCATCTGGTTGAGGTACAAGTGAGTTAAACGAACTAGATACAACTCGTCATCATATTAGGGTTTTTGATGTAATCTAACGGTCCAAATAGGGGGACCTCCGATTGAAGCACCCTACAAACCTGCAATGTCATCTAGAGATGGTAAAAGGACAGTTTGGAAATCAAAACCGGTTTTACTTCAACCCGATTCGATTCCAACTCGGCTTCACTTCTCATTTATTTTTTTAACGGTTAGATGTTACCCTAACCTATCTAAACCACAACCAATGTGCTCAATCCTCGAATGAAGCTTTACCACTCTGATTTTAAATGATTTGGTATTAGAGCCAACCCCCCTCCACTTCTCGTTTATATAACCACTGATTGCAACTTCACCTGATCTCAACCTGTTTCAAACCTAAACCAACCCGATTTAACACAATAATTTCCTCTAGAGAAACCAGTGTCAACCAGAACCAATTATAAAAAAGTCGGGTTTTGACTTATGTTGACCCAACTTGAATGGTGTCATCTCTAATCGGGTTTTGTGATTAAACGCATAACTTTTAATAGTTAGGGACAAAATCTAATATTTAAGGCGTAAACTATTTGCGTACCATCTTTTTATACATATTTTATTTTTATCATAAGAACCCAATATCTTGTTAACCAATAAAATTAGATAAAGTATAGTTTGTGTTGCGTATGTTACTTTTAACATGTTATGATAAAAAATTAATAAAAACAACTATTAACCAACATGATTTTATAAATTTATATACACTCTTCAGCCCCACTTGTTTTGAACCAGTAACATAATCAAACACTTGTTTTCAAGAACTTCAAATCATAATTACGACCCACAAAAAGGAACGTGACGATAGATATTCGAGACCCAATTCACACCCATATGATGATCCCCATCAAACAATGACATGAAAGCTGTGAGGATCACCAGATGCGTTCAAATCTTGCATAAACACACAAGAAATCTATCATCACTAGCTGCAACCATACCCATAAATGATGATAATTCCATCTTCACACGCCATGAAACCCCTTCATGGGTACTCACGAACCCTTTTCATCTACCCAATTTACACCAAATCTTGCAAAAATGTGCGAAAGAAAGGTCACCCATTGAAGGGATGGCTTGCCACAGCTATATAATCCAGAACAGATTGTGGGAGAATACTTTAACATCGAACATACTCATAAACATGTACTCAAAATGTGGGCTTTTAGAGTATGCACGCAAGGTGTTTGATGAAATGCCTGAAAGAAGCCTTGTTTCTTGGAACACTATGATTGGGTCGTATACCCAGAATGGAAATGAGAGGGAGGCTCTTGATCTCTTTGTTCAGATGCAAAGAGAAGGGACTGAGTTTAGTGAGTTCACGGTTTCGGGTGTTTTGTGTGCTTGTGCTGCAGAGTTTGCGGTGTTTGAATGCAGGCAGTTACATGCTTTTGCGCTCAAGGCGTCGATGCTGGCGAATATCTTTGTGGGTACTGCTTTGCTTGATGTTTATGCTAAGTGCAGTTTACTGGAAGATGCGATTCGGGTGTTTGAGTTTATGCCCGAAAGGAGTGATGTGACGTGGAGTTCGATGGTGGCGGGGTATGTGAAAAATGAGCTCTTTGAGGAAGCTTTGTTGATGTTTAGGAAGGTGCAAGTAAATGGAGTTGAGTTTAATCAGTTTATTATGTCTTCGGTTCTTGCTGCTTGTGCTGCTATAGCTGCTAAAATCGAAGGGATTCAGGCGCACGCAGTGTTGTTTAAGACGGGTTTTATGGTAAACTTCTTTGTGTCTTCTTCTCTTGTAGATATGTATTCCAAATGTGGAAGCATTAATGAAGCTTATTTGGTGTTTTCACACGCGCAAGATAGAAACATTGTTTTACTGAATGCAATGATCTCTGGGTTTTCTAGACATAGTCGGTCGATGGAGGCGATGATATTGTTTGAGAAAATGCAGCAAATTGGTTTACAGCCAAACGAAGTAACATACGTTTCTGTATTGTCTGCGTGTGGTCATATGGGATTGGTGAAAGAGGGTAAGAAATACTTTGACATGATGGTCAAAGAACATAACTTGTCACCTAATGTGTACCATTATTCTTGTATGGTTGATATTCTTGGTCGAACGGGTCTTATTGATGAAGCTAAGACCTTGATTGACAAAATGCCATTTGAAGCCACTGCTTCCATTTGGGGATCACTTTTGAGTTCATGTAGAGTTTATAATAATATCGAATTAGCTGAGATTGCTGCTAAACGTCTGTTTGAGATTGAGCCCGATAATGCAGGAAACCATGTCTTGCTTTCAAACATATATGCTGCAAATAGACAGTGGGATGATGTTATACAAGCAAGAAAGCTTCTTAAAGAAACAGAAGTAAAGAAAGAGAGGGGCAAAAGTTGGATCGAAATTAAAGATAAAGTTCACGCTTTTATGGTTGGAGAAAGAAACCATGATAGAATCGGTGAGATTTATTCAAAATTGGAGGATATAATGGAAGAAATGAGAAAGTTTGGTTACAGATGTGAGACTCAACATGACCTGCACAATGTTGAAGATAATAAAAAAGAGGAACTTTTAAGGCATCATAGTGAGAAACTCGCTCTTGTTTTTGGATTAATGTGCTTACCTTCTTCTGCTCCTATAAGAATCATGAAGAACCTCAGAATATGTGGGGATTGCCATGTGTTTATGAAACTTGCTTCCAAGATTACAGGAAGAGAGATTGTAGTAAGGGATACAAATCGGTTTCATCACTTTAGTAATGGTTTTTGTTCTTGTGGAGAGTTTTGGTAATGGAATATAACTTGTTTAACTGTTATCCGACTGATTAGTACTTTAGCATGCAAGCAGACCCGAACTGATTGTCACTCAAGTACACTTTGGTGATGTTCACGCCTTGGCGGTCCAATGGATCCATAATCTTGGACTGCAGTCTGCCCATTGTGGACAACCGAATAGTTCTCAGAAGTTAGCGTGGATGTATGATGTACTGATGCAACTGATTGATGAGATGGAACTCGCGATTCAAAGAGGATGCTTGCAAGAATCACGCCAAGGGCATGCAAGGTAATGTTTCATCGGCTTTAATGTTATAAACACAAACTTAAAGGAGTTAAAGCAAAAATGTTCATTCGCTTTACATATGGGAAAGTTTTGTCTATGTATTTGATGTTTAGTGCAGATATGATAACCACAAGAGCATCCACAATAATATTATAAACGCATATCTGACATAATCTCTCTATGCAACTCCTTTTCAGATCCTTTATCCCCTAATTTAGATTGTGTTTGGGTCACCAAATATGCTTCACTGAATCAGCTCAAAGGTTGTGATATGTTTGATTGTTACCTAGAGCTACGTTAGTTTAGAGGGATCGTTGGCGCTTGCAGGGAAAGCCTCGTGACAGATCAACATCATCTTACCAAGCACTTATCTAATGTCCTTAATCAGTTCACCTTGTACAAGTTTATTATATCAAGTATTTTTTTTTCTGAACTCCAAGATCTTGTTAGAACTTGTAAGATGGACCAACGAAGGACGCCAAATGCTCGGTTCGCATTCTTTCTAGATAGTTGACTCTAGTGCTTTATAAACTTTTTCCTTTAAATGTCTTCACGTTGTGTAAAAGCTCTAAAAAAGTAGCCAATTCTAGATATATAACATGTAAGTTTTATAGTATGAGTTTCCGCGATAGTTCTTTGAATCGTAATCACATCTTGATCAAAGTAATTGTGATAGAACTTTAAATTCTATAGTTGGATTAGAAAAACAAAACAATAACAAGTTTGTAGTTTTGTTATGACACCCGAACAACGTAATTGAATTGATATATCAAACGAGACCAAAGTTTATTTTATATAGGAGACGAACCATCACAAAGTTTCAATAGATGGTTATAACTACTTTAACATTTCAAAAGGTTACAAACCAAACAATATTTATTTTTCCATGTTGAAGGGTTGCAAAAAAGAAAAAACGGAGATGTTCTACAATTTTACACATATCGTTTTATTGTAGTTTGAGGGACGATTAACCAAATCTCGTAGCACGCAAGTCGAAAGACCAAACGTGGTGAAGTTGCTTTAACGAAAGAGAACACTTGTATTGAAGCAATAAGTGGTATAAAAACAATCAAACAAGTTAGGGGTGTGTATTTTTTATACGAATTGAATGTAACACGAAATTCACGGGTTTGGGTTTATGAAAGCGGGTTCATGTCAAATTTGAGGCGAGCAGGCAAGCCCGTTTAGCTAGATGAGTCGTGTTCAGGTTCGAGTTCAATCCAGCGTGTTTGTGAACTATAAATAGAAATCTACAAAATATTCCATAATTAAAATAACATTCTTTTATATTTCTTCATATCTTTTGTTTACTATAGTAATTTTAAATTATTAATATGTTAAAACATATTAAAAAAATAAAAAAATCCAGGTCAAACAAGAGGTGGTTATGTCAACACGTGAATATTTGTGTCGTGTTCAGGTTGACATATTTGACATAATTTTCATGTTTGGATTCGTGTTGAGTTGGACCATCCAACTCACAGCATGACCCGTTTAGCGCCCGGTACTCATCACCGTCTCCTATTCAAAACCCCATTCTCAGATTCTAAAGCCAAAATTCAAAACTTTATCTAAATTCACAAATACTAAAAAACTCTCTTTGGTCAATAACCTTTAAACCTACAGCAAACTCTAGTCCAAAATGGAAAAATAAAATCAAAGACAGAGAGATGAAAACGTATTAGGATGAGGGGAAGAAACAAATAAGAAGATAGACGAAGGGGTTAGGCGTTAGCTTGGCGGTGGTTTAACGTCAACCATGGGGGCAAAGATGGTCGTTGTCGAGGAGAGGGGTAGAGATTTTTGCCTATAACACTTGTTTTTCTTATGCACTGTTTATATTTCCTTTAATGAGAACTCGTTATCAGTAAACTTACAATAGACGTCAATACCCTGCTAACAACATGATAAAATAAATCGCAACTTTCATTGTAGAGTTTACTTTAAACGGTTATAAGAGGACACTAGTACAAACAAGATTTGTACCCTAAACCATTGTTAGAGGGGGGCGGTTACCATTATACAACCACTTAAAAGTTCTTACATATAACCGATTAAATGCTTTTTTCTAACATATGATTAAATGAACTCAAAGTTAAAGACTAAACTATCTAAAAAAACTTAATGAAGTTATAAGTATTAAACTAAAAACTTACTAAAATTTTGAGTTAATATGCTATTACCCCTACATTTTTTATTTAATTATTACTATGTGTAATCATATTATTAAAACATATAAATATTAAAAGTGAATTGGAACATATAAAAATTAAAAGGTTTATGCCCAATAGCCCATACCTCCACGAGTCCAAAATGAGTATTTTCCAGGTCGAAAAAGAAAAGGTGTTTTAACCAACTACATGTTTCCGTACCTAATCTTCTCACCTTTATTTCAAATTTAATAATACCTTCTTATCTTAAGTAGTACTTTAATTGAATAAAATGATTGATAGAAACGAATACCAGAATAATACACACGAACCTCTAATTTAATTATGTCATATATATGATTGTTATTCGTATGAAAATATATATATTTCTGGTTACATGGTGTTTTAAATAAAACTTAGGTGAAGAGAGTTTTGACCCTTGTAACAGTTCCACTAGCTAATTAGCGGGCAAGGTCAAGCGGGATTGTCATGAACCCAAACAATCTGCAACAAATATATATGTACGATGTGTCAAAACCATTCAACATTGTGTAGACTTAGACTTCGTTGGTTTGCTGTAATATTGTAATGAGTTAACGCTCAAGTTTTAAAGCACTCAAACTCATTACATTGGTGTATCTAGTTAAAGATGGTAGGTTTAAAACAATATAGGGGAGAAGACAGTTTTGGCCCTTGCAACGGTCCCACCAGCTAATTAGTGGGCGAGGTCAAGCGGCATCATCTTAAACCAAAACAATTTGCAACAAATATATTTTCCGGTTTGTCAAAACCATTCAACATTGTATAGACTTAGATTTTATTGGTTTGCTGTAATATTGTAATGTATTGACACTCAAGTTTTATAGCAGTCAAACTCATTACAACGGTGCATCAGAGGTTTTGCATATTCCGACGAACAATAAGCCAACTAGCCAACCCTTATAACAATGTTTCTAACATAGTATAGGTAACACTCAACCCCTCACACCAACAATATTGTCCACTTTGCTCACGAGGAGCTCACGGATTTGCTTTTGGTTGCCCGGGTGAAAACTTCCCAGAGAGGTCACCCATCTCTAGATTGCTCCCACCTGAGCACGATTAACTGTGGAGTTCTCCTCTCATCCACAGCCAATACGACCAAAACGCGTTGTTGATGTTAGAGACAAGACATTCCTTATCAACCAGGAATCTTTCCTGTCTATGGCCAATATGAGATTTATGTAGGATGTCACAGTATAATGATAATCATGCACTTAACTTCTTAGTTATAAGTCAGTGTTGCAAATAAATTTAATGAACATGTATACATGTGACAACGGTGCATCTAACTTTGTAAGTTTAAATTGCTGATATATAAGTTTGAATTGCTGATATAATGAGTTTTGAGACACATGTTTGTAAGGCTGCATCAAACTCATTCAGTGACACACCGCACTTTAAAGGGTTGATTCACGTTTACAATGAGTTTTGATACACGGGTTTATAATGCTCACTAAACTTATTACGAAGATGCATGGCACTTTGCATGTTTGTTTCACATACTAAAGTCACTTATCTTAGTCCATGTATCGTAAATTAGCTTTTAACACTCAAAAAATAGTCCTAATGGAACATCCACGTGGTAAGATGATTTACATCTATTAAATAGGTCAATTGTTCAAATTTACAAAGTACATATAGGTGGTTTACAAAATAGATTAAGAGCCACTCTAAAAACACACTCAAAAATAAACAAATAAGGTCATACTATACAATTAAAAAAACACCCATCAAAATAATATAACACCTCGTGTAAAGGTTAAAGTAAAAATTGTGTTTTATCTAAAAAGTGTAAGACACAGTATTAACCATAAATATTTTTCAATTAATAATTGAGATCAAATTGCAAGTAAAGTTTGTTGAGATAGTATTTTAGACATTGTCACTTTGATATTTTTTAAAGTTTCTTTACTTTTTTTAAACATTATAAACTTATCTATACAAAAATATTTTTATATAATTTACACCATAAAAACAAATGTTTTATAATCTTAAAACGAGTATATAATCAACTAATCGTTAAATACAAAAATAAAAAAATACGTTCTAGCTCTCTCTATGCCCTGGTGATGATAAAAAAATGTTATTAGTAAAGTGAAGAGAAAATGTTTGTAGGGTGAGAAAAAGGAAAAGAGAATAAGAAATCGAGTTGCTAGAGACGATGGAGGGAGAGTCCTTAAGGAAAGGTTCAAATACAAAGTCTTTTAAAACTATAAAGTTTAAGAAGAATTAAGATGTTGATACGTGTCCTTTTGATCAAAATTAGGTTGGGGGCAAAATTGGTAATGTTTCCCGTTTTCATGTTCCACCGGTTTTTTAAACATTAATAACTTTTACATATGCTATTATTTTTTTAAAAAAAATTACACCATATAAATAAGCATTTTTATCTTTAATACGTATAGTGTTGATATAAATAACAAAGTTTTTTTCTCTTTTTTTAACTCATTATGTAATTCCATCAGGTTATTGTGTAATCTTTAGAGTTGATGAGCAATAAATGGGCTTATAGGAATGATTGTCTTTTAATGAGAAGCAATCAGTCAACTAAAAATAACAAGGAAATTCAAATAAAAACGATACGATTTTTTGAATTTGAATATTCATTTTTTGATTTGTTTTTCATTTTTTAGGGCTCTAGGGCTATACGAACTCGAATCGTAGACCTTCTTGGAATTGATGATGAATATACAATGAACTTGAAACATAAAAAGTTTACAATTCTCATTATAGTGTTATTCAAAAATCATCATTTAAAAAAACACAATATATAACACAATGGTTAACATTAGACACAACGAGTAACAAAATAGTAGCACTTGACTTGATGATTGGCAATTGTAACATCCGCCATTTTCAATTTATAAACCCGAACCCAAACTAAAATCGAACTTTCTTACGATATGAATTTCTTTATTTAACTTATTTTATTTATATTAATGAATTATATAGATTAGACGTGTAGTTTAAATTGATTTATTCAATTTATCATTTAAACAACTTATAATAACTTGTTGATTTATAAATAATTATTTTTTATAAAATTATAAAGTTTATTAATCATGCTACAACAAATAACTAAATGGAAAAGATTTATTAAAACTTATAAAGTTATAAAATGAATTTTATTAAACTTATAAAGTTTTATAAGTAATTATGAATTTTAAATATTGAAAATAAATAATCAAATTATAAAGTTTACAAGTTTTATAAAAGTTATAAAGATTAACAAATAAATAATTTGATTGATTATTCAAATTGGTTTTATAAAGTCTATAAATATTTTATAAAAAAAGATTGTTAAAATTAGAGTTTTCAAGAATTTAAATTTTAAATTATAATTATTCTTTTATTTATTTAAATTATTTAATTTTATATTTATTTCAAATTCCAATCATAACCCCCTTTTAAAAGACTTATAAATCATCATTAACACCATTCATAACCTCCTCCTAACCTCAAGTATAAAAGCAAGACTTAGGCCTCACTTTTCATTTGCTCATTCTCTAAAAACCTCACTCTCATATCTTTCTTTCATCTATTGGTTATGATCAATTTGAAGAATTTTATTTTACAAGAGATTTCAAGAATTCTTAATACTTAGGTAATCTTTTATTGCTTTTATATTATACATTTTAATCATCCTAATATCCAATTGTTCTCATGACTTTTGTTCTTACTATTATTCTTTCTTCTATCAAATCTCTTTTTATTTTAATAATTATCATTTGATCATTAATATTTTAATAATCACTAATCTTATAATAATCACTAACATTCCTAAATTAAGCTAACAACACACTAACATAAACAAAGAATCCCGTTTGCATATGGACGGCTATGCCGCCGCATTCGGTTATTCCGCAAGATTATTGTTCTAAATGATGGCTATGCCAAAGTCTTAGAATATTTTTATAACTCAAATGAAGACTAATATATCATATATTGACATAATAAATTGTTCTAACCCGTTTCATGTATTAACAATTTTAAAAGTGCATATAAGTGTCTTACTACAATTCTGGCAGAATATAGTCTTACTTAAACCGACCATAACTTGATCATAACAAACTAAATTTGGGTAAACTCAGACGCCAATGTTAAGTTCATTGACTTACCTTTTCAACAAAAATTTATACGTCTTCAAACTCCATCGGACGACTCAACAATAGCCTTCACAAGATAAGTGCGCATTTCAGCACCTTCTGTCTTGTGATGCTTGTTTGACCTATTTAAAGATCTTTTCATAAAAATATTTCTGAATGAAAGTTGTTTGGGAGATTTTGAACTAGTCAAGTATAAATTTTTATAATTTTATGAAACCGTTTGCTATTTTTAAAACCTGTTCAAACACATATCAAATATTCTGTCCAGAATCTAAAATTGATGCAATAATCCTTTTTCAATCTACCTTTCGCTTTTTAGCATTCCCTAAGCGTCTTAACTTCTTGTAATGAATTCTGACCTCAAGTTATTTTTTCTTTTTATCATTTAGGATATCACCTTTAACTCTTGAACATCCAAGCTTTCTTATGTACTCTACAACCATCACTATTATTGTGAGTTTCCCATGCCCCTTTTACTTTATTTCACACCTTTTGGGGTGAAACATGTTAACCTTATAAACTTACACTTGTAAACATCTTGATACTTGTAAATGCACATGCAATTCATCTTTACTTTTTGTCATGGTTATTTGTGTTATTGTAAGTCTTATATGAGATACATATTTTGTTTACAATCATTAATTATTGCTAGCCTGGCGACGTCTTAGATCTTTGGGCATGACAAGCCTATTTGGTGCTAAAGTCGATTTATTGCCGACTCCTGATGACGTATGCTTGTTCATCATGGGAACTAAATACACTTAGCCAATCTTATATACTTGTAATCAAGTCGAGGTTTGGTTGTAAATGTATGTGTTCTATAAGCTTGCTAACTTGTAACCATGGACATGAATTGCTACTTATAACCCTTTTATATTTATACATATATGTGTGTGTTTAAACCATGGGAACTCACCAACTTTATAGTTGACCTTTTATTTTTAACATGTTTCAGGTTTACTTCTTGAAGATCTTCTTGTGCTCATATAAGACTTGGACCTAGTTTAACTAAATATGTTATTTCTTTGTTTGAAGTTCTTGTATTGTATGGACTTATTTGTCTTGTAATGTTTAATGATAAATGATATTTAATATCATTACAACTTATTTAGTTCCATGTGCTATGAGCAATCGTCTCCCATTCGTCCGCCCCGATGATTCCGCCGTCGGTTGGGGTGTGATAGCAATAGACACAATGAGTTGCTTGATGAGGATTACATAATGACATTATCAGGATTACATAATGAACTAAAAAACATAAAAAAGTTACATTTTTAGCATTGGATTATTTGAAAATTATCATTTTAGAAAACATAATGCATAACACAATAGTCAATATTAGACATAATAGGTAACACAATGACTAACACTAGACTCGATTATTAGCAATAGTCACAATGAGCTGCTTGACGAGGATTACACAATGACCTGATCAAGATTACACATGAACTGAAAAAAACATAAAAAATACATTTTTAGCATTGTGTTATTTGAAAATCATCATTTTAGAAAACATAATAGTTAACATTAGACACAATGGTTAACATAACAATTAGCACTAGACTCAATGATTAAGAATAGATACAATGAGCTGCTTGATGAAGATTACACAAGAACCTGATCAGGATTACATAATAAACTGGAAAACGTATAAAAAATTATATTTTTAACATTGTGTTATTTGAAAATCTACATTTTAAAAAACACAATGCATAACAAAATGGTCAACATTAGCCACCAGCCATGCAGCACCTGTATGAAAGTAAGTACCATCCCGTTAAGGACAGGTTTTCTTGTTCATAATGATCTGATAAATAGTACACAATGAGCTGACGAATATTACACAATGAGCTAATTAACATGAAAAAAAAACTTTATTTTCTATGTATCAAAGTTATAGATGTTTTAAAGATTAAAAAAACGCTTGTGTTTTTTTGGTATATTTTTTAAAAACAATGTTGTATGTAAAAGTTACGAGAATTTAAAGAAAATGTAAAATTTGAAAATATGGTTAAGATTAAAATACCATTGGTATATTATTTAAAGTTTTAATTATTTACCATTAGGCCATCGAATTTTCTTAGCCTTTGGATCTAAGATGTAATGGATAATAATGTTTCTCACACTTTTTAATTTTTCCTCCCTTTTTATAATAACCCCACCCGAGTCCACAAGCTTTTGTTGGTGTGAGTCTCGCACATGGGTGCATGGTGGTGCTTGATGGTACGAGGGTGTCGGTAACCAAAGGAAGTAGAGAAAGAAGTGAGAGATTATGAGAAGGTCGGGGTCGGGTGGGTGGGGTTTGGGTGTTGATTTTGTTTTTATTTATATTTTTAGCTATTTGTAAAAGTTATTAGGTTAAACTCGTGCGTTGAGATGAAACATTTTGATTTGTAAGACTTAGTTTCGATGACTTATACATTACTATTCACCCAGTGATTTCAAGTACAATTAATATCAAAAATATATAAAAGTAAGCACGTCATAATGATATGTTCAAAATTTAAAGAAAATCACATTTTAAAAGTACATTATAAAATTTTGAAGTGGCTTGGGTTTGTACATTTGCTTATTAACTACATGTATACTACTATTTACAACTTGGTTTTACTAATTAAAAAATTGATGTCAAAACGATAATGAAAATAGAAGTATCCAAATGGCAAATCCAGAATTATATAAATCATCACGATTAAAATATTATATGAGGAAAGCATTAAAAAATAGTAAAAAGACGAATCCTTGAAGGAGATTTAAAATTCGATGACATGCACATTGTAACGCATAACTTAGTTTTGAATGAAATTTACATTAAAATAATAAAAATGCCATAACAATATATTCAAAATTTTATAATATATTAAAATTTAAACTTATAAGAGGAAAAAAAATACAAAAAGGTTATCAGTGGGCCTTATGTTAAGATCTGATTGGGAGCATTCATAGCCCATATCTTATAATTATGTAAGTGTGAGTCCTTAAATTATATGGGATGATTTTAAGTGGTTGTGAGTGGAAGAGAGAAAAAATGTTACTGTTCATCTGTAAATTTAAGAATTCACTGTTCTATCTTAATAAATTTTTTAATATTTTCGAAAGTGGTTGTGAGTGAATGAGAGAGAAAAGGTAATGAAAAAAGTATAAAAATATATTATTTAATTGAAAGAAGAGAGAAGAAGTGGTGATTTTTAGTGTAATTATATGGATAAAAATAATGAATGGGATGTGAATGCTTTGACCCAAACAAAAACAAAAAAATCAAACAAATGGCAATGCATATAGAGTTCAACTGGTAACTCTAACTAAAAGTGAGGGAATAATTAAAGGTTAAAAACTCACACTCAAGAGGTGTGTATAATATGCTTAAACCAATTTTAACGCCCTTATGATGTAGTGATGAGTTTCACGGGCTCTAAGCTCGACCCACGCGTCATTCAAAAAAACTTTGATTTTACAAAAGTAAACAATGTTTTACTAAAGTGTAACTTTGTAAAATAATAATCAACTTTAAAAAGTGTTTCAATTAAATAACTCAAAGTTTTAAAAATGTTTCAATTATGTCATTCAGTTTTTATACTTTATATAAATTAAAAGTCTTAACATGTATTTTAGCATGTTATACTTTTGGTTTCAATTATAAAATATATTTTTTTTCTATCTTTTGATGCTGATATAGAATGTTTACATAAATTTCAGGTACTTTTTTATATTTTTTTTATAATTAACATGTTTTTTTATTTTTTAATATAGTTTTATATATTAAAAATTCTGACCCCCACTTCTTCTCCACCGTTATTTTCTTGACATTAGAAAATTTAATGATGACTCAATTTGATCGTTTGGTGGTCCAATTTTAGAAAAATATGCATGATTGGTTAGATTAGAACACTTTTAAAACTTGATTATCATTTTGTGATATTTTCCTAAAAGTAACATGCATATTTGGTATATACATATAATATGTATATAATGTTAAAGTCATATAACTTATAACTTGTAACGATTTACCAAACATTTAACACCTTACAAAACTTAGGACTGTAAAAATTGTAATAGTGAATTACATTTTTCGTCTTTGAGTTTAAATTAAATTTTACTTTTCGTACTTAAACTAGAATAGTAATAAAAGCATCCTTATTCGTTTTTTTGTGGCAGTTTAAGTCATTTTACTTTTTATCATTGCGTTTTTCGTTCTCAAAGTTTATCTTAAGTTTAAAAAAGAATGTCCTATATTTTAGTGGAAAGGATTTAAATTATTACAAAACACAGACATAAAAGACCTTTTCCTTTTTGTAATTTCTTCATCCTTAGATCGAAAAGTGAAATTTAAGGTAAATTTAAAGTATGAAAAATACAATCTACTCACTTTCTAATTTACTAAGAAAATAATATGGAATCTAAAATATAACTACAACACATAAATTATTCTTAAAACGTACCCTAACATTTCTATTCTTAAAAAAAATAGTCTATATCATGTTTCTTTTCAAGCTAACTACGTAACCTAACCACGTAAATTACGTGACACACATGAATATTGACTTGGGAAAATAACAAAAGTTATATGATAAACGAAAGCTTTATTCAAGTCAAATTGTGTCACTATATTAACGCTTATTTATATATAAATTACAATAATATACGCATTTTGGTATATATGATGTTACTATGGCTTATTTTCTTGTTTGTTACGTTATCTTACCATATTAATATAACAGTATTTAGTTTAAAACTATTAGCGTTAATTATAAGGATGTTCCTAGTTTACATGGATTACTTTAGACCTAATTTTGATTTGATGATTTGATGAGGGCTTAATTTGGATCTTTGACTAATTTGGGTATTTAACTTGTTGCCCGTTAATTCAATTTTGTGAATGATCGGTGACTTAAGACAAAGTGAAGAAGATAAAGTTAACGGTATTCTCTTTCAAGTGTGGCCAATTATTTGTTTATTATTAGACTTTTTTATAAAAAGGTAAATGACTAAATTGTTCTCATATGCCATACACGACTCCACTTAATCCTCAAATTTAACGTGTGTTAGTTGAAATAACGTAATATGTTACAACATATGAACATGAGGGATATTCAACGTGTTTTCTTTAAATTTAAGATGAAACCTGTAAATATAAACATAAAGAATATTTTTTATAATATTATATACCAATATTATACATGGTCTAAAAATCTTTATATATGCTACTATTTGTTAAAAGCTAAGTCTTTAGCAACTAACAAATATTACATTAGTTCGTATTAACGTGCACAACCACCAAGCTCCAATTATACAAGACTCTATAAGTTATCAAACATATTTATAGATGCACAAACAAACTAATGTGAATGTTCAAATAAACATATGTAGTAGAAGTGATATTAAGCCACTCGCTATAACGATGAGAACCATATCTTTCGGACCGTGACTATGAGTGTTTGCATCGTTGTGGTGATTGTTGGGTTTACTAGCGGCTCCTGCAGCAGCATATACAGGTATGACCGCCCCGCTCCCTCCTCGTTGGGAGGAGCTGGACTCACCACCATTTCCATAATTGCCTCTAGTTGACTGCCCACCACCGCCCCTACCACCACCACTACTGCTGCTACCACCACCACCACCTCTTGCACCAGCGTGTGCAAATTTACTTTGGTTTACGACTCCATCTCTTCGTAGTTTTCCTGCCAATTTATGAGTAATAAAGTGTTATGTTATGAATGATACAATCCAAAATCTATCATTTGTTTGTCAATGCTAATTAATTATATGTAAAAAAGTTCATTTTGCTATCTTATGCAGAAAGTGCGTTTATAAAGACCTTTTCAAATGAGTTGAACACGTTTCAAAATCTATAAATCATATGTCCTTAATATAGTGAGTGAAATCTTAATTATGGTTTACATATGTCCTTAAATTTTTAAATCATTTGTCACGATTATAATTACACATACTGAAAACCATCCTTTGTTTTAATAAACGTTATATATAATTATTCGTTTATTCATATTCCATCATCCTAAACCATCAAAAGAATATCCAAAAAAACCAAACAAACAAAGTAAATCATACTTGACATAACACATATGGTTGATGCAAGGTCCGACCGATCCACCAACTTAAGGATCAATCGACCATGGATAACGGTAGCAAGCTTGGGCAAATCAAAAGAATTTGATTTTCGATTTCTTAGGTCAATAACTAATCTACTTATCCTCGGTTATTCAAGATACATCAATTTAAGGATTAGTGACATAACACATATGGTTGATGAAATGTCCGACCGATCCAACGAGCTAGATCATATAATTTAAAATTGAAGCTAGAGTTGTGTTTGGCTTATTGGCTCAAATTGAGCTCGTGAACAACCTTACCCTAAACTACCATAATATCATACACTAGTGGGAATGAATCTTAAAGGACCATAATTGAATAAACAATAGAGATATATATTATGTTCATGTGATAACAAATCTGAAAGCTATTATATTATTCATAACATTCACCTACAAGATCACTATATAGAAAATTAACATTATTGCCATTCAAAAAACAAAGAAAGATATTATAATAAGAATACAATTATTTGAACACTCATATGTATATTGAAATGTTATTTTGTTTTTTCTCTATGTATACGTATAATTAAAGAGAAATAAAGAGTACAAGAGTGTCCCAATAATATAGTGGGTGTATCGTACTTACAACAACACCCACTATATATTTTGTATTCATGTATTAATTAGTTTCTACAACTAGATGAAAACATTATTTATTCATAATCATGTAACAATTTGTGTTTGATAACAAAACACATACACGTTTCTTAGACACCACTTTACATCCAAACTCGTGATTGATGAGACACCATCAGTTCACTTTGCACGTTAGAGACCTCTTTTCTACCTAACTAAGGTGACCCAACTTTTTAGAAAGTGTTCTTTTGAGGTCAAATAGTCCAGTTTTTAACTTCAATATCATTGTGAAAACCCTCAAGTAAACATGTAATACAACCTATGAAGATGATCAAACTGTAATGTTTTGATCATAACAGCTGCAAGAGGCCACGACGAATTCATATCGAAGGTTTCTCATAAATTTATATAGAATTGGTTTGATATGAGAAATGAGTATGGATCAAGAGATTGCTAAACTAGATGGATGCCAAAAGTTTTGTAAAAAAGAAACATATATAGTTACATAGTGCATACACACATACATACATACATACATACACATATATAAGAGAGAGAGAGAGAGAGAGAGAGAGAGAGAGAGAGAGAGAGAACCTGAGTAGTTGTTGGTAGTATGAGCAAATGATAAAGAAGAAGTGAAGTTGAATAGAATCAAGAGAAGCAGAATGAGTTTGATGACACCCATGTTTCTTTCCATCATTCCTTAATGATCTCAATTGTGATTGTGATTGTAATTGTAATTGTAATGTGTCATATATATTCTTATCCACTACAACCTACTTTCACTTTCCCTTTTGATATATGATTATAAAATATAGAAAGAAGGAAACCTTGGAAAGACTAGTCAAAAAATACATTAGAGCGTGACTAGTGATAAATAAGAAAAGGCCAGGTAACCTCTTTAAAAATAAAATAATAATAAAAACAATGCCCATGCAAGTCACTAAGTATTTCATTCATTTTTTTAAACGTTTGTAGTTTTTATACGTTATTATTTTTAGAAAAGTTACACAGTAAAATCAAATGTTTATTATCTTGAAATTAGTATGGTATTGCTAAAACTTTTGATAAAAACACGTAATTTTTAAAAGCTTTGAACTGAGCGTTTGTGCATGACGTTTTATATTTCTGTACATGCGTTTTAGTACCATGATAAAATTAAATGCTCTGGTTGCAAAACACAACGAAACTAAGTGTCATGTTAAACTTTGATGCCAAAAATGCAAAACACTGTCACCAAATTATACCAAGTACAAAAAAAAGGAAAGCATCATGTACAGAACACCCAATCTAAAGTCAAAACTAAACGCCACAGTCATATAACACAATGACGAATTGAATGCTTGTTAAAATTTGATGCTAAAAATGTATTAATCATCACCAACTAAAACATCATATATAAAAAAGGTAAAAGGTCATGTACAAAAAGACCAAGTCTAGGTTAAATTTAACGTTACAATTGTAAAACATAATATAAAAATTAACATGGTGTTTAAATTTGATGTCAAAAGTGTAAAACATTATCAACAAATCTAAAATGTTATATACACAAAGGGGTAAAACGCAGGTACAAACTGCACAATTCAATGCTTTTAAAAAAAGACTTTATTTGTTTTATATATAAAAATACCATACTCATATTAAAAAAAATATTTGATTTTATGATATAGTTTTTAAAAAATAAAATGATGATAAAAAGTTACAAAAGTATAAAAAATGAAAAAAAAAGCCTTGTGAAGTCGCTAAGAATCTTAGTTAGTTGACTTTTCCTATTCTATCATTCCTCAAATGTAAATACTACACTCGTGATATTTTTTTAAAGCTTTTAAGGGTTTTCTTTTTTCTAGTTTAACCTTATATTGTATAAATTAGTTTTAGTAAACCCGTGTATTACACTGGTTAAATAAATAAAATATTAAATATAATAAAATTTTATTTAATTATAAAAGGATATTCTAAGTTAAGATATGATTTAAATTATGTAGAAGTAAAAACCATAAGTAATAAAACAACGATATTAACTTTTTTTAATTTTTTTTCAAAAAAAACAAACATTTTGTTTAAATAATTTTGACATTTTTATAAATTTCTTTATTATGACTCTCATTTTTATTATTTTTGGTTTATAAAAATTTACTTTTTAAAAACACTAAATTTAAAATATTTCAAATTTTTACAAAAAGTTTGATGTTTTCTAAAAAGTTTTATTTATAAAATTTATGTCTTTAGAAATAACATTAATAAAAAGATATATTTATTAATTTATTAAAAAATCATTTTTAATCTAAAAAAGACTTAAATAATATTATTTGTAATTAAGGTAATTATTTAATAAGAGAGAGAAACGGGAAAATTTTTGTGTGAATGAATGTGGTGTTAACACGTGTGGTAACGCACCATGTGGACCTATTAACTACACAGATTGTGTTCAAACTAAAACTTTTTTTTTTCAACCTAGATATTAAATTTTCTTATTATAATAAAAGAGTAATTAAGAATAACACATTACAACATCATATTCATTTTTAATAAATTTTTTTTTGCTTTTCTCTCCTATTAAATAATTTTATTAATTGCTAATTGTATTATTTAATTCTTTTTTTTAAATTTATTTTTAAAAAGATTAAGAAATAGATCTTTTATTAATGTTTATTTCTAGAGAAACAAATTTTATTAAAAGAAATTTTTCTAAAACAACATATTTTTTTAAAACATGAAATATTTTAAAATTGACATTTTTTTAAAAATGTTTTGTTTTGAAACGAAATTTTAATTTATTTTTTTAGAAAAACAAAAAAAAGTTTAATAATAAAATTTTATTAAGTTGATACCAGTGTCTTACTATTTATAGTTCTTACTCATATGTAAATAATATATTATTTATAATTAATAAAAATTTATTTCATTTAACATTTTATTTATTCAACCCGTGTAATACAAGGGTTCACTAAAGCTTATCTTATATTTGTAAAAGATTTAAACCTATATCACTTTTGTATGGAGCAAACTATTAACTAAAATAGAATGTGTTTGAGAAGCAAGGCTTCCATAAACACATGTAAAACTAAACACAAACAAACTTTTAAACTCATTATCTAGTAGTAGGTTAGATAACCGTCTGTTACACGGGTTAATAGGAAAACTATATAATTTGAAGTGAATCATTTTATCCAAAGGTACCAAACTAAAATGTGGAGTAAAAGTCTGATTTCCTGTGTTATTTTCAGATATGATCTAACCAGCTTAAGTAACATGATTATGCAATGCTATCATTTTTAGTTTTGTTTCATTACATAAACCATCTTTTTGATTAATATTGTATATTGTAAGACAATAATTAATATAATATACAATTATTCGTTTACCAAAATTAAGATAATCAATTATGGATATGAAATTATGGAAGAATTAAAAAGATATATAAATATAAATTAAAAACCAACCTGAGAATTAACTAGTCAATTATAGATGAATTATGCCATTAATATGTGTAATGATAATAAAATTATTATCTAAATCTATCATAATAAAATATCAAATTAAAGTGACAAATATAATAATAGATTATGATAATGATTATTGAATCATATATAAAGAAAGAAAATTAAATCTTTAAAATAATGCACGTCAATCTTTAGTATATTTTGTAAAAATATATTTTTACTAGAACTAGTTTTATTTACTTTACATACCTTTTTTGAGTCAATGTCCTTTCAGTATTACACATCAAATCGGCAAAAATAACCTGAAAACAATTTTATCTTTCTTTTAAAAGAAGGTGATGCTAATAGATTAGAAAGAAGCTCACAATATATGAATCATGAATGTGTTTAAGGAATTATACTTTGACATGTATAGAAGTGAAGCTTATGCTGCCAAATGCCAAACATGATAAAGTAAAGAAAAGAAAGATGCCCACAAACACTTTGCATGGACCCCCTTTGGCAACCACCATTGTCATACAGTGATTGTTTGGATATTGGATCATGATGAGTAATGAACAAATTATTAATAAAGCAATTATAATAAAGTTAGAATATATTTGGACTTTTGTTATGACTAAATAGCTAGGTTATGTTAAGGCATTGAAAAGCTATATTGTTACTTATTTAATATATAAGAAAAATTACTAGAATAGCCGATTGTTAACTTTACACGTATAGCCATTGACATTTGATTTTACCAAATTAATCTCTTGACCAACATGTATCGTCATGTGGTGATACCAAATCATGAGTTATCGCCCACGCGGCAAAAGTTCTAACATTTATTTTGCCAGAGATACGTCGGAGATACGGAGACATTTATATATCACCAACGGTACTTTTAATATAAAACTATTTTAAATAATATTATTTATTTTATTTTAACATAATTCCATTTAATTTTATTATTAAATAATATATAAATAATCAAATATGTTAAAACACTAATTACGAAGCTGCCATTAAATAATAATAATAATAATTTATGAACAATATCAAATTAAACTAGTTATATACAAATAATCAAGAGATTCTTGCACCCTACATAAATCTAATATCGACCGTGCACAAAAGAGAATTTTGATTTATACGGAATATCTGAGCTCTAATATTACCAACGTGTTTTATTTGTATTGGTTGTAAATAAAAGGAGAACTTCACAGTTAAATATGCTCGAGAGGCAACCATTCCATCAGGCGGCTACACCACTCTCCTTTAAAACCAAATCCACCTCCAAAACCCGACCCGGTTTCCTTCACCATCTCACTCAACCATGACTTTCATCTTCTTCACAAACCAAATCCAACTTGTAACATAATCCAGTAACCAAATGTTCAAATTGCCAGAAGCTTTATACCTCTTCGTTATTCTATATACAATTTCGCTTATATTCAATTCACCCAATTTCGATAACACTCAAAAATTTTGGATCATGATTAAGCGCCTTGAGGCGTTCGCTTTCGTGAGGCGATCGTTACGCTTCAAGCGCTTTGAGGCGATCGCTTCATTCGTTGACGATTTATGTTTAAATTTTTCTTTTTGTATTTTGGGCAATGATTTAGGGTTTAGTGGTTCATACTTCTCTATATATTTTAACCTAAATCGCCGACGCTATCAAGCAGCCTCGTGCGATCCTTTGGTCTTCTATCGATCTTTCTTCTCCGGTGATTCAGATCGGTAGAAGCGATATTCAAGGTAGAATGTGGGTTTTCTTTTGCCTTTATTCTTAATGTTTTGTTACCATGTAATACAGTTTATTGTTCATTGTTCTGTATTTCTCATATTTCTTCAAGATCAGTTTATCAGTTTGTGTTTACGGCTGTTAGGTTGGCTCAACTATTTTGGGGCTTTTGTGAACCTCATTGCGTTAAAACTTTTATATTAACTTATATGTTTTTGTGTGTATTAATTATTATTGATCAAATGTTTGATGATGCAAACTAGCATGTAAAAAGAAGCTAACTACTGAGTACTAAATCGCTTGTTCTGTCATCTATGCTTCATGATAAACCATTTAAAACAAAAAACCGGGTTTGGTGGTTCTTTCTGGTTTGATGAAGTCTACGAGGAGTTACTTGTATCATCCACATTAACAGATCAACTGTTCTCATGAAGTTGGCTTTGAAGGCATATTATTCAATTAACTATTTGTTGTGTTGCCTACAAACTTATAGAAATTGAGCATTATAGTTGTAATGCATGTAAGTAAACGGGTGCACAAAACTGAGCATTTGTAAATTCTAGTCTATGAGCCTGAAAATGTGACACCGGTTTGTGTTTTCAAGAAGAAGAAATCAAGTTTGGCGAATGGAGCTTCATCTTGTGAACTCGATCTATTTATAAACCCCATATAGAATTACCGATCTTTTATAAAATTGGGGCTCTTAAATTTTTCGGGGCCTAAAGCAATTGCTTTACTTGTAAGCTCATTGGGCCAGCCTGATGGCTATGAACTTGGATTGATTTTATTATGATGCTATCTTTAGTGGTCATTGCTATGAAATTTGAATAAGCATATGTTATGTTTATCACTTTTATGTTCACAGTTATTGTCCTCAAAAATATTTGCTGATCAGTTTGCATTCACTGCTATGAATTTAGATCACTTTTATGTTCACTGACATTGTTAATGTTCACTGCTATGAAATATGAAATAAGTATCTGTTATGTTTATCACTTCATGTTCACAATTTTTTGTCTAAAAAATCTGTATCGATCAGTTTGTGTTCACTGCTATGAATTACATTGATTTTATGCTCACTGATATCATTAATGTTCACTGCTATGAAATATGAAATAAGCATCTTTTATGTTTTTCACTTTATGTTCACAGTTTATTGTCCCCAAAATATGTGTTGATCAGTTTGATTCATTGCTATGAATTTAGATCGATTTTCTGTTCACTGATATCATTAATATTCACTACTATGAAATATGAAGTAAGCATCGGTTGTGTTTATTACTTTATGTTCACAGTTTATTGTCCCCACAAGATGTATTGATCAGTTTGTGTTCACTGCTATGAAATCAGACTGGTATTATGTTTATCAGTTTATGTTCATGGTTCAATGTTATGAAATAATTTTGTCTTGTTTTCTTAAGTTTATATTCACTGCTCTGTTTATGTCATAGAAAATGAAATCTGAAGGTGATTCAACATCCATTCAATCAGCGGAAAGTGATCCCGCATGGGCATATAACAATTTGGAAGAAGACGATAGTGTCACTTGCTTATTCTGCAACAATGTGTCCAGAGGAGGGATTGCCCAAGCAAGGCTGCATCAAATTGGAGGTTATAGAAATGTGAAAGCATGTATTTTGTGTCCCCAAGATGTTAGAGACGAACTAAAAGCGTTTACGCTTAAACAAAAGTCAAAGAAGAGTGTTGTTGATGGTTACCAAGACGTGGGTCTTGGACACAAGAGGAGGGGAGTAGAAATTGTTCAACAAGATAAAAGAATGAAGTCAAACGTGAATGGTCCAATGGACTTGTGCATGACAAGAAGTAACGGAAAATCAACAAAACAAACAAGCATGAATGATGCTTGTGACAAAGAGCTTCAAGCAAGAACCATGCAAGCAATTGGTAGTTTTTTTTATCAAACAGGTGTTGCATTCGATGTTGCTAGGTTAGATAGTTTTAAAGAGATGATTGAGCTTATTGGAAACTGTGGGTCAAATCTTAGGCCTCCTAGTTATCAAGAGTTAAGAGGTCCACTTCTTAAGAAAGAGGTAGACAACGTAAATCAGTGGATTGAAGGGCATAAAGAGGAGTGGTCAAAATATGGATGTTCAATAATTTCAGATGGTTGGATGGATAGAGAGCAAAGAACAGTGATCAACATTCTGGTCAATAGTTCCAAAGGGAGTGTGTTTATGGAGTCAATTGATGCATCGTCGAAGTCTGGGGTACAGATGTGTGATCTGCTTGATAGCTTCGTGGAGAAAATTGGGGAAGCTAATGTTGTTCAAGTCATCACTGATAGTAAAAGAAAATCTATACTAGCTGGTTAGTTGTTCATGAGTTTTTTCTTTTATATTTCATCGCCACTATTAAGTATTAGTGTTCTTTCTATATATTTCATTATGCAGGCAAATGTTTGATGTCAATCAAGTCAAAGTTGTTTTGGACTCCTTGTGCTGCTCATTGCATAGATCTAATGCTTGAGGATATCGGTAATATTGCAAAAGTCAAAACAACCATTAAAAGAGGAATTTTTCTTGTTGGCTATATTTACAACAATGATGGTGTTTTAAACATGATGAGTGAGTTCACCAAGAACAAGGAACTGACAAGAAATGGGATTACACGTTTAACAACAACATATCTTACTTTACAATGCTTACGCAAACAAAAGATGTGTTTGAGGAACATGTTCACAAGTGAAAAATGGACAGAAAGTATATGGGCTAAAGAAACCAAAGGAAAGAGGGCTAATAAAATTGTTTTCATGCCTTCTTTTTGGAACAATGTGCTGTGGACTCTTAAAGCAATGGCTCCTCTAGTTCGAGTACTAAGAATTGTTAAAAACGAGAAAAAACCCGCAATGGGTTATATATATAAAGCCATGGATACAGCAAAAGAAGCAATTAAATCAGCTTTTGACAAGGACGCTGATCGTAAAGTTGTGTGTGACATAATTGACAAAAGATGGGAATGTCAACTCCATCATCCATTGCATGTAGCGGGTTACTATTTTAACCCCGAGATCTATTGCACAGACCCAAGCATTGAGAAAGACAGTGAGGTGATGAAAGGGTTGTTGGAGTGCATCAAAAAGCTTGTCCCAAGCCATGCCAAACAAGACTTAATCATGACGGAGTTGCTGAAGTGGGTGAACCAAGAGGGACAGTTTAGTGATGATCTTGCAATTAGAGCACGTGGCAAAATAGCTCCCGGTAAGCTATCTTGTTTTGAGTTATATTATACGTCATTTATAGTACGTTCTAACTTTTAAATTTTGTTATTAGCTGATTGGTGGAAATTGTATGGGAAAGAAGTCCCAAATCTGCAAGAATTAGCTGTCAAAGTGCTTAGTTTGACATGTAGTTCTTCATCTTGTGAAAGAAAATTGAGCACATTTGAGCATGTAAGTATTTTATATCACAACTCTCAAGTATACATACTTCTTTTGTTTTCTTAACTATTTAAAGTTTATCAAATTTATCAGATCAACTCTAAGAAAATGAACCAATTGGAGCACAAAAAGATGCAAGACCTTGTGTTTGTCAAACACAACCTGGCACTCAAGACTTGTCGTAATAAAGATGTTGTTTGTAACAAAGATGTTGTTTACGACCCTATTTCTTTGGAAGACATTGATTACAGTAACGAGTGGTTGATTGGAAAGATGGAAGAAAAACAAGTTCTAGAAAATGAAGATTCGACACGGGTTGATGCAGCAAATGCAAATAGGGATGAAGAAGAAGATAACTATTGGGATGAAGAAGAGTTTGATCCACATGGAGAAGACATGGAAGATGAATTCGAAACACATCATTCAAACGAACTTGATAACGAAGTTCTGGACTGTTTTGACAATGGTGTCGATGATGGTGGTGATTACTTTTGAACTGTTTTTACTAACCAGATGTTTTTGTTGCTAATTATCATCTTTCTAGAATCATATCCATGAATTAGTACTGATGTTCTAAGCTTATTATATTACTTTTGAACATTTGGGTTAGTAGATCCTTTTTAAGGAAATCTCTTTTGATATTCTACTATGGTACTGCTTTCTTTTCTCGTTAATTTATTATATATAAATGCTGTATGAACATTATTTATTAAGATTTGATATGAGTGTGCATATAGTCAATGTTAAACAATCAGCAACTTAAAACCGTAAGAAGAGGTAGAAAATGCAACATATGTTCATACTACATCACACCTAGAAAATGTCATTCACATCGACAGTTTTGAATATGAAACAAATCAATACCAAAATGCTTATATCACATCTTTTAATTCAAAATGAGAAGGCAAAGTTTAAGGATTTAGATCACCAATAAAGGGATAATTCTCTCGAAACAATGACTGGAACCGGCTCATAGGCTAAATTACCAAAAAATACTCGTAAACAAATAAGAATCATATTATCATCTAAAAAACTTCGAAGAACAATAAAGTTAAGGTGCGTTATACTCCTTTGAGTGTGAAAATCTCTAAAATTAAGTCTTTAGACGTTTTTCTCTCATTTTTGTATAAACTCGTGTCAATCTTTAGTTGTCTTAACTTTATTTCTTGATAGCTACAAACTTAATTTTAGCTTTCAAACTTGGTTGTTGGCTTGTTGCGGTCCATGAAGTTCTCTAACAAACATATATAAACATTACATAATATAAACTAAACGATGTTTACTACTTAAACTAATTACTAGTATAAAAAGTTTTTTTAGACCGGTTAGAGTTGTCTTTTGAAGCGGTCCCACTAAAAATCACTTACATAGATCATGTCCATCAAATATTTGGTTGAGTGGTAGTTTTGTCAATTTCTCTAGTAGAGATTGTGAGTTTAAGTTCTACTGCAGCAAAATTTTGTTGGTGGGTCATGTTTTATCGTAGTGGTTCTTCAGGTGGTGGGTTTACCCTGGAATTGGTGGTTGATGGGTTATGGCTACCCGACGATATATGTGTTTGCGGGCGTATGAGATGTCTTTTCGTCATTGGGGTATCTCGGGTAACCAGACTTTATTAATTGGCTGTCAAAAGAAAATAAAAAACCATAAAAACGCTTCAAAAATGAAAAAAACTTTTAATGATTCATTTGTTGTGGTTCATGAAATGGCCTTAAAAGAGGCCAAACGGATTATTATTATTATATATATATTTTTTTCATAATCGCTTTAAAAGAATATAAGAAGTTCAACCCTCAAAAAAAGTTTCAAGCCTCGAAACAATCATAGTTCTCCACATTCATTAATAAAAGAAATCATAAAAGCAACTTTTTTTCTTTATTACTAATATTTTTAGAATCAGAACGAACAAGAACCGGACATGCTGGTCGGATCGGGATGTTGATCGAACAAGATTTCTGAACCGAGTAAGAGCATTCACAGTTTATTTTTTATTTTTATGTGAGTGGATGCCTTATATTATAGAGCATGGTTGTGAGTGTTTGTGAATGAAAGAATGAGAAAATTTATGAGGGTTGTATCGTGTTTCCTCAAATAAGAAAACACGGTAAAACCCTCATAAATTTTTTAATATTTTTAAAAATGGTTATAAATGGATGATAGAGAAAATATAATGATAAAGATGTTTCCTGAAATAGTGATTTTTAGTGATGATGGACGGATTGTAAATGCTCTAACATCATAGTTGGTTTAATATTAAATAAATAGTCTAATGTAATAATCAAAATTTATTCATATGTATTGAAAATACTATGCGTTATAAGTTTGTAACCTTAAAAGATACACTTTTGTATAATTTAGATATAACATAGATTGTTTGACATAGAAGTATTTTTTTTCTTAGTAATTATAATTACAACGAGATCAACAAACCCATATCTTATGATTCATGAAACCAAAATTTAACCTTAAGAAGAAGCGGAAGAAACAATTAAATGAGCCAATAGCGATATAGGTTCCCATGTAAGGCATGCAAACAAAATAATGAAGATAGGTAGGTGACTCAAGAAACAATTGACGCAAATGCATCAAATGTAGTGATGTGAGCCCAAGTGTGAAGGAGCAAGCTATAGTCTTTTTGGAGTATGTTTTCACAAACCGTCGTAGGTCATCGTTTCGGCCCAAAAAACGACTTATTTTATGAGTTATTTCAATTTTTATCTTATTTTTAGATTTTATATTTGGCCTAGGTTTTGGCCCATCTATGTTTTGTGGTCCATTCGACTTTTGTTTTGTTTCTTTATATGCATGTAAGAAATGGGTGGAATTATTATTGAAGTTGATAAAAAAAACCTTTTGTTTTCTCTCTATCACAGTGTGTGTTAGTGTGAATTACTGATTATCGGCATTCTTTGTGAATCAACGATGGTTAGAAGAATTGTTCCTGATATGCTCGTTGAATTAACAGGTTCAATTGTTTATCATTTTGTTTCCGCCTACATCACATAGAAATCAAATATATTGAGAAATTCCATTAAAATCTCATACTCATATAAAGTACCAATAACGTTGTATCATGAGTTTGTAGTTCAATATTGTCATGGACTTCGCTCTTGACATCAACAACTCTAATTCAAGAACTTAGGAATTAACAATTTTAAACGGAAGGAATAATTAAAAAGATCTGACGAATTCAACTCAAAATCAACCTAGTTCACTTGGCATATCCGATCTCCTTAAACACATTTCTCTGTCTATGTGTTCGAACCTGTGACTATCAAAATCTTTAATTTTGTTCATTTTTGAAATTTCTATCCTACATCCCTCCACAAGACTTTTACATCTCATATAAAAATTGTCTCACATAGTCCCATAATTTAAACCGAGTAA
>JACVEC010000306.1:0-117500 GCA_025215565.1 Flaveria ramosissima | reverse complement strand
TTCGACGAATAAGTGATCTTGAAACCGCGATCGAAATGGGTAGTGGGAGGTGTTCTGAAGCTGCTATATTGGAGACATTAAACAGACTTGATGACTATTATGTGTATGCTAATCTTTACGGATTACCGATGTATGAGATTGATTTTGGGTGGGGGAAACCTGTGAGAACATGTGTTGGTGGTGCTTTAAAGAATGTAATTGTTCTTATCGAAGCTCCTAATCAAGATGGTATTGAAGTGTTTGTGTCTTTGGAAAGACATGAAATGGAGATGATTCAAAATGATCGTGAGTTGTTGGCTTTTGTTAGCTAGTTTTTCTTTGTTTCAATTCATGTGTTGTGTTTGTGTTTGTGTTTTTAATTCATGTGTTGTTGTGTTGGAAATAATGTAAACTTGATTAAGTGTCAAATGTCAATTTGATGCTCAATTTATTTGGAATTTACGGAAAGCTTAAAGAATGAAAAACTTAAGTACGAAAAATAAGAATGGTCACCGACTCAAAATACAAACATTGAGAACGTTTTATTATTATTTCCTGAACTTGATATGAAATTGAAATTTTAGGTATTCTTAAAAAAAGACAGAAAACTCTATTTATATTTAGACTTAATTTAAGTGAACTAATTAAATTTATTAGGTAGAACAAATAAATTGAGAAAAAACAACAAATCCTCTTAAACAAGTAGCATGTCCTCGCGAGTAGCCTAACAGATTTAGGTGTTATTTGTTTTTTTCTGCAGTAAAATATCTGCAGTCTGCGAACCATATCTGCAAATATTTGCAGTGGAAGAGGTGGACAAAACGTCTGCAGTCTGCAAAAAGAAGATTGTTTGTTTTTTAACGTCTGCAAACTGCAAAAATAATATGTAATTAAAATAATTCTAATTTTTAAACTTTAAAATCACAAATCAAAAAAATCCTAATACCAAACAACAGTGTAAGTTAAAAAGCGAATATTTTTATGAAGAAAGTAGATTTTTTTCTTTTGACATCCATGGTTGGTTTTCCTTCGGTCCTCAATTTTATCATCAACTTGACATTACCCACTAACCAATCTTTGTCTTCTTTCAAAATTCAATATATAAACATCACTCAACATTCAATTCGAACCATCTACATTCCGATATCCAAAACATATAACCTAATCTAGACTCCATTTCATTAAACCCTTGATACAAATTCAAAGAATTAGAACAATAAAAATACCAAGCTGCTTGAGATTAAGGCGATTTATTTACGGTTGACTACTTTAGTGGATAAAGTGAAGGTTGCTAGGCAACAGGAGGGCGGCGGCCGTGAAGGGCTGTGACGGTCCGGTGGAGGGAGGGGCGGCGGAGGAAAGGGCCTGCGGAGGAAGGGGCGGCGCAAGGAGGGGCCGACGCAGGGAGGTGGGTGCAGGTGCGAAGGTTGGGGGAGGGGAGCCGGCGGTGGTGAGAGGGAAGGAGGCAGAGGGCTGCAGGCGGTGGGAGGGTTGGCGGCGACGACGCAGGTCCGACTGGTGGGGGTAGGTGGGGCGGTGGTGGTGAGAGGGAGGATGGGGTGGAGGTTCAAGTGGTGGGAGGATGGAGATGAGATGCAGGTAGATGGGTTTGGAAGGGAGTTTTTTATTGTGTTAAAAGTTTAGAAGAGGTTAGAAGATTTAAGAAGTGGTAGTTCCATGTCTTCTTCACGCAGACATCAAGAAGATGTTTTTAATGAAAGGTCTTCCGAAAACAAACAATCTGCAGAGCTAACGTCTGCGCGTGGTCTGCACGACGCAGACAAAAGAGGTTAGGAAGTATTTCTCAGAAGAAACAAACACCTCCTTAGTTACCTGGTATTATACTATACTAGTTGTTAAAAGGTATTAAAATTTCATGTTCTTTTCTCTTTTTCAAATTGATATATGTTCTAATATCTTTGTTATTTCTTGTTCTATTTTGGGTTGTTGCTGTTTTGGGCTTGGGATTGTTGGGCTTCATGAATTGTTGCTGTTGTGGGCTTGGAATTGTTGGGCTCGTGAGTTGCTGCTGATAGGTCTTATATTGTGTTGCTATGTGCATTCGCAATACTCAACCACACTCTCAGATTTCACACGCTCTTCCCAACTCTCTTTTGCTCATCATCTAGGGTTTTCAATTGAAACCCTAACTCTCTTGGTCAGCTGTTGAAGTTCCACTAATTCTTGTTTCTGTCTGTTTTTCATTTGGTCTTTGCTTTGATGATCAGTTAGTTCTTGGATGTTTTTGAGTGTTCTTCATGTAAACAGACAACCTGTTGTTTATATAATATATTTTGATACTTTTGACATGGTATCAAAGCTACTTTGGCTCTGATTGCCTCATCTTCGATTCTGGTTCTTCCGCTCATTTTCTCGATTCAAATCCTTAAGGTCTTGTTTGTAACCCTTGTTCAGGGTTTCGGCATTGGTTGGTATTTGACCCCATCAATCGGGATCTGTTCGATTTGTTCTCTGCGAAGACTACTGTTGGTGCTCTAGGGTTTCACTTTAAAACCCTAGATCTATTGCTGAGGATTAAAGTACCCAAACTTGGGTGGTGTTAAGTGGTTGTAACCCTAAGTGAAGGTTACATCTCTTGTCTGATGAAGGATTGGAGTACCCTAAGTTGGGCAACCCTGGGTGAGTTCGTTCCATTATTCTCTTCTTTAAGTTCTTTGTTTTTCGGATTACGGATATTCTCTTGATTAGGCATTTTTTGGGCTGGGTTAGGAGGACCAACATTGAGTATTAACAGGGAGAGCCACCACCTATTTCTGTTTGTGTGCATTATATGTGTTCTTGTTCTTCTTGACTTGTTCACTTCTGTGCATCACATGTGTGTTCTTGATTGTGTGCTTGCATAAACAACATTGACTAACCCTTGATCTGCCACTTAAGTGGTGTGAAAACATGGCTCTAGTTTTTGTTGTTCTTTGAGTGTGTGCTTGTTTTCTATCATTTCTTATTTGATTATATGGTTGATCTTGAAACTATATCTGTTGTTCCACCCACCTCTGGACCTGGTCCCATTGTTGTTACTAAAACCCTTGTAAGTAAGCTAAATGCTAGCAACCCACTTTATTTACACCCTAGTGATTCTAGTAACCTAACTATAGTAAACATAAAATTAAAAGGAACTGAGAATTATACAGTATGGGCAAACGTAATGAAACTAGCGCTTCAGGCTAAAAATAAGATTGGGTTCATAGATGGGTCTTGTAAAAAGGGCAACTGATAATGAGATTCTTGCTATACAATGGGATAGATGTAATTCAGTTGTTCTTATCTAGTTGCTTAACTCTATGGTTGATGAACTTTATGTTGGTCAAGTATACTCTAAATTAGCATCAGAAGTCTGGGTGGATTTGAAATATAAGACAAATTTGATGGGTCTGTTGTGTTTGGTTTGCATTAGAAAATAAATTCATTAAAACAAAATAGTTCAACAGTTTCTAAGTACTATCATAAACTAAATACAATGTGAAAACAGTTTGATGCAATGGTTCAATCACCTTCGTGTTCATGTACTGCCTCAAAAGAATTTAATGATTTTAGTCAATTAATAAAACTTATGCAGTTTCTCATGGGTCTTGATGACATCTATCAACCTGTGATAACAAAGTTGTTAACTCGAGACCCTCTACCTACTATTAAAATAGCTTTTTCAATCATTTCTAGAGAGGAGTCTCACAAAGGATCTACTAATATAACAAAAAACCAAAATGTGGGTTTTATGTCAGTAACAAATCAAACAAATGATAATAAAAGAAGGAATTTATTTTGATAAAACTTTTTTTCCAGTAGTTAAAATGACTACGATTAGAACTGTTATTTCATTAGTTGTTCAAAATGATAGGCCCTTTTTCTAGTTAGACATTAATAATGTGTTTCTTTATGGTGAACTGAATGAAGAAGTCTATATTTGCTTGCCTGAAGGTTTTTTTCACATAACAAGACTAAAGTTTGTAAATTAAATAAATGATTATATGGGCTCAAGCAAGCTCCTCGTATGTGGAACGAGAAATTAGTAGGAGTATTGCTAAAACTTGGCTTTACTCAAAGAAAATGTGATTACTCCTTGTTTATAAAATTTATGGATAATGTGTTTACAGCTTTGCTCGTGTACGTTGATGATATAGTCGTCATAGGAAATCATTTGAGTGAAATTGATAAAGTGAAATGTTTGTTAAAAGAAAAATTCTTGATTAAAGACCTTGGTGTTCTTGAGTACTTTCTAGGAATATAGGTTATTAGAATAAATGCTAGTTTGTGTTAGTCCCAACGCAAATATTGCATGGACTTGCTGTCTGAGTTTGGGCTTAGTGGGTGTAAGCATGTGTCCATTCCTGTGGAGCAAAACTATGTAATCATGAACTCTTGCAAAGAAGATGCATATGTTTTATCAAATATCAATGGTTTTCAAAACTCATCGGAAAACTAATATACTTATCTCATACGCGTCCGGATATTTCATATGCCGTCCAATTTCTAAGTCAGTTTATGCATCAACCTACATATTCTCATTTAAAAGGGGCACCAGGGCGTGGAATTTGGTTTAAAAAAAGTAAAAATTTTAGTCTGCCTGCGTTTGCAGACTCAGACTGGGTAAAATGTTTACAATCTAGTCAATCTGTTATTGAATTTTGTATTTTTTTGGTGACTGTTTAATTTCATGGAAAAGTAAGAAACAACGAACGGTTTCTTGTTTCTCAGCTAAGGCTGAATATAGATCTATGTGTACTACTTCTTGTGAAATATTTTGGTTAATAAACCTACTGCAAGAGTTGTATGTGTTTGTAACTCTTCCAGTTGACTTATACTGTGATAATGATGTTGCCTTGTCAATTGTAGCAAATCCAGTGTTTCACGATCGATCTAAACATTTTGAAATCGATCTCTTTTTTCTAAAGGAAAAATTAAATGTTGGTGTTATTAAAACAGTGCTATATCTTCTTCTAGTCAAGTAGCAGATGTGTTTACTAAAGGATTATTGGTCCAACAGCATAATTTTCTAGTAAATCGGTTAAAGTTACATGATGTGTTTGGAACATCAAATTGAGGGGGGTGTTAAAAGGTAGTAAAATTTCATGTTCTTTTCTCTTTCTCAATTTGATGTATGTTCTAATACCTTTGTTATTTCTTGTTCTGTTTTGGGCAGTTGCTGCTATGGGTTTGGGAATGCTGGGCTTCGTGAGTTGTTGTTGTTGTGGGCTTGGAATTGCTGGGCTCGTGAGTTGTTGTTGATAGGTCTTATATTGTGTTGCTATGTGCATTCACAATACTCAACCACACTCTCAGATTTTACACGCTCTTCCCAACTCTCTTTTGCTCATCATCTAGGGTTTTCTATTGAAACCCAAACTCTCTTGGTCAACTGTTGAACTTCCACTGATTTTTGTTTCTGTCTGTTTTTCATCTGGTCATTGCTTTGATGATCAGTTAGTTCTTAGATGTTTCTGAGAGTTCGTCATGTAAACAAACTTCCTATTCTTGAGAGATTTGTTTGGGATTATTCTTTTATATCTCTATTGTGTTGTTTCCATCATATATTTTGATACTTTTTGAAACTAGTTTATAACTCTCAATTTTAAGTTTTTTTAATTTATAAAAGTTTTACTTTTAAACAAATCATTTTAAAATATTTCTTATTTTTAATAAAAGTTTGATGATTTAGAAAAAAAATGAATCTTTGTATAAAACTTTGTTTTCTTAGACTTATGATTAATAAAAAGAACTTTTTCTTAATTTATTAAAAATTAATTTTTAATCTAAAAAGTTAAATAATATTTTAGTTTGTTAATGTAGTTGTTTAATAAGAGAGAGAAACGTAAATTTTTTTATGAGAATAAATGTAATCCTAGCACATTTGAGATTGGGTGGTTTGGGCGGCAGCCAACCAGCACCTCCAAATGGCAGACCATCGTTTTATTTTTTAAGAAATCTATGCTTTTACCATATTGTAAAAGGGTGTTATTATTTACACCCTGCTCTATTACACTCTACTATATGGCATATATATATATTATAAATATATCTAAAATCGTTTTTTGTTAATTGTAAATTCTTAATAAGAAAGACATTTTTAACAGAAACTAAAGCATCATTTTTAAAACGTTTAACGATTAAAAAAAAATGTTTATCTAATGGTGAGTTACTTCTTTTCGTCAAATAAAGCCGATTTTAGTTGTGCGAGTCTAATCCGAAGATTTTAGTACTATTACGTCTAGAGAAATTATTTTGTTTGGTTTTGGTGTTAAATAGACATAGGTTTTTAGTATTTAAAAAACCTTTTGACAACATTATATCTGTTTAAGCCATTAATAGGGTCTTGTTTAAACTATATATAATTTCTTCTAAAATACAAAAAAGTTGATTTTTATTTTTCTTAAAACGTATATCTCTTAATAAACAAAACTAGCCGGATGTTAAGTAAATAACAAGTGACATCGAAATATTACAAATAAAGTTACACAAAGATTCCAACGATAACCTTATCGAATTTATCTAATTTAAACCAATATTATCTATTATATATACATACACACATTAAAATTATCTAACTTATACATATTAAAGTACTTACAAGAGCCACTTTTGAGGGAAAAAAGAATTTTTATGCGAGAGTCTATGTTGATGTTGGTTGATTTAAATAATATTTCTTTAATTTATATTATACTTTTAATTTACACACAAAACTAGTAATGGTAATATTTAGAAATTGTTTGATGAATTAAGTTGTTTTTAAACGGCATTTAATGAAATTGTTTAATGAATTAAATTGTTTAATGAATTAAGTAAATTGAATTTTATAACATATGGTTCAATTTTATACATTAATTTAGTAGTTTAACATGAGATTTTCACGAAAAAACATATGCATCACATCGAAAACATTAAATATTAAATGCTAGTTAATTTTTATATTTAGCTCATGTTTGAGTGGTTTAATTGTTGTCAAAATCTAATTAATATAGTAGAGTAGGGTGTGATTATAAAATAGAGTAGGGTGCAACTAGAAAAACCCGTGGTAAAATATATAAATAACAACTTATAGGTATAGAGAATGATTATGAGTGTGCATTACCTAAATTATGTTAAGGTTAAATTATGTCTTCCAACCTAAACATTTAAAATAATATATAATTTAAACTCATCAACAAGAATCAAGTGTAAATAAAAAAAAAAACCAATTAGATTTTAGTACTTCAAACTATAACCCATGAATAGATCACGATAATTTGAGTAGATAATGATAATTTAACCAATGTTAATTTTAACTTTAATTTTCATTGTCAAAGTTAATCTTACTAGCATAAAGATTATAAATTAAGTTACTTTTCTACTAGATTTAGATTTAGTTTACAAGAATGGTCATGAGCGAAACAAGTAAAATTGCACTTTGTATAAGTAATAAAATGGAATCTATGGGAAAAAAAAGTAAACTTGGATTTCTTGTATAAGTAATAAAATGGAATCTATAGAAAACAAAGTAAAAAATATAATTGTTATTAAGAAAATAATTATGAGTATAAATTATTACTAAACATGATTGATAGTTTGAATTATTTGGATATGTGATACATTGAATTATTTCAAAGAGATAGACGACAAGCTATTTTTAATAATTCCACCGCTCATGCAAACGTAAGATATTAAGCAACACACATCACACACATTTAATCCACGGTCTAAAGTCATAATACTTGACTGTTTTCCTTTGAAACTTTGAGGATCATCTCACCACAAAACCACTCATAAATAATACTTACCCACACCCACAAACACTAAACTCAATGCATCCACAAACCCAAATTCAAAACTCCATGGATGAACAACATCAAGATCAAGATTTTCATCCTCATCATGAGAGCATCAAGAACAATGATCAAAACATCTTAAAGACTAATCTTGATCTTGATCATGGTGATAAAGGTGCTAATCTTGATCTTCATCATGGTAATGATCTAAATCTTGATCATTGTGATAATGGTGATAATCTTGATCTTAATCATGGTGATGATGGGGATAATCTTGATCTCGATCATGGTGATAATCTTGATCTTGATGATGATCATGATCATAGTGATATTGATGAAAAGCTTGATCTTGATGTTGATAATGGTGATCTTGATCAAGAATACACCAACATCAATGGCAAAAACATAATGAATTATGAACCCAACTCATTTCATTATATGGATAACGACCCATCGGAGTCGTATGCAGTCTGCCACACCAAAGTGGCAGACTGGCTAGACCGTAACACATTCATCGAACGCAATCCGTCCGTGAAGTTCGCGTGCTCAAGAAACCAAGACCCGTGTCAAACCCCATCGTCTCGCCGCTCGGTCTCCTCCAACCAACAACCAAAACTATCCATCATCGGGTTCAGAAAAAGACCAGTTCCTCAAACGGACGGTAAGCCCAAGAACAACAATAGGGCAGAAACCGTCCGTTTGTTTAGGAACCGGTCTGAACCCGGGAGAGACTACTGTCTTCTCATAACCGAACCGGTTTCTCCCAGGGTTTCTTGTTCGGGTCGGGTCGGGTCAGTACGCGTGGTTCGAGGGCGGAAGGGTGGGGTTTGGAGGAGTTTCAAGGCTGCTTTCTCAAACCTACTGCATACTAATAGAGTGACAAAAGTAGCTGCTTGATTATACCGGTTGCGACCGCCGGAGTTTTTCTCCGGCGATGGTCCGGCGAGTAGTCGGTGAGAGGCTTTGATAAAATATATTTTTTTATTTTTATTTTGTTATATTTGTTTGTCTATTTCGTTATAGTTAAATTTAGTTGTAATTATTGGTGTCAACTTGTGTGCTATCTCGTAGTCCATGCTCTATAATTGAGATGGAGAGATGGCCGTTTTTGACAATTTGTGACCATTTACACACATAAATAATTTTGATCACGAGTAGTTTTTCTATGGATTATTTTGTCTTTTATATCACCAGAGAATATTATTTTTTTCTCACGGTTTTAAGTTTTTAAATTTGAAATATAATTTATAGGAAATAAATTTTTATAAATTATTTTTTTTAAAACATCAAACTTTTTTAAACATACAAAATAATTTAGAATTAGTGTTTTTAAAAAGTAATATCTTTATAATAAGAATGTTTTGAAATATGATATTTATAATAAGAAAGATTTCAATTATATTTTATCTTAAATTATCGATTTATAATTAATAAATTTTTGTTCTTTTTAATATCTTCTTATTCAAACCGTGTAATCCACGAGTTTAATAAAACTAGTTAATAATAAAAGCTAGGCCTACTAGAAGTTCAATGAACCCATGTAGTTCGGTTAATTAATCGCATATAAATATGAGTGGAATATTTGTCCTTAAGACGGCATTTGGCTGGTTCTATAAATACTAGTCTTTTATCTCAAATCAGTCCAAAAATAGCTTCATAGTTTTTAAAGTTCTAAGAAAAGCATAATGTAGATAAAAAAAAGTTCTTGTAATTGTTTAATGTTCATGTTCTAAAAAAGCAAATGTGGTTGAAAAGTTTACACCTCTTTTATTGTGATTAACCCTTGTTGAAGTCTTTATTTAACAAATCTTCTAGATGAAAATATTTATATCAAGTGGGAGATACCTTTTCTAACGAACTTTGGTACCATTGACAGAAAATTGAATAATCATATATTTATGTGTGTTTACATCTAACAAGATCAAGATAGTTGGTTTGACATTTCACATTTGGGCTATATGTCACATCATAAATCAGTACCTAGTTGTTGACTATTTTCATTAACTACAAATTGAGCTATATATCAAGCTAAAGACCCAATAGCACGAAGCTTAAGTTTATATAACCACATTGATTTAAATGTATTAATATTTAGGGGGTCTAGTGTCACACCCCAACCTTAACCGCGCAATCGTCGAGATGTGAGGGTTAAGATTTGTTCACAGCCACATAACGTTATCTTTAAATAAAAATATTATTATCATAAGTTTTAAAAGTGCAAATTACAATCATAAGTCTTAAACATGAAATAAACAAAACATAAGACAAATAATCCAAGACATTTTATTCCTTAATCTAGGTCCAAATCCTAGATGTGAGCAACTTCAAGAGATGACAGCAAACTTGAGTATTTCCTGAATCATGTTAAAAATAAAAAGGTCAACTATGAAAGTTGGTGAGTTTCGAAGGGTTTAATATACATAAATATATCAAAAGATTTACAAGTAACAATTCATGTTAATGGCTATGAATTATGCAAGTTTATAGAACACATATAGCTACAATCAAACCTTGACCAAGATTAAGTTACAAGAATTAGCTAAGTGTACTTGGTTCCCATGATAAACAAGTCATACGTCATCAGGAGCCGGTAATATATCGGCTTTAGCACCAAATAGGCTTGTCAGGCTCATAGATCTATGACGTCGTCAGGCTAGCAATAGTTAATAATTGTCAACATATAATGTATCTCATATAAATCTCACAATAACACAAATAACCATGACAAAAAAAATAAGTATGAATTGCATGTGCGTTACAAGTATAAAACGTTTACAAGTGTAAATTGATAAGTTTAACATGTTTCACCCCAAAAAAATGTGAAATAATATAAAAGGGGCATGAAAACTCACATGACGTATGTGTATAAGATGATAATAAGAATAACAGACGATGTTCCAACGAATTCCTTTACAAATTACCCAAACGTATATATAGGTTTACAAGATTTAAGTTTTAATGATAAGATTAACGTTTAAATATGATCTAGGGTTTCAAGGAGGGATTTGGTGCTTTGATATATAAAGTTCATAATGAAAATACTTTTGTTTTCCTTTTAATAAAAAATAGTACATCAATTTAATAAATTATCATAAAGGAATAAGTTTTTGAATCGTTTGATATAAGTAACAAAAATAATAAGCGTAGATACATTTTTATATTTTTATTTGTAAAACTTATAATTCTAAACAATAACGTTTGAACAAATAATGATTTTTAATAATTTAAATCATTATTTAAAGTCTTTTCTTTATAATAATAAACTAAATACAATCCTTGTTTTTTTAAAACACTAAAGGTATTTAAAGAATAAATTTGCAGAAATTTGATAAAGTGATTTACAAATAAATAAAGTTTATAAAATCATTTTTAATAATTTTTCAGTATTTTTACATGTTTTTTAAGGCTGAAAAGCCTTAAAAAAAGTGGAGGTTGCCGGGTTCGAACCCGGGACCTCAGGTGTAGAAAGGTTGTGCGTTACCAGTGAACTAAGGGTCGTGGCCGTGCTAAGTCTCGGCCCTTAATTCTTAAAAACACTTGATACAAAACAGCCCCAAATCGTATGAACCCTAGATTGATTCGAACCAAAATTCACCCTGCATTCGAGTATAATTCTGGTAATAACCATAGGGCTTTTGATCCCCAAGTAAATACGAGTGTGTAGATGTATTCAACTCCCCATTATGAAAGAATTGGCCCAATTTAGTCCGGTTAAGCTTCGGTTCTTTACTCGATGAACAGGGAGTTTGAATTCGTTCTTGCGATGAGTTTTTCAAGCAATTGAGTGTGTAGAGAGATTAAAGGGACCGAATGGGATGATTCCCCTCTGTTATATAGATTCAATTTGGTCGATTTAGTCCCAAACGGGTTTCGTCTTTGATTCATTTGTTTCGGTTATGTCTAAATGATTAATGTTGTTAAACTCGAATTAAACTACACATTTAGTTTCGTGGTGATTAAACGTACGTTTGTAATCGATAAAACGGTTCGATTCAACGGATTTCAGGTGAATTCGATTGATATGTTTCGGTTTCATGGGGTTTCTTAATGGAACCATCATTTCGATCAATTTAATGAGCGGTTATGTGTTCGATTCGGGTTCACGTTCGAAGAAAATGGTTTAATTGGATCGAATCGGTCGGTTTGTTGGGTGTTTTACCCTCGCCGGAGTTCGGCCGGAGGGGTGGCCGAACCTTGGCCGGAAATACGGGTTAAATGGGGTTTTTGTTTGGTTTTTAAAAATTTACACAAATGGTCCCTGTTGTTTCAATTGTTAACATTTTATGCCTAAACTTTAATATTAAAGTTCCTAAATTGGCAATAAAACCCCCAAAACTTAATTACTTTAGGTTTTAAACATTTTTAGGTTTAATAACTTTTACAAATTATTATTATTATTAACAATAATACTATTATTATTATTATTACTATTATTTTAGTTATTATTATTGATATTATTATTATAATTTATTATTATTATTATTACTAATATTATTACTATTATTATTATTGTTATTATTATTATTATTAGTGTTATTATTATTATAATTATTATTTTTGTTATTAATATTATTATAATTATTATTATTGTTCAATTTAATAGTTTGATTATTAACTTTCATATATTAATAATTAATGACAACTAAGAAATAAGCATAAATAACCCATAAGTTTCATACTTGACAATAATGGTCCTTACAAGAATAAACGACGTTAATTAATTAAAGAAAAATACGAGATGTTACAGTCTCCCCAACTTATAAGAATTTCGTCCCAAAATTAAGAATGAAACTATACGAACAAAAACTGGTACTTTTTCTTCATATGCTACTCACGCTCCCAAGTAAACTCAGCTCCACGCTTATTCTTCTAGCGAACCTTGACGATTGGGGTAGTTGTGGTTCTAGTCTTCTTCATAATGCAATCCATGATTTCAAAGGGTTTCTCAACAAAGTGTAATGACTCGTCGATCTGGATGTCCTCCAACGGGATATGCAGAATTTCGTCAACCAAACACTTTCTCAAATTTGAGATATGGAAAACAGGAAGAACTCCACTAAGGTCGGAAGTTAGTTCTAGTTTGTAAGCCACTTTCCCGATCCTTTTCAGAATCTTGAAAGGTCCTACAAATCTTGGAGCCAGTTTACCCTTCTTTCCAAAGCGAACAACGCCTTTACATGGTGAGACCTTAAGAAGAACCATATCCCCAACTTGGAATTCCAATGGCTTACGTAGCTAATCGGCATAGCTCTTTTGTCGACTTCTTGCCACTTCAAGGTTGTTGCGAATTATGGAGACTTTGTCGGTCGTTTCTTGTATAAGTTCAGGACCAGTGATGAAGTTTTCACCAATGTCGGTCCAACGGATTGGAGAACGACATTTACGACCATAAAGCGCGTCGAAAGGTGCCATCTTGATACTCGAATGATAACTATTATTATACGAAAATTCCGCGAGCAGTAAATACGTATCCCACTCACCACCAAAGTCAAGGACACAAAGACGTAGCAAATCCTTCAAGGTTTGAATGGTTCGCTCGGTTAGACCGTCCGTTTGAGGATGGTAAGTTGTGCTTAGATCCAGTTGAGTACCCAAGAGTTCTTGCATAGATGACCAAAAAAGCGAAGTGAATCGAGCGTCTCGGTCGGATATGATGTGCAAAGATACCCAATGACGACTCACAATTTCATCAATATATATACGAGCCAACCTTGATGTTTTGTAAGTGTCACGTATAGGTATAAAATATGCTGACTTGGTCAATCGGTCAACGATCACCCATATACTATCATGACCACGAGAGGTATGGGGTAGTTTGGTTATGAAATTCATGGATATGTGTTTCCATTTCCACATAGGAATCTCGAGTTGTTCAAGTAATCCACTTGGACGTTGATGTTCGGCTTTAACCTTCGTACACGCAAGGCACTTAGCTATATAAGTCGCTATGTCTTTCTTTATTCCAGGCCACCAATATTGACCTCGCAGGTCCATATACATCTTATCGGAGCCAGGATGAATAGAATAACGAGTTTGATGAGCTTCGTTCATGATAAAGGTACGAAGGTTATCACGATTCGGAACCCAAATTTGATTCGCGAAGTACATCAACCCATTGGGTTTTGTTTCTAGTTGAGCTAAAAGATTATGCTCCAATTTCTCTCTTATTCTTCCTTCTTATTGAACCGCTTGTTGAGCCTCTAAAATACTAGTCTTGATGTCGCTTTCAATCCTCAAATTTTGTAGCAGCACAGTAGTCTCGTTGACATCTAGATGGATCTCGGTATCAAATTCTCCCAAATTGTCAAACCATTGTCGTCGATCACGAATTTCTTGAAATGAAACCATCTTGTTATGAATCTTTGGACTTAGTGAATCGGCTACGACATTTGCCTTACCAGGATAGTAACGAATGTCACAGTCGTAGTCACTAATCAACTCAACCCAACGACATTGTCTCATATTGAGATCTTTTTTATTAAAGACGTGTTGAAGGCTTTTGTGATCAGTGTAGACTATACATTATGTACCATAAAGTTAATGCCTCCAAATCTTCAAGGCAAAAACTATAACACCAAGTTCGAGATCGTGTGTCTTGTAATTCACATCATGGACCTTCAATTGTCTCGATGCATATGCTATGCTTTCCTTGTTGCATGAGAACACAACCACGGCCTTGTTTAGATGCATCACAATACACGGTGAAATCGTCGTTTCCATCGGGTAGGGTCAAGGTAGGAGCATTGCACAACTTGTGCTTTAATGCTTCAAAGGCTTCCTCTTGCTCGGACCCCTACTCGAATGGTTTATTCTTTTGAGTCAAAGAAGTAAGCGGCTTCGCGATTCTTAAAAAGTTGGCAATGAATCGCCGGTACTAACCATCAAGACCAAGGAAAGAACGAACTTTGGTTGGAGTTGTAGGAACGCACCAATTCTTCACAGCTTCCACCTTTGCAGGGTCAACGTGAATTCCTTGGCTATTCACCATGTGTCCTAGAAATTAAACTTTCTCAAGCCAAAATTCGCACTTCGAGAACTTCGCGTACATTTTTTCTTTCTTCAACAGCTCAAGAACTTGTCGCAAGTGAAGTTCATGATCGGTATTGGACTTGGAATAGATAAGTATGTCGTCAATGAAGACGATCACAAACTTGTCTAGATAAGGCTTGCATACTCGATTCATGAGATCCATGAAGATAGCAGGAGCATTTGTTAAACCAAAAGGCATAACCATGAACTCACAATGCCCATATCGAGTACGGAACGCAGTCTTTGGGATATCATCGTCATGGACACGTAATTGATGATAACCAAAAGGTAAGTCAATCTTCGAGAAAATGGCAGCTCCTTGAAGTTGGTCAAAAAGATCATCGATACGAGGAAGAGGGTAGCGGTTCTTGATGGTAAGTTTGTTAAGCTCACGATAATCGATGCACATACGAAACGACCCATCTTTCTTCTTCACGAACAGAACAGGTGCACCCCAAGGCGAAGACCTAGGACGAATAAAACCCTTATCGGATAGTTCTTGAGGTTGACTAGATAGCTCTTGCATTTTCGATGGTGCAAGTCGATATGGTGACTTAGCCACGGGGTTTACTCCCGGAATCAAATCGATTTTAAACTCAACTTCACGCACGGGAGGTAAACCACTAAGGTCATCGGGAAATACTTCAGGAAAGTGTCGTACAATCAGGACATCCTTAAGATCTTTTCCTTTGACTTTCATGTTGACCACGTAGGCCAAGAAATCCATATAGTTCTTGCTTAAGCATTTTCGGGCTTGAGTGCACGACATGAGTTTGAGCCCTTTGGAGGATTTTTCACCGAAAACTTTCAAGGTATCCCCCAAAGGCAATGGAATACGAATGCGCTTCTCAAAATAAATAATCTCGGCATGGTGTTTGGCTAACCAATCCATGCCAATGATAACGTCAAAGCTTCCAAGTTTCATAAGTATAAGGTCGATAAAGAAATCATGTGCGTCGAGGCTCAAAATACAATCACGAATAACGATATCAACGGTGATCGGTTCTCCATCGGCGACTTCAACGGTGAGAGGTCTTTCTAGTTTCGTATGTGGCTTTGCAAGAATGGACTCAAACTCTAACGAGACAAAACTTTTATCGGCTCCAGAGTCAAATAGAACGTAGGCATAAGAATTATTAACAAGGAACATACCTGTTCAGTTTTAAAGATATTTAACGATACAGGCAAAGCATCAAAAAAAGACTTAGATCATAAAAGTTGAGGTCGGGTTTAGACACCGTTCACTGTTTGCTTGTGCTTGGTTTGCATTGATATTGAAAGCACGTCCTCGGGCTTGTGGAACGTTTCCCGCAAGACAAGGGCATTGTGGGCGGGAGTGACCAGGTTCCCCATAATTGTAGCAAACACGATTTGCAACCATGGCGGCATTATTTGGTGCATGGTGACAAGTCGCCACCAAGTGTCCATATATACCGCATAAAGTACAGATGCGGCACGGAGCGTTCCCCGGATAATGGTACCTACAAACGTTGCACATAGGTTGAGGATCAGCATAGGCCCTAGCCACAGGCACTTATGCCACAGGTGCAGCCACAGGTACAAGTTGTCTTTGAGGTGGTTTGGGTGCAGCCACAACAAAGTTGAGAGCCGGTGTGAACTTGCGTTTGTTGTTGTTGTTGTTGTTGTAAGACGGTTCAATTTTAGTCTCCTTAGCAGCTTCAGGGACCGTCTTCTCAACTTTCTTAGCACCCTTGACAGACATGGTGCCCGCTCGTATATGATTCTCGGTAAGTTGAGCGGTAATAGTAATGGCTTCCTCCAAAGTTGTGGGTCGACTACCCACCACAACATCTTGAATTTGGGGTGGTACCCCCTTGATGAACTTCTCGATGTTACGAGGAACAGTGTCGACCATATGGGGAAACAGAATGCTCAACTCGTGATGCCTAGTTGAGTAGGCCAAGTGATCACCACCATCTTGTTTAAGGTTCCAGAACTCTTTCTCTAGCTTTTGCAATTCACTTCTCGGGCAGAACTTCGCGATAGCAATATTCTTGAACTCGTCCTAAGTCAGTGCTAACATGCCATTTATTGGAGCATACTAGTGGGATAACAAACCTTGAGCGCCTCGAGACACTCACAGTTCATAAACGTGTTCTCCATGCTTTTGAACCACTTGAGAAGTCCAATGGCCCCTTCCTTTCCACTATCGCTAGTGGGCTTGCATGAACTAAAGTGTTTGAATGTGCAGGTTTGGTTGTTACGCCCTTGGTTCACGCTATTTTCTCCTTGACCATTTCCATTGTTGCTAGAGTTGGTCATCATGGTGCTATTGAGTTTAGCAACCATGGTTGGTATGACGACAGCCATTTGACGAGCAATCATGGCGGCTAACTTTCGGTCGGAACTTCCACGCTTTCCATGGTGACGAGACATGTTGGATACAAAATAAGTTAGTCATAGGAATTTGGAAGTAAAAGGACAATACATCAAATAAGGATTAATCAAGACTTGTAAAGCACATGGAATGATTCCATTTGGTAACGCATTACCATTTGAAAACGACGACACGTCAAGGTAAATTGACCCATTTGCCTTAGAAACTTGTGTATGTTGACCATAGTTTATCACTCATCCCAGAAATCCCCAGGTAAGCATAACTAGTCCCGTAGGATTTATGCGAAATGCGTACCTTTTCCCGAAGGCTTTTTGCCAGGAAATCCAGAATACAGGTGTCTATGTGTCACACAATATTTCTTAGGTTCATGGAATCAAAACCTTGATGAGATCTTTATAGATTAAACATAAAGTCTAAAGATTTAAACCATCGATATAAAGCGTACGATCCCACGTATCGTCGAGATTAAGTTTAAGAAGTTTCATTCGTCGAGGAGAATTAAAGAATTAAGAATAAGTTTAGGGGAGACATGCAACAAAGTTTAATCAATTACAAGGCAAACCTAACTAAAGGAATCAAATTGCACATAAAAAGACATCCCTAATTAGATAGCATCATGTAGCATGCACAATATATATTTACAAGAATATAAAGATTTTTCTATTAGGTTCATGTATAAACTATAGTCTTGGTCACCATTTCTAATAACCTAAATCTCTATAGTTATGTGCTCTGATACCAATCTGTCACGCCCCAACCTTAACGGTGGAATCGTCAAGATTTGATGGTTAAGATTGTTCACAGCCACATAATGCTATCTTTAAATAAAAATATTATTATCATAAGTTTTAAAAGTGCAAATTACAATCATAAGTCTCAAACATGAAATAAACAAAACATAAGACAAATAATCCAAGACATTTTATTCGTTAATCTAGGTCCAAATCCTAGATGTGAGCAACTTCAAGAGATGACATCAAACTTGAGCATTTCCTGAAACATGTTAAAAATAAAAGGTCAAGTATATAAGTTGGTGAGTTTCGAAGGGTTTAATATACATAAATATATCAAAAGATTTACAAGTAACAATTCATGTTAATGGTTATGAATTATGCAAGTTTATAGAACACATATAGCTACAATCAAACCTTGACCAAGATTAAGATTACAAGGATTAGCTAAGTGTACTTGGTTCTCATGATGAACAAGTCATACGTCATCAGGAGCTGGCAATACATCGGCTTTAGTACCAAATAAGCTTGTCAGTCCTATAGATCTATGACGTCGTAAGGCTAACAATAGTTAATGATTGTCAACATATAATGTATCTCATATAAATCGCATAATAACACAAATAAACATGACAAAAAATAAGTATGAATTGCATGTGCGTTACAAGTATAAAACATTTACAAGTGTAAGTTTATAAGTTTAACATATTTCACCCCAAAAAGGTGTGAAATAATATAAAAGGGGCATGAAAATTCACATGACGTATGTGTATAAGATGATAATAAGAATATCAGACGACGTTCCAACGAATTCCCTTACAAGGTACCTAAACGTGTATATAGATTTACAAGATTTAAGTTTTAATGATAAGATTAACACTTAAATATGATCTAGGGTTTCAAGGAGGGATTTGGGGCTTTGATATATAAAGTTCATAATGAAAATACTTTGTTTTTATTTTAATGAAAAATAGTACATCAATTTAATAAATTATCATAAAAGAATAAGTTTTTGAATCGTTTGATATAATTAACAAAAATAATAAGTGTAGATACATTTTTATATTTTTATTTGTAAAACTAATAATTCTAAACAATAACGTTGAACAAATGATGATTTTTAATAATTTAAATCATTATTTAAAGTCTTTTCTTTATAATAATAAACGGAATATAATTCTTGTTTTATATAACACTAAAGTTATTTAAAGAATAAATTTGCACAAATTTGATATAGTGATTTACAAATAAATAAAGTTTATAAAATCATTTTTAATAATTTTTCAGAATTTTTACATGTTTTTTTAAGGCTGAAAAGCCTTAAAAAATAGTGGAGGTTGTCGGGTTCGAACCCGGGACCTCGGGTGTAGAAGGGTTGTGCGTTACCAGTGAACTAAGGGTCGTGGCCATGCTAAGTCTCGGCCCTTAATTCTTAAAAACACTTGATACAAAACAGCCCCAAATCGTATGAACCCTAGATTGATTTGACCCAAAATTGACCCTGCATTCGAGTATAATTCCGGTAATAACCATAGGGCTTTTGATCCCCAAGTAAATACGAGTGTGTAGATGTATTCAACTCACCCGATTATGAACAAATTGGCCCAATTTAGTCCGGTTAAGCTTCGGTTCTTTACTCGCTGAACATGGAGTTCGAATTCGTTCTTGCGATGAGTTTTTCAAGCAATTGAGTGTGTAGAGAGATTAAAGAGATCGAATGGGATGATTCCCCTCTGTTATATAGATTCAATTTGGTTGATTTAGTCCCGAATGGGTTTTGCCTTTGATACTTTTGTTTCGGTTATGCCTAATTGATTAATTGGTTGTTAAACTCGAATTAAACTACACATTTAGTTTCGTAGTGATTAAACGTACGTTTGTAATCGATAAAACGGTTCGATTCAACGGATTTCAGGTGAATTCGATTGATATGTTTCGGTTTCATAGGGTTTGTTAATGGAACCATCATTTCGATCAATTTAATGAGCGGTTAAAAAACAAGTTAGTAAAGGAGTTTGATTTGATCATTAGCAGGTTAGCAGATGTGGTCGATCAAGGCGTCAACCAGATTTGTTTGTAAATTGTAATTAAGTTTTTAAAGAATAGGATCAACAATGGACTTTTCTTCCTTGTCAAGGAAAAGAATGAGCGGTTCTCTTTTGGCAAAAGTAATCCGATAAGAGGCGCGGGAAACGAAAAAAACGTGGTGGTAGGTTTTCGTTCGGTAGCTGGGTGAAAACAAAAAAGCAAGGGGCTAGCTTTTCAGTCAAAGGTCGATGAGTAGGTGGCCTAAACGATCCGGGAATAAGTAGAAGTCAATGACGCAGGATTTGATCCAGATAACTTGTTATCGAAAGTAGGGGTTCAAACCGAGAAGATCTCGGACGTGGCTAGGGTTGGGGTCGGGGTCCAAAAGAGATTTTGGAGATGAACACTTTCAAACATAGATGAGAGGTGAAGGTCAATATCAAGATTAAGGGGGTGAATGAAGGATATAATCTTGATATGTTTATATTTAAAGGTTTAGTTTGAATAAAGTAAAAGAAGTCAAGAAGTAAAACCAAAAGTTTGATTTAAATAATTAGGAATTATCTAGTTATTTGAAATAAATAATTATTAATTTATCTAGTTGATTACTTAAATAGTGTTTGAGTTAGATTATGAGTAGTTTATGTCTGGTATAAATATAGGGTTTTGTATTTGGTTTAATTAGTTGAGTTCAATAAGAAAAAAGTCGAAGTATGTTACTTCAAATATGTTTGTTTACGTATATTTTCGGGTTGATCCAATTGGTTACTCCAACAAGAGTGACAAAGGTGGCTGCTTGATGATACCGATGACATTCGCCGGAGTTGTTCTCCGATGACGATCCGGTGTAAGGAGGTAATGAAATATGTTCTTTAAGTTTAAGTTGTTATATTTGTTTGTTTGTTTCGTTATAGTTAAAATTAGTTGTAATAGTATCAAGTCCTCCGCTTTGCGGCTAGGGGCGTAAAACCATACCAGATAGCACTAATGTCACACCACCGTAGCAACCATTAACACCGGAAAAACTCGTATTAAAAAAGAAATAAAAAAGAAAAAATAAAATCGAATGGAAAGTAGACGTAAAAACATTGAATCACACTTGTGAAACGTAAAACGTTACAAAGCAATAACTAAGACGATCTAGGATCCGGACGTTGCAACAGGGTCGTTAAGTAGGAAAAAATAAGCATAACAACATTGAATTATACACGTACATTACGGTGTATTAAGTCTAAAAAAATTAGAGCGAAATGTAAACGAAAATATTGTAAAAGAAGAAGAGAATAGGCGATCAAAGTTAAAAGTGAAAAATTATATAGGTTAAAATGTAAAAGATATAAAAATATTTAGTTTAAAATAAATAAAAAACATATACAACCTCTAAAGCTTAAAGTACAACCATCAATGCAACTTTAAGTTGCTAATTAGTATATACTAATATTATGCCCCTCGCGTTGCAGCGAGGGGCAAAAACCATGCCAAATACCGCCAATGACACACCACCGTATTAATAAAGAACGGAAAGTAGACGTTAATTTCTTTATAATACAAATAGAAAATAGACGTTAAAAAATTGAACCTGACATGTGAAACGTAAAATATAAAAAATAATAACTAAATCAATTTATGACCCACACGTTACGTCAGAGCCGGTAAACGAAAAAAAAGGCGTAACAACGTTGAACCATGATCATACGTTATAGCGTGTCAACTCTCAAAATTTAGACCACAACGTAAACAAAAAAATTGTAATAGATGAAAGATATAGGAGATCAAAGTTGAAAGTAAAAATTTATAAGTGTTAAATTGTAAAAGTATTGGGTTTAAAAATAAAAATGTTAAAAAAAAACAAAAAAATGTTATATTTGTTTTTTTGTTTCGTTATAATTAAAATTAGTTGTAACTAGTATCAAGCCCCCCGCTTTGCGGCTGGGGCATAAAAGCATACTAAATAGCACTAATGTCACATAACCGTCAGCAACCATTAACACGAGAAAAACTCGTATTAAAAAATAAATAAAAACGGAAATGATAAAATCGAAGGGAAAGTAGAACATTGAACTATGACGATCTAGGATCCGGACATTGAATCACGCTTGGGAAACGTAAAACGTTACAAAGCAATAGCTAAGACGATCTAGGATCCGGACATTGCAATGGGGCCATTAAGTAGGAAAAAATAAGTGTAATAACATTGAACTATGTACGCATGTTACGGTGTATTAAGTCTAAAAAATTAGAGCGAAATGTAAACGAAAATTTTGTAAAAGAATAAAAGAATAGGCGATCAAAGTTAAAAGTGAAAAATTATATAGGTTAAAATGTAAAAGATATAAAAATATTTAGTTTAAAATATAAAAAAACATATACAACCTCTAAAGCTTAAAGTACAACCATCAATTCAACCCTAAGTTGCTAATTAGTATATACTAGAATCCAGCCCCCGCGTTGCAGCAGGACGTAAATCCATACCACGTAGCATCTGACACATCACGCCAGTAACCACCAACACCATAAAAACTCATATTAAACATAAATATAAAACGAAAAAAATAAAACCGAAAGAAAAGTAAACGTAAAAACGTTGAATCAAGCTTGCGAAACATAAAACATATAAAACAATAAGCAAGTTGATCTAGGACCAGCGTGTTGCGATGGGACCGTTAAACGGGTGAAAAATAAGCGCAAAAACGTTGAACCATATATGCACACTACGACGTGTTAACGCGTAAAATTAGACCGAAACGTAAACTGAAAAATTTGTAAAATATAAAAAGTATAGAGACCAAATTTGAAAGTAATAAAATTTTGGGGCTAAATTATAAAACATGTAAAAGTATTGGGTTGAAATAAAAAAGTTAAAGATTAAAAAAAGGAAAAAATTAAGTAAAACCAATAAAATATATGGTACAACCAATAAAATATATGGTACAACCTTTAATGTTTACAAAGATTGATAATTAGTATATACTAGTATTAAGTCCCCGGCATTGCCGCGAGGGGTGTAAAACCATGTCAAGTAGCACCAAAGACACACCATCATTAGCGACCACCAACCGAAACGTAGGACCAAGGACTCACCACCATTAGGCTAAATATAAAACATATATAAAGAATAACTAACTTGATCTTGGACCAGTGCTTTGCGATGGGACCGCTAAACGGGGAAACAATAAGCGTAAAAACTTTGAACTATACACACAATGCGCCGTGTTAACTCGCAAAATGTAGACCGAAACGTAAAACAAAAGGTTTTTTAAATATAAAAAGTATAGGGACCAAAGTTAAAAGTAAAAAAATATTGGGTTAAATTGTAAAACATGTAAAAGTGTTGGGTTAAAATAAAAAGGTTAAAGATTAAAAAAAATAAGATAAAAGTTGAATACAACCCTTAAAGCATGTTGTACAATCCATAATTCATAAGAAAGTTAGTAATTAGTATATATATAATATAATTAAATAAATTATTATTGTCAATCTGTGTGCTATCTTGTAGTCCATGCTTTATAATTGAGATGAAGAGATGGTCGTTTTTGACAATTAGTGACCATTTACACACAAATAATTTTGACCACGAGTAGTTTTTCTTTGAATTTTTTTCTTTTATATCACCGATAAACGTATTTTTTTCTAAAGGTTTTAAGTTTTTAAATTTGAAATGCAATTTGTAGTAGGTATTAAAAAGAATAATCAATGGAATGAATAACATCTAAAAACAATTAAAAGCTACATCTTTATACGATTTGTTACCTCTAAAGATTTATATGCCCCTGAACGTGAAACTTAAACGTTGAAATTCTGATTGACTACAATGGCAACTTCGTTTGGTACCTCTACTAAAAGAACATGAGAAGCTCAATGGACCTATGTAGTTCCACTGATACATAAATCGCACACACGCATATGTAGAATATTTGTCCTTAATACAACATAGGGCTAGATTCTATAAAACCTTGTCTAAATTTCAAATTTGTCCAACAATGGTTTCATAGTGATTTTACATTTAATTACCGTTATAAGATAAGAATTATGTAGATGTAAATGTTCTTTTTGAACTGTTTATGTTTTAAAGAAAACCAATGTTGTTAAAAAATCTGAACCTCTTTTATTGAGATTAACCCTTGTTGGAAGTCTATGATAAACAATATTCCAAGATGATATTTTTACATCAAGTGCAAGAGTTTGTTCCATCAAACTTTGGTAACATTGACTAGAAACAAGTAAACATATATTTATGTGTTTACATCCATCCACCTGATGAATAGGTTAGTATTGAGATACTACCAAGCTAAAGCAGTATGAATGCTAGTTGGTTTGACAATTAGACTAAATATCACATCACAATCAGCACTTAGTTGTTGACAATTTCATTTAACAAGTAATTGAGTTTTATATCAAGCTAAAGACTCAATATCATGAAGTTTATGTTTATATATTCAAATCAATCTATACACATCAACATTCGAATGTCTAGGGACGAGAATCCAAGTCTATTTTTTTCAAAAGCGCTATACTCATCCTCCATGGTAACGTACTAGTGTGGTTCCTTTAAGGATTGTGCAAGGGAATGAGGTGCAGGAGATGTGGTGACATGAAGTGTAAGCTTATCAATTGGTTTAGTGATTCCCTATTTGGCTCAAGTGACCATATAATAAGTAGGAGTGGTTGTCATGGTTGGGATGGTAGTGCGAGATCTATTAACGAAGGATTAGTTAACTCATATTGATCAGTGATTACTAACTCAATTGGTTAAGGTGAGATACTCATTACATATAAATATGGAGAGGTCATGGGTTCAAGTCTCACTTTGAGCAAATGCTTAGAGTTAAGTCAAGGAGTTTTCCCGGTAATGGTTTCCTTCTAAAGAGGTTGGGGGTGCGGTCCCGGCTGGGGAACGGATTGGTGAACCTAATTAAGATAACACATATCGTTCGAACGAGGGTTGTAAATTTGTCGTTCAAAAAGAATAAAACTCATATTGGGAAGGTATTTGATGATGACACCCTCATAATGATTGGATCAGATATACGAGACTCAATCGGAGGAGAGGAATGAGACAAATGGAAACAAAGACTCGTCAAAATAAAAATGCCAAAAGTTATAATCTTCTTAGTGTGAAGATCAAGACATTGATAGCCACAATGACGAGAGGGATAACCAATAAGGATACAAGAATATGTTTTGGGCTTGTTTATGTGTAATTTTCAAAAAAAAGACACTTATTTAGGATCAAAGTCGGTGTCAATTGGGCACCGAGTAAACAAGATAGTATATGATTAAAAGGATTTACCATATTATAACACATATTCAATTTTTAACGGGTTATATTCACAACAAATATTCGGTTTGAACCGTCATAACCAATATGTTATGATCAATCCGGTTCTGTTTTAGGAGCTATTTGGCAGCATCTGAATCATGCTCTTAATGGTTCAGATGTCTAAATGGTTCAACATTTAATGGTTCAGACTGTTTGTTTCGCGAACAAATATCTGAATTGTTTAGTCTTTTGATATGATCGGTTCTAAATCAAATATTTATGCTTTGCTAAAAGAAAAGAAAAAGGATTCTCGTTTTATTTCAGAGGTTTCTGGGACACCGATCCAGAAGAAGATGGCGACTTCAAGGGTTGCAGCCGCAGCGGCTGAGAAGGTGGCGACGGCGGCTAGACGCCAAGCCCTAAACCTAACAGAAGCCGCCGCCGACAGAATACGCCACCTCCTCAGCCGCCGTCAACGCCCTTTTCTCAAACTCGGGGTCAAAGCTCGCGGCTGTAATGGTCTTTCCTACACCCTAAATTACGCAGGTTAGGGTTTTTTTCATCTTCTTTCAATTTCACAAGAATCATGCTTCAATATTATTACAATTTGTGAATTGATATACAATGACATATGAGAACTTTGGTGGATGCTGTTTGGATGTGAAATGATATATTCAATTTAGCTTTGTGGTATATTGTGATAGAAGATATGGTTTAATATCGTCTTTTGAGTATGTGTTTGTCATGGATATGAGATTACCTATGTGCTTGTTGGTTTATAGCCTTGGAGGTATATAGATGCTCTCATTGATAAGTGTCGAATCGTCTCCTCATCATGTTGTATCTAACGACAAGTGTCGACCTGCTGTAAAATAAAGTTAAGTGATGCTCATGATACAAGAGAATTTGAAATATGAAAAGGAGTGTTGAAAGATGAGCTACGTAATTGAACTTAAAAGAACTGATGGTTATACTGTTATAGTGTTATAGAGGAGGAGATGATTTCATAAGTGGTATGATATGGGGATTAACTCTCGGAATTGACATTGAATAGAGAGCTAGAGAAGGCATACTCCTAAGTAGTGTCTTCAATTGTCGCTTGACTTGATTGCCATCTTTAGATAGATAAAGTGCATATAGCTAAGCATTAGGGAGAGATGGGGCGGTTAGACCAAAAGGAAAGAAAGGCTTTGACATAACGGGATTGTTCACAATGGCCTTGGTTTTAAAAAGCGAGAAGCGCACCGAGGCGACAAGGTTTAAAACTGAAGCGCGAAGAGCAAAAGGGAGGGCTTTTCGTACACGAAGCACTAAGTGTTTATATAATTTTTTAATATAATCCTATAGGTTTTTAGCATCCCCACCCAAAATATAGCTATAAATAATGTTTATATATGCTTTAACGTATAAATTACATGTATGTATTACTTCTTTAGCAACATGTATAGCACTTTGAAGCAAAAAAACACCCCCTGTACATGAAGCGCGCGCCTCAGAGGGAGTTTTCCCCAAAAAGTCGCGCTTTTCTTGCGCTTCCTGTACAACATGTGGCTTGTGTTACAAAAAGCCCCAACCCGCGCGGCCGCGCCTCAAGAGTCGCCTTGCGCCTAGGCGCTCTGATTAAAACCAAGACAATGGCTCTTTTGAAGAGAGAGACATGGAAGATGGAATGAATTCTTGCTGAATCAGGGAGCTGGAATATATAAGAATTGGCCTTAAAAACATGCTGAGAACTTTTGATTGATCGACCCCCTCTCTCCCCTTGAATTTGACATCCCCATGATGTTTATTAATAAAAGTTCTTGTGTTAGTTACATTTGAGTTTAGTTGCTTCATCATGATTCATTGAATCCTACATCATAACTTCACAGAAACACCATTGGAGAAGGTTCTTCATAGATTATCTCAAAGCGGGTACTGTTTCTCGAGACATGATAGGAAGTATTGTGCCAAATCTCAACCCATGAAGCCAATAAGGCCATGTCTTAGGCATATTTGTCGCGAAATAAACGTAAGAAGATTTCTAAAATTCTGTTGACTACTATTTGATCATCTATTTCCATCTGCTAAATTGAATTTTAGTTTTCTAGAAGATTTCTTGCCAAAACTTACTTAGAAACAAAGGGTTTTAGGAATTTCATGGGGAAGAGTTTTTTTCCTTTAGAAAAAATCATGGCTAAAGATCGAGCTGAAGAGAAGTGTAAATGGGGGATTTTGTGGTATTTTGAATTTATAGGGAGAGAACCCTGGAGCCAAAGTAGAGGATTTGTAGCTTCGACAGATACCACAAACTTGAACATCATGCTTAATGGACTTTGTATACATATCCAAAATAAATGCAGTCTGCAAAAAGGCTGCACTAGGAACCAAGGTGGTTTTCTGAAAAATGTTGTGCAATTTTCTGCAACTGGGAGTCTAAATAAAAAACATCAAGCATGGTCGTGCTGTCCAACCACAGTGGGTAGGATGGCAAGAACTAAGGACATAATTTTCTTCTCATACGCAGACTTATTCAAGTTGCAGTCTGAAATGACCTTGATGAAATAGATGTCTTTCTGGATCGCATGAGAACAATTCCCCCTCCCGCCCAGATGCCTCACAGTTGATTTCAAATGGTTGAGGAACCTTGAGCTCATAGTCTCATACCACGTGTGTGAGGCGACTAAAGAGGCTGGGAAACGCCCATTGCCCTCAACGATCAGAGACAATCCTAAGGTAGTGTAGATGCCGGAGGCAGTGCTTTAAGTGCTTCTTGTAGAGATCGGTGAGAGACAGGGTTGAGAAGGACAAGAGACGAACTCTGGAGTGATAAAGAGATTTGGAGTGACTGAACATACATACCTGGTTCTTTCTTTTCTTCTTCATGTTTTCACTTTTGTTGAGATAGGACATAGAAGAAGTGCACACTAAAGAGTCATGAGAGAGTAGCTGATAGGGAGTTTCAAGAAAGAGCTTTAAAAGAATAAGAGTAATTGATCCTAATCTGTTATTTGGATGTTTGATGATTTCATCATGTGATATTAAAAATAGTTAAGAGTTGTTGCATCCATACACATATGAGACTATTTAAACTTACGAGTGTAAGGGGTTTTGGTGTATCTGAAAGTAGAGCTTGGCCTTGATAATCCAGCCGTGTGGGTCGACTCCCTCAAAAAAGGGAAGCTGCACTTTTAGGCGCAGAAAAAAAGGAGCTAGTGTCTTCCATTATTGTATAATGAAATGGAGAATTCTCCATCAAAATCTTGTTGAGGTTGTTACCCTTGATATTCTGGTACCCAGCACCATGTCCTCCTGTTAGGTAAATGGTTGTGTTTTCTTCATCAAATGAACAGCAGCTGATACATCAAAATTCTTACATAATCATCTCTTCTCTTCTTTCTTACTAGCTAATGATTGTGTTATATATCACCCAAATTTCAAGAATATTGGTTCCTTTTATGTAAACTAGTTATGTGTAGTGCAGTTCTTAAATACCTGGATTGCTTCAAGAATATTTCTCGTTTTTCTTTTGATTTTCAACATGTACATATGAGAACGATTAAAAAATAATGAACCATCTTACTGCCTGATCATGGAACCCATGAGATGGAGGGGAAAATGGTGATTCATGGAGTGGGAGGACATAATTTTTTCAAATCTTAACCATAAATTTAGTGATTGAAATATGATCGAAGGGCCACAAAAGTGGTTCCTTTGGTTCCTAATTATTTTATGGTTTACACATGAACCCTATCTGAACTGAAGATAATGATTGTGGTTCCTGACACACTGATATCCTAAATGGACAGATGAAAAAGGGAAGTTTGACGAGTTGATCGAGGACAAGGGTGTGAAGATATTGATAGATCCAAAAGCTCTTATGCATGTTATTGGTACCAAAATGGACTTTGTAGACGATAAACTCAGGTAAGAATACACTGGATTCTTAACGAGCATGAATAACTGAAAAATCTATTGATCCTTCACGTAAATGCTTTTAAGATCACTATTAAAAGATTTGTATGTTGTGATTGTTGCAGATCTGAATTTATATTTATCAACCCAAACTCAAAAGGGCAGTGTGGCTGTGGGGAATCTTTTATGACCACGAATAACACAGAAGCTGCAAAGGCTTATGGCAGTTCTTAATCGTATTTGCATCAAACTACGGTAATGTCAAACTACAAACGTCATAATCCCTGTATATTTTTGTCACAAACTGTTAAATTGGATACTGGTTTGGGTTTGGTATTTATTTATTATTTGGTGTTTTATATAAAACTCAAAGTTAACTGTACAATAAAAATTTTGTATTATATATTTATAATTTTACAGTAGCTTCTTTAACAATTATAATTGTTAACAATTTGTTTTATGTTATAAGGATTTTTAATGTATTATTTATTAGTCACTTATTTACGTCAAAATTTACTTTATTAACTTTTTGGAATCTATTTAGAATTATTGAATTTGTTTATTAAATGTTCATCATGCTCATAGCTTTTACCACCATGGACCAAGGTCTCCACATCGCTGATCACCTCCAAACATCATTCTCCTGATTCAAGAGCAAAAATCACTCAAACATCCCTTACCTAAACTCAAGAACACAAAAATCCAGTCTTTAAATGGATTAGAAACACCAACAGGTTCAAATCCTACAATCCAAAGCCGACTTCAGAAACAAAATGCAATCCTAAACTGAAACCGAACAATTAAAACCTGAATAGTAACCCACAAATTGAACATGAAACCAAAACCTGAATCAAGCATGCACACACGATCACGTTACTGAAAAAACACACACACGGACACAGAATCAAACACATGCTGAAATTGAAACACCAACTTTAATAAGGAAGAGGATGATAGTGTTGTATGGGATGACGGTGATCCAGTGAACGGTGGGGTTGCAGGTGACAATAGGGGTGGTAGGGCGACGGTGGAGAAAGGCTTCCAGTGCTAGCTGTAGTTGAAAACATGACTATTGATGCTCACCATCTTCAGGTCCTATTTCTAAAGATCTATAGAACCAGTAGAATGGTTTATCTATAGGTGAATGTTCTTTACAAAACATAAAATATCATAAACACCAATCAAAATCATTCATTTATTATGACACTTCAAATGAAAAATGTATAATGGTAAAAGATTAAATGTTTAATTTCTCTAATTAATTATTTTCTTACTCTATCTTCTCTCCTATTTCTTGTAACAAGTTTCGTACAAATATGTGTCAAATCTGCACATGCGTATCTTATAATATATGTATACACATAAATTTATGGAAATATGCATCAAGTATATTCACATAAAAATGATGTTTTACTAGTAATGTAAAATCTTAAAATAATTGATCTATTTTAATCGGTTCTTATGATTCTTGTAGTATTTATCATTCAACAAATAACAATGAACCATCCCCGATATAATTTAACTGGTGAACAATGGTTGACTATAACTGAACCGAAACAACCCGATTATGATATGATTTAATCGCTTTTATAGCTTGGCTTCTATTCATATTGAGTTGGTGTCTCGGATAAATTTATACATGCTTAAAAGAATATTTTATTCTGTCTTTAGCTGAGAGAAAAAACATTGTTGTCAATGAAGAAAATGATGTTGGGCAAAATCACAAAAGCCAGAGGGGGGTCGGGGGGGGGGGGGGGGGGGGGGATCAAGCTGATTGGGCCGTGTGTTTCTACACGGCAAGCTACGGCTCATGAGCTCGGGCGACTGGCGAGTGATGGATTGGAACTGGGTTTTGTCGGGTCATGCCCGTAACCAACTTTCCTGGTTCTATATATTAAATAAAAAGGTTTTTATCAATTAAAGTTAATAACAATGACTAACATAAGAAACACTAGCAAATGACTAGAACACAATGTGTATGATTAAAATTGAATGGAACAGTATTGTGTTTTAAACTAAGAAACACGAGCAGTTATGTGTTGAAGCCACAAGATGGTATGTTTGAGCTTCAGTTCAATTAATTTATATATTTTCTTTCAGTTAAAATAGCATCATACTTACTTTTTTCTAACAGAAAAGAAATTTTAATATATAAACTAACTGGTTAGTTTTTTAACAAGTTACATGTATAAAAATGGGTTATTAACCTTGTAATTTCTATTAACACAAATAATGCATAATAGAATTAAACAAATGTTCTTTCTTCGCATCGTTGCTTTAAAAAATGGCTTCATTTCTCGATTTCCAAATAACCTAGCACGCAGTATTAAGAATAGACTCTAAAACTTGCTTTTTTTCTTTTGAGATCTAATGAGAGTATCTACCCACGAACAAATGTTCGACGGGTTTTTTGAATTTGGAGGTGAAATATCGAGCCACGTTTAAATTGAACCCCATATTGACACAACAATATAATAATCTTCAAAAAGATAATCCATGGATTCTATATGATTCGAACATAAAGGACACATAATACTTAAAAGAGTGAATTGCTATTTTCCTCTCTGTGGTTTGATCACATTTGTCATTTTCATTCAAAAATATTTTTTCTTGCATTTGTCTCCTCAATGTTTGGGAAACGTTGCCATTTCATCCAAAAATCTTAGCTCCATTGTTTGAAAATGTTAAATATTCATTGTTAAAAGGGTACTTATGTAAATTTTTATATAAAAACGAAATCCTAATTTATGTTTACGTGTTGTTAATAAAAAAATTTACCACAGAATTCATGTTTTTGGATGAAAATGACAACTTTTTCAAACCTTGGGGAACAAATATTGGGGAGCCAAATATAAGAAAAAACTTTTTTGGATGAAAATAACAAATACGAACAAACCACGGGAAGGAAAACGGCAATTCACTCTACTTAAAATATCTATACCTTTATTGCATAAATATTGTCTCGTGGGTAACCGATTAATCAACAATCGCCAAGCCATGATGTTTACCTTTTTGGGAACCCAATTGTTCCATCCAGTAGATGAGACGAAGTAGGCAACAAGCAATGATCAATGAACTTTCGAATGTGTTTCACAGAAAACTCATCCGACACGTCAAAATCCCAACTCTAATAATCTTTATGATCTGACCATTAATAATTTGATAACTCTTTAAGAAGATCATCAAAGTTACATTCTTCCATACCTCCTCTAAGAGGTCTTTGTCATTCCCACTTTCAAGAATCATTAAACTTTTTCTCGAGAATGCTACATTGTTTTTGCATCTTCAATTGAAATAATCTCATATATCTCTTTGATATCATATATCATTTCAAAACGATATATCATTTCAAAACGATATGAAAGCTTCACTATCTTTACCCATAACGCCTTCGACTCATTAAAATACCACTATTTCTAATTATATATACTTATTATCAATTTTTGTATGCATCATGGCTGGTACAATATACTTAAGTGGGTTATACCCAACTTTTTCCTTGTTTTTTTAATCTTTAGCTTTTCCATTTTAACCAAATACTTTCACATCTTTAACAATTTAGTCCAAACAAGTTTTACTTTAAAATTTGGCCGCTTATACTTTTCATATTTACAAATTTTGTATTTTACATTTCGTTCTAAATGTTGCGAGTAAATACGCCGCAGCGTATGTGTGTGGTTCGATATTTGTATGATTATTTGTTCCCCATTTCATGGTCCAGTCACAGTGCGCTGGTCCTAGATCGACTTGCTTATTGGTTTATATGTTTTACGTTACGCATGTGTGGTTCAACGTTTGTACGTAAATTTTTCCGTTCAATTTATTTTTTTCGTCTTTTATTTCTTTTTAATTATGAGTTTTTTCGGTGTTGGTGGTCACTGACGGTAGTGTGTCATTGGTGTTACTAGACACAGTTTTACGCCCCGCCGCAACACGGGGGCTTACTAGTTTTGAATTAAAGCCAAAGTTAAAGATAGCAAACTTCCCACCCCCAATCCACAAATTGTTAATCCACCAAAACCTGATCCCACACCTAGAGAACCAAGAACAGAACTTACGAGCGTCAAACAACCTCCGATCGATAGTAACTTTGCTTTCGAGGATACTAAACATGTCTCGTAATTACTTGTATCTTCTCATACTTAGTGAACAAAAGTAAATTAGACAGTATCACATCAACCTTGAAATCAACTCAAATCTTAAAGAAAGAATATTTAATTTTGTAAGTTTAGAGAGTACAACATAATAAAAATAATTAAATGTCACATGTCAAAGTTTAGCATTAAATCAATCACATGTTGTTATGATACTCCAAGGATCCTGTCGGGGACACCGCATATGTTCTTAGGAGAAACCGGACCTAACCGTCATGTTTTGGCCAAAACGTGACGATTTGAAAACCTAGAGGTGACGGCTAGGTCAATGTGTCATATATGGTCTAATTCCTGACAAAAGTACATTGATAAAGATGCACGAGTCTGAAACAAAAGGTCACGGTTTGCCCTAACCGTGACGGTTATGTACGAGGTAACTACTACTTTGAACCGTCACGGTTAGGCCAAACCGTGACGGTTTCTCGTCCATTTCATGTAACACATCAAAAGTAAAACTATACTATAAAGAAGTTTTTTTTAAAAAAAAAATTCTCTCTTTTAATTGTATTGGATAAAAATTACTTTTCTATTTAAAAATGTTTATCAACAAAACACAAGTAAAATATGCTAAAACTTTTTTACTAATTATTTTATCAATGAAAAAATTGTGATGTCTTTTTTTATTCTCAAAATTTAACGTTAGGTTTTAAGTTTGCAGTATATTTATAAAAGTTAATTTAGAAACCATTTTGGAAGAAAAAAAACTCCATACATACGTACCCTCTCTCTTTAACCACTACAAACAAGATAAACATCACATTACCTAGGTACTTTTTTTCATGTTTTTTATAAAAATGTTCATTCTATACCTTTTTTTATAAAAAATCAACATTTTTATAAAAAAATATGAAATGGACGAGAAACCGTCACGTTTGGCCAAGCCATGACCTTTTGTTTCAGACCGGTGCATCTTTATCAGTATATTTTTGTCAGGAGTCGGGCCATACGTGACAGTTTAACCTAGCCGTCACCTCTAGGTTTTCAAAGTGTCACGTTTTGGCCAAAACGTGACAGTTAGGTCTGATTTCTTTCAAATTTCTTACGGTGCGCCTAAAATTTCCCTACTCCAATCCCAACTACTTTATAGTGACGTGTCGATATAATTTGATATTTCTCAAAGATACACCTTGAGCAGTTGGGTCTAGAGATTCCTTGTCTTTGCATTATCTACCTCACAAAGGAAAAGTTTGCAAACAAAAATAGCGAAACCTTATTTGGTACATGTTTTTTTTTCAACAAAACAAAACAAATATCTTTTTATGGGCTTGAGATATTTATTTGATACATGCATTTTCCAAGAAATAAAAAACTAATTTTATTTTTAAAAAAGTAAGAAAAATTAGAAGTATTTTGATCCCACTTTCAAGACAAAAAGATCTTTACTATATGAGAGTCAAATAAAATATAAATCCACATGGCTTGGTTTGGATTGAATTGTTAGCGTAGTGCTAAGAGTCAATGATTTTTTAAGCTATACGGGACGTGTGGGTGGATTGATAACCGGTGAGTGGTCACCACCGGGAACACCGTCGCCATTAAACTCACTATGCGGTGAGAAGGGCCAGCTCAAGCCCAAAGCTAGTAAAGCTAAGAGCCTCTGAATTCTATATAGTGTTTATATATGAAAAAAATTTGACTAAGCTAGACATTTTATTAATTTAGTTGGATTATAATGTAGTACTAGTTGCTCTCATGGTCTAATTCTCTAGTTAGTGATTAAATTTTAATTTACAAATCATATAGTATTTAGTCACTTGTTTAGTGAATTACTTTTTGAATCTAATGTTTGAATATTTGCAAAGACGCTCTTTGTTATTTAGTAAATTTGATTTGAATCTAGTGAATCAGTTCACAACTCATTTCTTTAGTGTATATTTCATAAAATTGCTTGTTTAGTAGAAGTTTGCATTTAAATCTATCATATATAAGTGTAATGTCGACTATGAAGCATGAAAGCGGTAATATGAAAAGACAAAAGAAACAAAAATAAGAAGTCGATATTGAATTACAAAAAAAGTATTTGCTCAATTAAAAAAAAATAACTCCGCCAATTATAAAATTTTTAGTTAATTATTTTCGCTCCCCACTCTGGATAAAAGAGGATTTATAATTTTTACTTGGACGGCCTCCAAAATCATTGAAACGGTCCTGGGGATGAGTGGGTGTTTACCATTGATTACTCACTACGTTGAGTGGTGATTGTGACCGAGGGCATCTCAACGGGTATAATGCCTTTACATTTAAAAAAATAGTTTATTTTAATACCATTTCTCAAAACCATTTTTCACAACCATTTACAATTTCATATTTTATTTTTCACAAATTGTCACACCCCAACCGATAGCGGAGACATCAAGGCGCGAAAATTTTGACATATTGTCTAAAGACATCATTGCACTAAAGTGATAATAAATTAAGATTGAATTTATTGTTATTCATCAACATAACGTTACAACGTTTCAAGTAAACATACAACAATTTTGGGAAAATACAAGTTTAAAACAATTATAACAAACTGATATATTTTTACGTGTTTTTAAGTCCACCTAATTGAATTTCTTGATAAAGTTTCAAGCATTTCCTGCAACATGTATAAAACATATTGGTTAACATATGTATATGTTGGTGAACATACAAGTTTAAATACATAGCATTATAGTAAATAAATCTCAATTCAAAATAAATAAAATATACTAAAGTTATGTACAATGCTAGCATGCAAAGCCAATAATTAAACTAAAGTGTCTACTAGCGTAATCTTAGCATCAAAAGTGACAAAGACCGTAATGATTAAATAACTTTACATAGACCCATCATAATAGGGCGGATGTGATAGTCCTATAACGCTATACATATTAAGGGCGGTTTAGATTGTTTACAAGATAATGTATTCTAGTATGTTTTCATACATAGTATAACAAGTAAGCATGTTTGTATGAATTGAGTTTTAGAATGAGTTTGATTGAATGCATGATTGAGTGTATTTGATAATGGTACATGTTGAAACCCAAATAATGCTAAAACAAAAGGGGTGAAGCATGACTCACGGTTTGGCGATTAGAAGCCACAATGATAGATAAATAAGATTGAGTCACCAAAGTCATCCTAAAATGTAAACAAAAGTGTGTAAGTTTAGGATTCAAAGTTTGAGATTTAGCGATTGGAAAGTATACGAAAATTACAAATATGAGAGTACATGAAAATACTACTTAGATGCTTATTTGGACACCATGTATTGTGTGTGTTCTTCATGAGTGTTTGTCACTTACTGAAAGTCCAAAATAAAGAATCATAAGATAACTATACTGTCTACCTTAACACATAACATTCAACCATGATTTTATTAATGTTACGGTTTGGTTTTGCCTAAGCATTATGTATACATACACACACACACACACACACACACACATATATATATATATATATATATATATATATATATATATATATATATATATATATATATATATATATATATATATATATATATTACTTCTTATAAGTCATGCATTAGAGGTAGGGTAACCCACAAACCTCAAGTATTATATTCATATAATTCATGTATTAGAGGTAGGGATATTTACAAACCTTAAAATTGTCAACATTACATAAAACCTCAATATTTTCATCATTATACATGATCCTTGAGATTTCGTTTAAAACCATATTGTTAATAAAATGCAACGTGGTAATCGTATGCTGTGAAGGTGCCATGTGGCAATATACTGCCAAAAAACTTGTCATGCGGCTTAACCCCTTTCTTTTATTATATATTAATATGTGTGTATAATTGTAAAGTAATCCATATGTTTTTTTTCACATGTGATGGTCCCACAACACGTAGTAGAAAAATTCTGTATAATAGAGTTGTACAATAAGCTTAACATGTTTTTAAGTTTGATATTAAAGGTACGAGTAACATACATTATCAAGAATAGTAAGTTAATTATTCATATTAGTCACCTCATGTTTACAAATTAAGAAATAAAAAGTTAATTTAAAGACAAACCACCAACTAGCTTAATGATTTGACACTTCACCCTTATGGTACTCAGGTCACTCTTGACAAGGGGCATTAGGTAGTTCGAGTAATTTAGTAACACCGTCGCCAACGGTTCGTGTAGGGCCTGTGGGTAGGTGTTTTCAAGTAGTAGAATCTAAGAGTAGACCATTCCATAATGGTCATTAGACCGTTAAAAGGATGCACGGTTATTACCTACTTCACTAGTGGCTCGATTGTTGTCTTGTAAGATACTCATTGCAGTTTTCCTTGTCATTACGAAGTCGGTTTACGATAACTTGCCAGGACCGTGTACGTACGGAATACCAACTGATAATGTGTGAAACCAGATCAAATAGTGCAAAATCCTATTTGATTGGCGATCCAATCAGTGAGAACGCAATCCCGATCAATTTAACGATTAAAGAAACGTTAAGAACGAGTAGAAAACGATCAGATGCGAACTATGAACTTGGAATGGGGTTTCTGGACGCTCTGGACGGCTAGGTTACGCGTATGTGTCTAAGTTCCGTTTTTCCACGAATTAAGTGGTATTTATAGGTTTGCAGTCTTCATTCGTGTGACTGAACCATTAGCATGGTTCAGTCGTGCGACTGATTCATACGCACGACTGAAACTGAGTCAATCTCATGTCTCATTCGTACGACTGATCCAGTCGTCTGGTTCAGTCGTGCGACTGGTTCATTAGCATGATGTATTCATGCGTATGGTCAATAAGCATGGTCCATTCGCATGAAGACTCATACGACTAAGTTTGAACATATTTCTCAATCATTATTGACTAAGAACTATGCACAACAACCTCAAACCTATATAGTAAGTTCATTTTACTTTAACACACAATAATACTATGAAATATTAAACATTATAAGCATCAACCACATATTGTATTTCATTCAACTCATTCATTACATATGTGTAAGACATGACAGACTTTTACATTAAGCACATAAACTAGGGACATATGTATCAACATAACTCCACGTTTATAAACATTAACATAGTTTCAATAATTAATATCTTTCAATCACACCATATAATTCATTATAATTACTAAAGTGAAACCTTTAGGATGATAACCATCTTTCATTGAAAATTCATCAAAAGTCTGTTATTTACTTGTTTTTGTTTAATATAAAATTTGTTTGTTTGAAACTTTAAAAATTGGTCACTCAAAATAAACTCATCATTTCTCTAAATCTAACAATCGTAGTCAATTATAAAAAAATGTGTGTTTGACGTTGTCGGTGTTCACGGATTGATACAAGGTTCCTACCATTACTATATAAAACCCACAATAGGTACACTTGTCTTTTATGTATAGTTTAGTATCAGTAAAATCATTTTAAAACTGAATTTGTGTGATATCTCTATAAAAATATGCGTACTCATCACACACATCACTACCATTTTGTATAAACTTTTTTTAACCAACTTAACCTATATTCCTTGCTAAAAAACAATGGCTTCTATAAAAGGTAGAGTTGGTCTTACGAAAAAAAACTTTTAGAGGCGGTTTGAGCAAGAATGCCCCGAGGCAACAACCGATACAACCCCATTTTTAATATTCACAATACGATCTGTAATATCATAGACCGAACATGCCTGTTCAATTTGCACCCGATCAGTTCGTTTATCCAAGACAAGAAGAACATGACTTTGATACTTTTGCACCCCTCTACGAAGCCGGTTCTTCTGTAACCAAACTCTCAATGAAGAACGCAAACTCCCAATTAATGATAATAAAAAAGATGAATAACCACAACTCAAGGTTGAGATTGAAGAACAATAAGGTGGTGATAACGAAGATGAACAACAACCCGACAAGAAAGACGAATTCAAAACTCCTGCGTCACCAATGATTTCGAAAAATGAACAAGAGGTTGCTTTATGTAAGTCTTGGGTTCATGTTTCCACCAACTTGATACATGATAACCAACAAACGCAAGAAGGGTTTTTAAGGTCAAGTGCTTAATCATTACAAGCGTTAACTTTGTGAAAGCAACGAAAGCACTTACCAACTATATCTAAAATGACAAACTTTAAACTGAAAGATCGATGGATATTGGTTAGACAAATTCCACACTCAAACGGTAATTTTATTTTAAAGGTGTAAATTTTTTAAGATTTTAGTTTATGTCTATATATTTTAATGATGCATAAATTTATTGTAGAACCTTACAAGAACGTCTACAAGCTAGTGGATGTATCTACTTTGATGTAATAAAAAAGGCATTAAAAGATTACTTAAAAAAACATAGGATGAAAGATTTACCCTCTTAAATTAATGGGAATTCGTTCACGTGTATGAATGAAGATTTTTCTGGTTAATGCATAACAAAAAGAAATTAATCGGATTCCGACAACTACAACAAATGCTAATGATGTATTTAATAGTTCAATTCTAGACTTTAACAAAGGTTCAACACCTGTTAGGCTCACAAGTAGGGCTGCAAACGAACTGAACGTTCAACGAACTGTTCGTTAACCGTTCGGCGGAAAGTTCGTTTATGTTCGTTCATTTAGTAAATGAATAAACACGAACAAGAAAATTCTGTTCGTTTAGTTAAACGAACGAACATGAACACAAGCCACGTTCGTTCATTTATGTTCGTGAACGTTCGATAATGTGTTCGTTTATGTTCGTTAACGTTTGTTTGTGAACGTTCGATAATGTGTTCGTTTATCTTCGTTAAGGTGTCCGTTTATATTCTTAATTTTTGTATCAGTTATTTTATGACAATTACATCAAGTATTTCTTGATATTTATGTTCTACTTATTTTTTTTTGTTGATTTTAATGTTTGTGATGAAAAATATAAATTTTATTCTAAAATAAATCTATAATAATTTGTATTGGTTTGTGTTCATGAGCTTCTTTGTGTTCGTCATGTTCATGAAAAGTTGTTTGTGTTCGTTTTGCTTTTGTTTGTGTTCATTTGCGTTCGGTAATTGTTCGTGAACAGTTCATGAACATATTCATTTTCTTAATGAACGAACACGAACAAGAAATCTCGTTCGGTAAGTGTTCATGAACAGTTCATGAACAAGTTTATTTCTTAACGAACGAACAAGAACCACGCCTTGTTCGTGTTCGTTCGGTTCGTTTGCAGCCGTACTCACAAGAAAAGAAAAAGAAATATGGCGAGTCATTAAACAAAAGTGATTGGATTATGTTGTTGCTCACTACACATCGTTAAAGGAGGATATGTTAAAAGAGATGTTGAACACAAGAAAGAACAAGGATGAAACAAATTAATGAGTTTGATGAACGAGCATATAAAGGCTATACAGATAGAGTGTATGGATTAGGATTTGAAAAGATTCACCAAACCACACGACCACATGTCCAAAACAATATTACAAATAATTATTCAACGAAAATGAGATATAGCAAACCGACAGGGATTTATGGCTTCTAGAGTTTAGATGTATTTTTTATTTTTTTAATTATTAATTAATATGCAATTTGTTTTTGTACTTTCAAATTAATGAAATCGTATTTCTTGTGTTTTAAAATATACTCATGAATAAAAATTAATAACTTAGAAAAAGATAGGTAGTTTGGGGTTGTGCCCTTTGGTTAATTTTAAATAGATTTGATTAAAAATAAAATAACATTTAATTATTAATTGATATAATATGAGTGGTTTGAGCAATTTATGTTATACATCTAGTATCCTTATCAAAGCTGGCCTGAGGATGAACAAAATGAACCTCTGTTTAGGACTCACTCATTCATAGGGGCACAAATTTTTTTTATAATAAATTATATACTCCATATATTTAAAAAACAATTATAAGTTATAATTCAATCAAAACCGTAGCCAAATTATATTTTAAATCAAATATATATCTTTGGGTTTAAACCCAATTACTCAATTAGAAGTCCATTCTTAATGAGCAATAGAGCCGAATCCCAAGGGTCAGGATTTTTTAATTAGAAGCTCATTTTCGATTATAGCTATCGAAAACAAATTATTAGTGACTATAAATTACGAAGATGCGATAAACCAATTTGTTATCAAGAATGCTACGAGACTTTCATGAGTTATCGACTTATCGGTTAGCTATTACGGGATGTTATTATTATACTATAATTTTGCTATGCTTATAAGTTATAAGGTTGGTTTTGTTTAAACAAATTAGTTTATATAATTTAATTTTTTAAGGTCTAGGGCTTTTTTTTTCAACTCGTTCAAGATATTAACATCCTCAAAATCTGGATTTTATACATTAGGATGAGATTTCAAACCTCCATCTTCTTCGCTGTATAGATATGCCAATTAAATAAATACAGATATTATTGTTCGAACCTCAATCAAAACTTTATTGACAATGGACTAACTGGATGGATGTGTACTCTGCATTTAAATTTCGAAATGGGAAAATATGTTTATTTTAAAATTTAACTATAACAACTAGTATATGTATGCTCGCGTGTTTTGATGGCGCCATATATGGCGTGATAAAATACAGACAACAATTGCCCAACTCGTTTTCGAACTAAATTTACGTCGAAGCGTAGAGTTATCGAAATTTATATCATCGAACGAAAATTTACCTCAAAACGTAGAGGAACTCCAATCCACACCAACACGTACATAAAAATGAGGACGTAATAAATTAGTTTTTTAAGTAAAAGCATACAGAGGTATACCAAAAAATTTTAAAATGCCCGTAACCAGTTTTTCTGGTTCTATATATTAAAAAAAAGGTTTTTATCAATAAAAGTTAATGACAATGACTAACATAAGAAACACTAGCAAATGACTAGAACACAATTTGTATGATTAAAATTGAATGGAACAGTATTGCGTTTTAAACTAAGAAACACGAGCAGTTATGTGTTGCAGCCACAAGATGGTATGTTTGAGCTTCAGTTCAATTAATATATAAACTAACTGGTTAGTTTTTTAACAAGTTACATGTATAAAAATGGGTTTTTAATCCACCCGACCCAATTCAACTTAACCTTGTAATTTCTATTAACACAAATAATGCATAATAGAATTAAACAAATGTTCTTTCTTCACATCGTTTCTTTAAAAGATTTCTCGATTTCCAAATAACATAGCACGTAAAATTAAGAATAGACTCTAAAACTTGTTTTTTTTCTTTTGAGAACTAATGAGAGTATCTACCCATGAACAAATGTTCGACGGGTTTTTTCAATTTGGAGGTGAAATATCGAGCCACGTTTAAATTGAACCCCACCAGGCAGAAAGAGAAGCTGCAGGAGATTGATGAGGAAGAGCCCAATCAGCAGATAAAAAGCAATTCTTCTCCTTTCAGTCGCACACAACAACATAATAATCTTCAAAAGATAATCCATGGATTCTATATGATTCGAACATAAAGGACACATAATACTTAAAATATCTATACCTTTATTGCATAAATTTTCCCTCGTGGGTAACCGATTAATCAACAATCTCCAAGCCATGATGTTTACCTTTTTGGGAACCCAATTGTTCCATTTAGTAGATCTGACGAAATAGGCAACAAGCAATGATCAATTAACTTTCGAATGTGTTTCACAGAAAACTCATCCGACACGTCAAAATCCCAACTCTAATAATCTTTATGATCTGACCATTAATAATTTGATAACTCTTTAAGAAGATCATCAAAGTTACATTCTTCCATACCTCCTCTATGTCATTCCCACTTTCAAGAATCATTAAACTTTTTCTCGAGAATGCTACATTGTTTTTGCATCTTCAATTGAAATAATCTCAGATATCTCTTTGATATCATATATCATTTCAAAACGATATATCATTTCAAAACGATATGAAATCTTCACTATCTTTACCCATAACGCCTTCGACTCACTAAAATACCACTATTTCTAATTATATATACTTATTATCAATTTTTGTGTGCATCATGGCTGGTACAATATACTTAAATGGGTTATACCCAACTTTTTCCTTGTTTTTTAATCTTTAACTTTTCCGTTTTAACCAAATACTTTCACATCTTTAACAATTTAGTCCAAACAAGTTTTACTTTAAAATTTGGTCGCTTATACTTGTCATATTTACAAATTTTGTATTTTACATTTCGTTCTAAATGTTGCGAGTTAACACGCCGCAACGTATGTGTGTGATTCGATATTTGTACGATTATTTGTTTCCCATTTAACGGTCCTGTCACAGTGCGTTGGTCCTAGATCGACTTGCTTATTGTTGTATATGTTTTACGTTACACATGCGTGGTTCAACGTTTGTACGTAAACTTTTCGTTCAGTTTATTTTTTTTCATCTTTTACTTCTTTTTAATACAAGTTTTTTTGGTGTTGATGGTCACTGACGGTAGTGTTCCATTGGTGTTACTTGACACAGTTTTACGCCCCCGCTACAACGCGGGGGCTTAATACTAGTTTTGCATTAAAGACAAATTTAAAGATAGCAAACTTCCCACCCTCAATCCACAAATTGTTAATCCACCAAAACCTGATCCCACACCTAGAGAACCAAGAACAGAAGTTACGAGCGTCAAACAACCTCCGATCGGTAGTAACTTTGCTTTCGAGGATGCTAAACATGTCTCGTAATTACTTGTATCTTCTCATACTTAGTGAACAAAAGTAAATTTGACAGTATCACATCAACCTTGAAATCAACTCAAATCTTAAAGAAAGAATATTTAATTTGGTAAGTTTAGAGAGTACAACATAATAAAAATAATTAAATGTCACAAGTCAAAATTTAGCATTAAATCAATCACATGTTGTTATGATACTCCAAGGGTCCTGCCGGGGACACCGCATATGTTCTTAGGAGAAACCGGACCTAACCGTCACGTTTTGGCCAAAACGTGACGGTTTGAAAACCTAGAGGTGACGGCTAGGTCAAAGTGTCATATATGGTCTAATTCCTGACAAAAGAACACTGATAAAGATGCACGCGTCTGAAACAAAAGGTCACGGTTTGCCCTAACCGTGACGGTTATGTACGAGGTAACTACCACTTTGAACCGTCACGGTTAGGCCAAACCGTGACGGTTTCTCGTCCATTTCATGTAACACATCAAAAGTAACACTATACTATAAAGAATTTTTTATAAAAAACTTTTTTTTCTCTCTTTTAATTGTATTGGATAAATATTACTTTTCTATTTAAAAATGTTTATCAACAAAACACAAGTAAAATATGCTAAAACTTATTTACTAATTATTTTATCACTAAAAAAATTGTAATGTCTTTTTTATTCTCAAAATTTAACGTTAGGTTTTAAGTTTGCAGTATATTTATAAAAGTTAATTTAGAAACCATTTTGGAAGAAAAAAAACTCCATACATACGTACCCTCTCTCTTTAACCACTACAAACAAGATAAACATCACATTACCTAGGTACTTTTTTTCATGTATTTTATAAAAATGTTCATTCTATACCTTTTTTTATAAAAAATCAACATTTTTATAAAAAAATATGAAATGGACGAGAAACCGTCACGTTTGGCCAAGCCATGACCTTTTGTTTCAGACCGGTGCATCTTTATCAGTGTATTTTTGTCAGGAGTCAGGCCATACGTGACAGTTTGACCTAGCCGTCACCTCTAGGTTTTCAAAGCGTCACGTTTTGACCAAAACGTGACAGTTATGTCCGGTTTCTTTCAAATTTCTTACGGTGCGTCTAAAATTTCCCTACTCCAATCCCAACTACTTTATAGTGTAGTTTGATATTTCTCACAGATACACCTTGAGCAGTTGGGTCTGGAGATTCCTTGTCTTTGCATTATCTACCTCACAAAGGAAAAGTTTGTAAACAAAAATAGCGAAACCTTATTTGGTACATGTTTTTTTTTTCAACAAAACAAAACAAATATCTTTTTATGGGCTTGAGATATTTATTTGATACATGCATTTTCCAAGAAATAAATAAACTAATTTTATTTTTAAAAAAGTAAGAAAAATAAGAAGTATTTTGATCTCCACTTCCAAGACAAAAAGATCTTTACTATATGAGAGTCAAATAAAATATAAATCCACCTGGCTTGGTTTGGATTGAATTGTTAGTGTAGTGCTAAGAGTCAATGATTTTTTAGGCTATATGGGACGTATGGGTGGATTGATAACCGGTGAGTGGTCACCACCGAGAACACCGTCGCCATCAAACTCACTATGCGGTGAGAAGGGCCGGCTCAAGCCTAAAGCTAGTAAAGCTAAGAGCCTCTGAATTCTATATATTGTGTTTATAAAAAATGTAACTGAGCTAGACATTTTATTAATTTAGTTGGATCATAATGTAGTACTAGTTGCTCTCATAGTCTAATTCTCTAGTTACTGATTAAATTTTAATTTACAAATCATATAGTATTTTAGTCACTTGTTTAGTGAATTACTTTTTGAATCTAATGTTTGAATATTTGCAAAGACACTCTTTGTTATTTAGTAAATTAGATTTGAATCTAGTGAATCAGTTCACAACTCATTTGTTTAGTGTATATTTTATAAAATTGCTTGTTTAGTAGAAGTTTGCATTTAAATCTATCATATATAAGTGTAATGTCGACTATGAAGCATGAAAGCGGTAATATGAAAAGACAAAAGAAACAAAAATAAGAAGTCGATATTGAATTACAAAAAGAGTCTTTGCTCAAATTAAAAAAAATTAATTCCGCCAATTATAAAAATTTTAATTAATTATTTCCGCTCCCACTCTGGATAAAAGAGGATTTATAATTTTCACTTGGACGGCCTCCAAAATCAGTGAAACGGTCCTGGGGATGAGTGGGTGTTTACCACTGATTACTCACTACGTTGAGTGGTGATTGTGACCGAGTGCATCTCAACGAGTATAATGTCTTTACATTTAAAAAAATAGTTTATTTTAATACCATTTCTCAAAACCATTTTGCACAACCATTTACAATTTCATATTTTATTTTTCATAAACTGTCACAACCCAACCGATAGCGGAGACATCAAGGCGCGAAAATTGACATATTGTCTAAAGACATCATAGCACTAAAGAGATAATAAATTAAGATTGAATTTATTGTTATTCATCAACATAACGTTACAACGTTTCAAGTAAACATACAACAATTTTGGGAAAATACAAGTTTAAAACAATTATAACAAACTGATATATTTTTACGTGTTTTTAAGTCCACCTAATTGAATTTCTTGATAAAGCTTTAAGCATTTCCTGCAACATGTATAAAACATATTGGTCAACATATGAATATGTTGGTGAGCATACAAGTTTAAATACATAACATTATAGTAAATATATCTCAATTCAAAATGAATAAAATATACTAAAGTTATGTACTATGCTAGCATTCAAAGCCAATAATCAAACCAAAGTGTCTACTAGCGTAATCTTAGCATCAAAAGTGACAAAGACTGTAATGATTAAATAACTTAACATAGACCCATCATAATAGGGCAGATGTGTTAGTCCTATAACGCTATACATATTAAGGGCGGTTTAGATTGTTTACAAGATAATGTATTCTAGTATGTTTTCATACATAGTATAACAAGTAAGCATGTTTGTATGAATTGAGTTTTAGAATGAGTTTGATTGAATGCATGATTGAGTGTATTTGATAATGGTACATGTTGAAACCCAAATAGTGTTAAAACAAAAGGGGTGAAGTATGACTCACGGTTTGGCGATTAGAAGCCACAATGATAGATGAATAAGATTGAGTCACCAAAGTCATCCTAAAATGTAAACAAAAGTGTGTAAGTTTAGGATTCAAAGTTTGAGATTTAGCGATTGAAAAGTATACGAAAATTACAAACATGAGAGTACATGAAAATACTACTTAGACGCTTATTTGGACACCATGTATTGTATGTGTTCTTCATGAGTGTTTGTCACTTATTGAAAGTCCAAAATAAAGAATCATAAGATAACTGTACTGTCTACCTTAACACATAACATTCAACCATGATTTTATTGATGTTACAGTTTGGTTTTGCCTAAGCATTATGTATACATACATACACACACACACACACACACATTAGAGGTAGGGTAACTGTCACACCCCGGGCCCAGATAGGGTGGGACGTCACAGACTAGCAACAACATATGGCAGCGGAAACAAACCATTATAAGAGCTCAAAGGAGAGAATATCACATGGCATTAAAGTTTTAAAGAGTAACGGGGCTAGATACACATCAAGACCCCAATTAAGTTTTACAATCAACCATAAAAATAAAATTGTACTTGCTTAACACAAAATATAAATTGTTCAAATGTTTCATCAAGGAAATAAGCCAATGCCATGTCACGGGGATAAGTCTAGGTCTTCAAACAGCTAGGATCTCTTCAGACATTACCTGAAACATGCTCAAAAGAAAATTGTGTCAACTATAAAGTTGGTGAATTCAAGTGCTTAAAGTTCAAAAACAAAAGGACTTAATAAATCCTTCTTTGATTAAAAGAAAAATAATCATTGTTTATCATCGTGGGAGAAATAAAATCATAATCAACCCTGCACTCAGTCCCCGGTTAGCCTCTTCTAAAGTTGTGTTTTACCGGATATTCTCGAAGGAAGAAACTGAGCCCCATACCAGTGAACCCTACCTGCTCGGATGGTTCACCATAGAATCTTAACAAAACTTGTTACATGCCACAACGATCCCTCAGGATCTCAGTGGGGTAACCTTCCTGGAACGGAAGCCACTGTGTGTGGGGGATTCCCCAAATAGATCTATCCATATAAATCAAGTTGTTCACGAAAGAATTAATGATCATGATATAAGAATTAGCAGGTAACCACAATCCCACATAGTATCATCAAATAAAGCACAATCATAGTTCATAAAAGTAGAGCATGTTTCATCCCAAAACAGTAGTAAAAAAGGGGATCACTAGAACTCACCTTAGGTATCAAGCAAAAGAAATTCTTCGCGTGCCGGGAATGTCTCAAGTCTAGCACCCTAACATAAGTATATTAAGTGATTAGCTACTGCTCTAAACCTATTTAAGGAGCAATAATAGTGCCTAAGACTTAAATGGACGGGTTCGGCTTTGACTCAGTTAGGGTTTGTATAAAAGTTCCTTTTATGGAAAGTCATTGTTTTTCATGAAATCAAAGGTTTCTACATTACTAAACCAAGAATATATAGTAATTATGCCATTTAAGGGGGCAAATGAACTTATGGGAGTCGGTTATGAAGTTTTGCAAAATTTACAGTTTTGCCCCTGAAGTTTCAAAATTAACATTTTCTACCCTTAAGATTAGTTTCTTGCATTAAGTGACCTCTATACTTACAAATCAGGTTCAAGACATTAATTCAACTTTGTTTTAAGAATTTATAACCAAAATTTCAGTTTATGGTCTCGGTTTGCAAATTACGCGTTTAACGTTGCCGGTTACGGTAAAACCGAACGGTTTGAAAATGGTTATCTATGAGTTTTCGCCTTTTTGAGTCTAAAACCAGTAGATAACTTTTTAATGTCATTTTAATAAGTTTCCAACCTTTTAAATCATAAATTTTGCCCCTAGTAGTCGAAAGACCCGTTTTTACGTTTAAACCGTTAAAACGCGTTTTTAGTCGGGTTTGACCAATTTAAAAGCTTGTTTGACCAACCATTTTACTTTTGAGGTTATTTTATATTTTAACCTACTGGAAAATCATGATTTTTATAATTTGTAACATTTAACCCATTTATCGTATATTTTTCCTTAAAAACGCCTCTCGGTTTACACCCGGTTTCACTTAAAATCCATTTAAAATACCATTTGACCACTAAAAATTCTCATTAGCTCCAGAATACTTTATTAATCCTTAATGAACCTGGAATTCTTTTTAAAAAGTTTATAGTTTAAAATTTCTTGTTTTTAAGTCATTTTAACACGTTTTCGGGTCCCGAAAGTGACCAAAATGGGTCTAAACACATTATGTCTTTTGTTCCAGAGGTCAAACCATGTTATTAAACTTAATATGCACTAAAACTTACTGAAATAACAGTCCCAACACGTTGCCTAAAGGTTCTACACATACAAATGTTTCAAGAGGTGAAAATATGCCATAACCGACCATTACACATGTGTGATTCATGGTAACTTAAGTTTAATCATTGCCAAAACTTCATCTTACTTAAAAATCAGATTATTGAGGTGTCTTAAAAGTCATTTTGAGCAGTTTTGTTTTGAAGGGTTACAAGATACACAAGTTTGATAGTGCCAAAAACATCAAAATAGGGTTTTCAAGGGGTAAATCGGGTTCTACCCCTTAGATTGACCATTATATCATGTGATATACCTTCAAGAACGTTGGGAACTCTTCAAGAACAAGGTGAGGGTGAGAGGTTTCTGTTACAACAAGAAAAAGTAAGGTTTTTAGGTGAACAATGAAGTTAACTTGAGAAATGACCAAAACCGAACATAGTGAGCTTACACTTGATGTATCTCACAGTTTAGAAGGTGTGGATGGTTGTGAATGGATGAAATCTCCTTGGATGAGGCTGGAGAATCTCGAACAAAAGCTGGAACCTCAAGTATTGCACGTTCCAAGCCTCAAAACATCACCAAAAGTCACCTTTCTTGCGGTATGCTGCTGGCCGATGGTTGTATGCTTGTAGTTTGCGATTTTGGAGCTTGGAAGGAGAGGATTAGAGAGTGTTTGATAGAGAGGAGGTGGGTTCAGCTGATGAATTCAAAAATGAGAGAGAGAGGAGGAGTATGGAGTGTGTCTTGCAAGTTGAATGCATGTAAAGTGTATGGTGGAAAGAGTTGGTGGTGTAGGAGGCCATGGATTGGCCAAGAAGGGGTGGCCGAAATTTGGCCTCTAGTGAGGCATTTTGATTAAATTTTTATTGTGGAAATAATATTATGGGGTATTAATTTGAAATGTAGTGTAGTATTTAAAATTGTTAGTTAGTATATTGTCTTATGCATGGTAATGCATGCTAGAACCGAAATTCCAAGTGTGTGGGTGTGTACACATATATTTAATTGATTCAATTGATATTCTTAATTCTAGCTAGGGTGACTAATTGACATTCCCGGACACTATTTTTTAAAAAGGTAGAAACCTAATTTGGTTAAAAATCAAAAGTAAAGATCACATGAAATCATAATTTACATCAAATAGCAAGAATTGATTCCAATTTTATAGTAGGGTTGTGTAGTTTCAATTATTAGCACTCATAGCATGGATAATGATGCAAGTAATCTAGGGTTAGGGTATCAACCTGGAGGTTGGTTGTCACATTCTCCCACCGTTTAAGAAATTTCGTCCCGAAATTTAACTCTGATTAGGGACTGAACGGGTGGGTTTGAAGAGGTGTGGATAGTTCTTTCTCATTTCATCTTCACGCTCCCAAGTAAATTCAGGTCCTCGCTTGGAGTTCCATCTAACTTTAACCTTGGGTATGCGGCTCCGCCGGAGTTGTTTGACCAAACGATCCGTGATCTCCACAGGTTCTTCCACAAAGTTCAGTTTGTCGCTTATCCTTGCTTCTTTTAATGGTAGTTCCAGGGTTTTGTCTACCATGCTCTTCTTCAAGTTTGACACATGAAAGGTGTCGTGTATGTGACTCAATCCCGGGGGTAGTTTCAACTTATATGCTACTGGGCCAATTCTTGCCATTATCTCAAATGGTCCAATGTATCTTGGGCTTAGTTTTCCTCTTTTTCCGAATCTCACCGTTCCTTTCCACGGTGCTACTTTTAGCATCACTCTGTCGCCCACTTGGAACTCTAGAGGTTTCCGCCTCCTGTCGGCGTACTTCTTCTGTCGGTCTCTAGCTGCTCTCAGTCGTTCCTTTATCTTATAGATCTTATCGGTGGTTTCCAACACTATGTCGTGTCCCATCACTTGGCTGTCACCAATCTCATTCCAACTCAAGGGTGATCGGCATTTCCTGCCATAAAGGGCCTCGTACGGAGCGGCTTTGATACTCGCGTGGTAACTGTTGTTATAGGCGAATTCCACCAAAGGAAGATGGTTATCCCAGTTTTCGCCAAAGTCCATCACGCAAGCTCTCAACATATCTTCCATCGTTTGAATAGTTCTTTCGCTCTGTCCGTCGGTCTGAGGGTGGTAAGCCGTGCTAAGATCTAAACGGGTTCCTAAAGCTTGCTGGAACGATTTCCAGAAACGAGAGGTGAAACGGCTATCACGGTCTGAGATGATCGACAGAGGCACTCCATGCCTTGTTACAATCTCGTCGACATAAAGTTGGGCCAGTTTCGTCATATCGTAGTCTTCTCTAATTGGCAAGAAGTGAGCTGATTTGGTTAATCTATCCACTATTACCCAAATAGCATCGTGACCTTTAAACGTTCTAGGCAGCTTGGTAACGAAATCCATCGTAACATTATCCCATTTCCATTCTGGAATTTCAGGTTGCTGCAACGTTCCCGATGGTTTTTGGTTCTCAGCTTTTACCATGGCACAAGTTAAACATTTCCCCACATAAACACGATTGATCTCTTAATTTCTGGCCACCAGAAAAGTGTCTTTAAATCCTGGTACATCTTATCACTTCCAGGATGAATTGAATACCTAGACTTGTGTGCTTCATCGAGGATTACTTCTCGAATTCCTCCGTGTTGGCACCAAGTCTTTCCACCATATCTATATGTACCATCGTCCCCTATCTCCAATCGCTTTTCCATTCCAGTCAATCCTTCTTCTTTCAATTTTTCTTCCTTTAATGCCTCGTCTTGAGCTTCCTTCAATTTTGCTATAAGGTTGGTATACACACTCATTCTTAAGGCTCGTACTCGAAGAGGTTTCTCTCTTTCCTTTCGACTTAACGCATCCGCCACAACATTGGCCTTACCACGATGGTAGCGGATCTCGCACTCGTAATCGTTCAATAGCTCAACCCATCTTCTCTGACGCATGTTGAGCATCTTTTGGTCAAGGATATGCTGCAAGCTTCTATGGTCGGTGTAGATAATGCACTTTGTGCCATAAAGGTAATGCCTCCACATCTTAAGGGCAAACACCACGGCACCCAACTCCAGATCGTGCGTCGTGTAATTCTTCTCATGATCATTCAGCAGTCTCGATGCGTAAGCAATCACCTTATTGCGTTGCATCAATACACATCCTAGTCCTTGACGCGAAGCGTCACAATAGACCACGAAGTCTTCTACTCCTTCTGGAAGAGCAAGTATAGGCGCACTGCATAATTTCTCTTTAAGCGTTTCAAACGCCTCATTCTGCTCTCGCTCCCACACAAAGGTTGTGTTTTTCTTGGTTAGTGCGGTCAAAGGTTGCACTATACGCGAGAAGTCCTTTATAAATCTTCGGTAATAGCCAGCCAGTCCTAAGAATTGCCTTATCTCCGTAGGAGTCTCAGGAATCTTCCAATTCTTTATGGCCTCAATCTTGGAAGGGTCAACTTGAATCCCATCCTTATTTACCACATGACCTAAGAATTGGATCTGGCGCATCCAGAATTCACATTTCGAGAACTTGGCATATAGTTGCTCATTCTTGAGCAATTCAAGGATTAGCCTGAGATGCTTCTCGTGCTCGTCTTTAGTTTGAGAATAGATCAGTATGTCGTCGATAAACACGATCACAAACTTGTCGAGGTAAGGGCGGCAAACGCGATTCATGAGGTCCATGAATGCTGCTGGAGCATTAGTCAGTCCAAAGGGCATGACCAAATACTCATAGTGTCCATACCTAGTTCGGAAGGCAGTTTTGGGTATATCTTCTTCTCTTATCTTCAGCTGGTGGTATCCTGACCTCAAGTCTATTTTGGAGAAGTAACTTGCTCCCTGCAATTGATCAAATAAGTCGTCTATTCTCGGGAGAGGGTAACGGTTCTTTATGGTCAGCTTATTCAACTCCCTGTAATCAATACACATTCACAGCGTTCCGTCCTTTTTTCACGAATAACACCGGGGCACCCCATGGAGAGACACTCGGACGTATAAATCCCTTGTCCATTAGTTCTTGAATTTGTACCATTAGCTCCTTCATCTCAGGTGGGGCGAGCCGGTACGGTGCCTTGGCTACTGGTGCAGCACCAGGCATCAAGTCTATCTGGAATTCCACTTGTCGATTCGGAGGAAGTCCTGGTAGTTCTTCCGGAAACACCTCTGGGTATTCCGAAACTACGGGAATCTCTTCGATTTTCTTCTCTTTTTGGGTTTTCATCACATAGACTATAAAAGCTGGACATCCCCTCTTCAAGCTCTTGGTAGCCTTCAAGTGAGATATCATAGGGTATAGAGTGTTACTCATTTCTCCTTCTACCACTAACACTTCTTCAACGCTCAATGGTATCTTGAGAAGTCGCTCATCGCATACGATTTCAACTTTATGCTTCGCTAACCAGTCCATACCCACGACCACATCAAATCCTCCTAACTTAATGGGCATCAAGTCAATCTTAAACACATTCCCTTTTAGATTCAGGGGGCAATCCCTAATGATTTCGTTAGCTTCTAAAATATTACCGTCAGCTAGTTCTACGGTAAATGTATCAGTCAAGGTGCACGCGTCTAAGTCAATCAATTGCCTAAAGGTACTAGAGATAAAACTAGCAGTCGCTCCAGTATCAAACAGTACAGTAGCGGGATGATTATTTACAAGGAACGTACCGTTGACAACGTCGGGTTCCTACGAGCACCTGCTGGGTCCATAACGAAAGCTCTTCCCTTAGGCTTATTGGGCTTGGCATCCTTGTCTCTACCCAGCTTAGGACACTTGTTCCTCATATGCCCTGGGTCTCCACACTCGTAGCATTGTTTCCCCGGTACATAAGTACAGTCTTTAATTAGATGGCCTGTTCTCTTGCACCTAAAACATGGCATCGGGTTACATTCTCCTTGATGATGTAACTTGCACTTGCTGCAGAGTGGGCTTGTCCCCGTATACAATCTCCGGTTTTTGCTTCCTTGATCATCACGTCTCACTCCTTCAGAACTCCTTCTACTCGACCCACTACTACTTCCAATCGCTCTTTTTGCTTCAAACCACTTCCTCTTGTCTCCAACAAACTTCTTCTTCTCATCAGCCCTTCCTTGATCGGTCCATCCAGCCCTAATAAGATCGTCAGTCAGACTGCTGGTAAGGTCGACAGCAGCTTGTAGGGTCACAGGCTGAGAGGCACGAACCATACCCCTAACTCTTGGGTGTAGTCCCCAGATGAACCGTGCTACACCTTTGGCTTCTGGCGTCACCAAATGTGGCACAAGTCGGGACAAGGCTAAGAAACGATTGATGTATTCGGTGTAGTTGGGTCCCTTCATCTCCAAGCTTAAAAATTCTGTCTCCAGCTTCTCGAGTTGATTGATGGGGCAGTATTTGTTGGTCATTAACTCTCGAAATTCAGTCCAACCCATTCGATTTGCAACGTTTTCTTCCACGGCTGGGTAATGGACTTCCACCATTCAAGAGCTGATCCCTTGAGAGATTGTGATGCAAATCTCACCATGTGCTCCATCTTGCACTCGCTGATGTCTAAGACGGCTTCCATTTCGTCGATCCACCTGTAAGTCTCAATAGCACACTCGGTGCCATAGAAGTCCTTGGGCTTGCAGGCCATAAAGGTCTTGTAAGAGCACCCATTCCTTAACTCCTCAGCTTCATCATCGTGGCTCTCAGCGTTATCGACCGTTCATTCCCAGTAGTGTTATCCTGGTCTGCATTTATCTGCGCAATGATAGTCGGAATGGCGTTGGCCAGTTGCTGAGCTACGAGGTTAGCAATCCTTTCGTCACTCTCTTGATTAGTATTCTCCCCGTGGGGAGTCCCTGGTGGAGTAGGTTGGGGTTCCAATAGGCCTTGCCTCCCTCATGGCGGCCTCTGGTGGCTCCACGTCGACCAACCAAAACGTGTTCCTCTGCGAGTCGGCATTCTGATAGTATCACAAATAGATTCGTTTAGCATCTCATAAATTTTGTTTCGGATAGCCTAGGCATCATTATCCTATCGCACCATGCCTCGGAGAGGAATCATAGCATGCACATACATGTATTTACAACCCACTAAAGAACCTTAAATGTCCAATTCAAAACATGATATAATAGTTGGGCAACAATTTAGAAAAGGCACAATAATCTCAAAGCACAACAAAACATATAGCAGTTTAATACAGACAGTTTAAAATTTTTAGCATCTCAAAGCAGTCAACATAGTATCATCCAAACGAGTAGAATCAGAGTCATGCTCTTACAATTTGGAAGGTGCCATCACCCCCATAAATTAAAATAATAGTCTCAAACAAGAATTCAATAGTTTCCTTCTACTGTCCACAGACAGATAAATCCCACTGAGTACTCCAGTCCTCACATCCACTTCCTCTTTAACCCCTCCAAACCACTCCTGTACCCTTCTCCTCTGCTCCTGCTCCAGACGCTTCACTCCCTGTGTAGCCATCATCGTCTGAAATTGGCCGAATGAGAAGTTCGAGTGGCGTGCTGAACAGTCAGCTCATGACGGCGAACAGTCCTCAAAATCTCATCTAGTGTCGCATCGGAGGGTCCTACATCACTCGCCCGGCGACTCGACTGGGAGTACCTATCACCAGCCAGTACAGTGGGGCCGTCATACATACTATGTCTCGGCGGCATCAGGCGCTCGTCGCGAGGGTCAAACAGTGGGGGTACCGATGTCGGAATCCTAACAGGCGGGGGAGGAGGAGGCATCCTAAAGGATACGGAGGATCCTGGTCTAACGCTCTTGCGAGGTCGGGTGACAGTACGCGCACCCCTATTCCCAATAGGTGGGATGGGTGAGAGGGTCGGAGCAGCTACTTGAGGAGAGTGGGATCGCGTTCGGCTTCGGGAAGGTGATGTGGAGGAAGAGTCCTCGGAAGCCTCAGTGTCTTCGGACGTGACGGATATCCACCCTGGATGTCCGCATCTCCGGAGGTACGCCTCATACTCCGTCTGGGGTTTCTCTCTCCTTAGGTGTCCGGTAGGAGCGGTCTCAGCGTCGGGGTGAGCAGGCGCCTTTCCTTTATCAGCCATTATCGTTATCCTGTAAGAAATACATCATGAGTAATTTGGTTTCTCATAGCTCATGATTTACATAATAGTACTAATAATAGTAGTGATGGCAATAGTATCTGTTATTCCAACATATAGCTGTCTGTTTCGCCCAGATCAATAGTTTCTTCAAGTAGTATCGGATAACATAGTTCATCATAAAAATCATTTAAATCCCCTTTTAAAATTAGTTTCAAATCATCAATATAAACCAGAAAAATCCAACCATAACCTAAAGATCAGTGATGGAAATTACGCGTCCGGTAAATTCATGATTACGTTGATCAAGTGTAATCATCAATTTACCCAACCCGATCATTCCAACACTTCCCACAAGGACAGTCCTAGGGTATCAGGGTTGTAGCCTAGGGTCTACTATGGCATTCCCGACTTCTCTACAACCTTTGGCTCTGATACCAATCTGTCACACCCCGGGCCCAGATAGGGTGGGACGTCACAGACTAGCAACAACATATGGCAGCGGAAACAAACCATTATAAGAGCTCAAAGGAGAGAATATCACATGGCATTAAAGTTTTAAAAAGTAACGGGGCTAGATACACATCAAGACCCCAATTAAGTTTTACAATCAACCATAAAAATAAAATTGTACTTGTTAACACAAATATAAATTGTTCAAATGTTTCATCAAGGAAATAAGCCAATGCCATGTCACGGGGATAAGTCTAGGTCTTCAAACAGCTAGGATCTCTTCAAACATTACCTGAAACATGCTCAAAAGAAAATTGTGTCAACTAAAGTTGGTGAATTCAAGTGCTTAAAGTTCAAAAACAAAAGGACTTAATAAATCCTTCTTTGATTAAAAGAAAAATAATCATTGTTTATCATCGTGGGAGAAATAAAATCATAATCAACCCTGCACTCAGTCCCGGTTAGCCTCTTCTAAAGTTGTGTTTTACCGGATATTCCCGAAGGAAGAAACTGAGCCCCATACCAGTGAACCCTACCTGCCCGGATGGTTCACCATAGAATCTTAACAAAACTTGTTACATGCCACAACGATCCCTCAGGATCTCAGTGGGGTAACCTTCCTGGAACGGAAGCCACTGTGTGTGGGGGATTCCCCAAATAGATCTATCCATATAAATCAAGCGGTTCACGAAAGAATTAATGATCATGATATAAGAATTAGCAGGTAACCACAATCCCACATAGTATCATCAAATAAAGCACAATCATAGTTCATAAAAGTAGAGCATGTTTCATCCCAAAACAGTAGTAAAAAGGGGGATCACTAGAACTCACCTTAGATATCAAGCAAAAAAAATTCTTCGCGTGCCGGGAATGTCTCAAGTCTAGCACCCTAACATAAGTATATTAAGTGATTAGCTACTGCTCTAAACCTATTTAAGGAGCAACAATAGTGCCTAAGACTTAAATGGACGGGTTCGGCTTTGATTCAGTTAGGGTTTGTATAAAAGGTTCCTTTATGGAAAGTCATTTTTTCATGAAATCAAAGGTTTCTACATTACTAAACCAAGAATATATAGTAATTATGCCATTTAAGGGGGCAAATGAACTTATGGGAGTCGGTTATGAAGTTTTGCAAAATTTACAGTTTTGCCCCTGAAGTTTCAAAATTGACATTTTCTACCCTTAAGATTAGTTTCTTGCATTAAGTGACCTCTATACTTAAAATCAGGTTCAAGACCTTAATTCAACTTAGTTTTAAGAATTTATAACCAAAATTTCAGTTTATGGTCTCGGTTTGCAAATTACGCGTTTAACGTTGCCGGTTACGGTAAAACCGAACGGTTTAAAAATGGTTATCTATGAGTTTTCGCCTTTTTGAGTCTAAAACCAGTAGATAACTTTTTAAAGTCATTTTAATAAGTTTCCAACCTTTTAAATCACAAATTTTGCCCCTAGTAGTTGAAAGACCCGTTTTTACGTTTAAACCGTTAAAATGCGTTTTAGTCGGGTTTGACCATTTTAAAAGCTTGTTTGACCAACCATTTTACTTTTGAGGTTATTTTATCTTTTAACCTACTGGAAAATCATGATTTTTATAATTTGTAACATTTAACCCATTTATCGTATATTTTTCTTAAAAACGCCTCTCGGTTTACACCCGGTTTCACTTAAAATCCATTTAAAATACCATTTGACCACTAAAATTCTCATTAGCTCCAGAACACTTTATTAATCCTTAATGAACCTGGAATTCTTTTTAAAAAGTTTATAGTTCAAGATTTCTTGTTTTTAAGTCATTTTAACACGTTTTCGGGTCCCGAAAGTGACCAAAATGGGTCTAAACACATTATGTCTTTTGTTCCAGAGGTCAAACCATGTTATTAAACTTAATATGCACTAAAACTTACTGAAATAACAGTCCCAACACGTTGCCTAAAGGTTCTACACATACAAAGGTTTCAAGAGGTGAAAATATGCCATAACCGACCATTACACATGTGTGATTCATGGTAACTTAAGTTTAATCATTGCCAAAACTTCATCTTACTTAAAAATCAGATTATTGAGGTGTCTTAAAAGTCATTTTGAGCAGGTTACACGTTTTGTTTTGAAGGGTTACAAGATACACAAGTTTGATAGTGCCAAAAACACCAAAATAGGGTTTTCAAGGGGTAAATCGGGTTCTACCCCTTAGATTGACCATTATATCATGTGATATACCTTCAAGAACGTTGGGAACTCTTCAAGAACAAGGTGAGGGTGAGAGGTTTCTGTTACAACAAGAAAAAGTAAGGTTTTTAGGTGAACAATGAAGTTAAACTTGAGAAATGACCAAAACCGAACATAGTGAGCTTACACTTGATGTATCTCACGGTTTAGAAGGTGTGGATGGTCGTGAATGGATGAAATCTCCTTGGATGAGGCTGGAGAATCTCGAACAAAAGCTGGAACCTCAAGTATTGCACGTTCCAAGCCTCAAAACATCACCAAAAGTCACCTTTCTTGCGGTATGCTGCTGGCCGATGGTTGTATGCTTGTAGTTGCGATTTTGGAGCTTGGAAGGAGAGGATTAGAGAGTGTTTGATAGAGAGGAGGTGGGTTTCAGCTGGTGAATTCGAAATGAGAGAGAGGAGGAGTATGAGTGTGTCTTGCAAGTTGAATGCATGTAAAGGTTGGGGGAAAGAGGTGGTGGTGTAGGAGCCATGGATTGGGCAAAGGGGGTGGCCGAATTTGCCTCTAGTGAGGCATTTTGATTAAATTTTTATTGTGGAAATAATATTATGGGGTATTAATTTGAAATGTAGTGTAGTATTTAAAATTGTTAGTTAGTATATTGTCTTATGCATGGTAATGCATGCTAGAACCGAAATTCCAAGTGTGTGGGTGTGTACACATATTTTTAATTGATTCAATTGATATTCTTAATTCTAGCTAGGGTGACTAATTGACATTCCCGGACACTATTTTTAAAAAGGTAGAAACCTAATTTGGTTAAAAATCAAAAGTAAAGATCACATGAAATCATAATTTACATCAAATAGCAAGAATTGATTCCAATTTCATAGTAGGGTTGTATAGTTTCAATTATTAGCACTCATAGCATGGATAATGATGCAAGTAATCTAGGGTTAGGGTAAAAACCTGGAGGTCGGTTGTCACATTTGGACCCTCAGTCGCCTGGAAATCATGTTTCATGGACCTCAATTGCTGCCAATCGGCTGTATGGCCTCCAGTCGCATCCCATTCGGTCGCCTAGCCCTAGCTGTTCAGAATGCAGTGTTCATCGAACGCAAACTATCCCTTTTTGTCGGCCTCCAAGCTCACCCAACTCGTTCTAAGCCCAAACAACAATCCTAAGCCTTAGAACCCTACGACAACATCATTCAAGCATACACAACCCCGAAATCAAACCCCACCACGCATCAAACACATACACATACGCCACAACGGGTTCAACACCCAAGGGATATGCATAACCGAGTACTGGGCCGAAGATCAAAATGCTTCCACACTACACATAGTCCTGGCACCAGCACTGAGGTAGTATCACTATACACCAGTACCTTATCGTGGTCAGTCACAAAGATTGAACCTCTGCGTGTTCTTCAAGGGTTAGCTAAACCATTACGCAGTTGAGCTTATGGCTTTTAGAGCCATGCACCTTTGTACATTTTGCTTGCAAGCCTTTCATACTTTTGTTCATTCCATTAATGCATGCATTCATTCATTCATCATGTTTCTCTTTTCATTATATTCCACTTTACGTTACATAACCTTTCATTCATTCATTAACATTCGACTTAAGCCACGGGAATAACCACACATATTAAGGACATAAACATAAACCTACACATCGCCATACAGCATCATCATATGTACTAACATACATCATCATCATACTATATATCACACACACCCCATCCATGCATAACATCACCATAACATCATCATACATCATCATCATGCCCAACATAACGCCTTTGACCTCAAGTCAACTTACATAAACCCCCAGGAAACACACAAGTCAAACCTACATCTACAACTTTCCCCGAAATCAGAAAATAAACCATTATTCTTTCGGGTGTATGAGCCGTACTTGGGCGTATGGACACCCTCCAGTCGCATGGCCTCTCAGGCGACTGAACACTTAGGTGAATGGACATCAGGCGAATGGACTCTATGCGAATGGACCTATGGGCGTATGGAAACCTATGCGTATGGACTCTCAGTCGCATAGCTTTCATGCGTATGGCCTTCAGTCGCATGATTTCAGGCGCATGTGCTTCAGTCGCATCCCTTCGTGCGAATGACCTCAGTCGCATGGCTTCAGGCGCATGGACCCTCAGTCTCATAACCTTCGTGCGAATGAACCTCAGTCGCATAACCTTCATCGCATGCCTTACAGACATGAACTTCAGTCGCATGACTTTCATGCGTATGGACCTCAGTCGCAGGAAAATCAGTGCATCGACCTCAGTTGCATGCCAATCGGCCGTATGGCCTCCAGTCGCTCCATTCGGTGGGTCTCCTATCCCTAGCTTCTGCAGAATGCAGTTCAATCGAACGCAAACTTCCATTTCGGCCTCCAAGCTCACCCAAACTCGTTCTAAGCTCAAATCAACCATCCTAAGCCTTAGAAAACCTACGACAACATCATTCAAGCATACACAAGCCCGAAATCAAACCCCACACGCATAAACACATACACATACGCATACAAACGGGTTCAACACCCACGTATGCATAACTCGAGTACTGGGCCGAAGATCATAAATGACTTCCACACTACACATAGTCTAGCACCAGCACTGAGGTGAGTAATCACTATACACCATGTACCATATCGTTGGTCAGTCATAAAGACTGAAACATCTGCGTGTATCCTTAAGGGTTAGCTAAACCATACGCAGTTGAGCTTATGGCATTTTAGAGCCATGCACCTTTGTACATTTTGCTTGCAAGCCTTTCATACTTTCGTTCATTCATTAATGCATGCATTCATTCATTCATCATGTCCTCTTTTCATTATTATTCCACTTTACGTTACATAAACTTCATTTCATTCATTAACATTCGACGTAAAGCCACGGGAATAACCACACATATTAAGGAACATAAACATAAACATACAGCATCGCCATATAGGCATCATCATATGTACAAACATACATACATCATACATACTATATATCACACGCACATCATGATTAACATCACACATAACATCATCATACATCATCATCATCATCATCATGCCAACATAACGCCTTTGACCTCAAAAGTCAACTTACATAAACCCCCGGAAACACACAAGTCAAAACCTACATCTGCACTTTCCCCCGAAAGTCAGAAAATAAACCATTGTTCTTTCAGGCGTATGAGCCCTACTTGGGCGTATGGACATCCTCCAGTCGCATGGCCTCTCAGGCGACTGAACACTTAGGTGAATGGACATCAGGCGAATGGACTCTATGCGAATGGACCTATGGGCGTATGGACACCTATGCGTATGGACTCTCAGTCGCATAGCTTTCATGCGTATGGCCTCAGTCGCATGATTTCAGGCGCATGAGCTTCTGTCGCATACCCTTCGTGCGAATGAACCTCATCGCATGGCCTTCAGGCGCATGGACCTCAGTCTCATAACCTTCGTGCGAATGAACCTCAGTCGCATAACCTTCAATCGCATGCCTTACAGGCACATGAACTTCAGTCGCATGACTTTCATGCGTATGGACCTCAGTCGCATGGAAATCATGTGCATGACCTCATTGCATGCCAATCGGCCGTATGGCCTCCAGTCGCATCCCATTCGGTCGCCTAGCCCTAGCTGATGCAGAATGCAGTTCAATCGAACACAAACTTCCCTTTTCGCTCCAAGCTCACCCAAACTCGTTCTAAGCCCAAATCAACCATCCTAAGCCTGAGAACACTACGACACATCATTCAAGCATACACAAGCCCGAAATCAAACCCCACACGCATCAACACATACACATTGCATACAAACGGGTTCAACACCCAACGATATGCATAACTCGAGCACTGGGCCGAAGATCACAAATGACTTCCACACTACACATAGTCTGGCACCAGCACTGAGGTGAGTAATCACTATACACCATGTACCATATCGTTGGCCAGTCACAAAGACTGAAACCTCTGCATGTATCTTCAAGGGTTAGCTAAACCATACGCAGTTGAGCTTATGGCATTTTAGAGCCATGCACCTTTGTACATTTTGCTTGCAAGCCTTTCATACTTTCGTTCATTCATTATGCATGCATTCATTTCATTCATCATGTTCCTCTTTTCATTATATTCCACTTTACGTTACATAACACTTTCATTTCATTCATTAAACTTCGACGTAAAGCCACGGGAAAATAACCACACATATTAGGAACATAAACATAAACATACAGCATCGCCATACAGGCATCATCATATGTACATAACATACATCATACATACTATATCACACGCCACCATCATGCATAACATCACACATAACATCATAAGACATCATCATCATCATCATCATGCCCAACATAACGCCTTTGACCTTAAAGTCAACTTACATAAACCCCCGGGAAACACACAAGTCAAAACTACATCTGCACTTTCCCCCGAAAGTCAGAAAATAAACCATTGTTCTTTCGGTGTATGAGCCCTACTTGGGCGTATGGACACCCTCCAGTCGCATGGCCTCTCAGGCGACTGAACACTTAGGTGAATGGACATCAGGCTCATGGACTCTATGCGAATGGACCTATGGGCGTATGGACACCTATGCGTATGGACCTCTCAGTCGCATAGCTTTCATGCGTATGGCCTTCATTCGCATGATTTCAGGCGCATGTGCTTCAGTCGCATACCTTCGTGCGAATGAACCTCAGTCGCATGGCCTTCAGGCGCATGGACCTCAGTCTCATAACCTTCGTGCGAATGAACCTCAGTCGCATAACCTTCATCGCTGCTTACAGGCACTGAACTTCAGTCGCATGACTTTCATGCGTATGGACCCCTCAGTCGCATGGAAATCATGTGCATGGACCTCAATTGCATGCCAATCGACCGTATGGCCTACAATCGCATCCCATTTGGTCGCCTAGCCCTAGCTGATGCAGAATGCAGTTCAATCGAACGCAAGCTTCCCTTTTCGGCCTCCAAGCTCACCCAAACTCGTTCTAAGCCCAATCAACCATCCTAAGCCTTAAAAACACCTACGACAACATCATTCAAGCATACACAAGCCCGAATCAAACCCCACACGCATCAAACACATACACATACGCATACAAACGGGTTCAACACACCAACGATATGCATAACTCGAGTACTGGGCCGAAGATCATAAATGAATTCCACACTACACTAGTCTGGCACCAGCACTGAGGTGAGTAATCACTATACACCATGTACCATATCGTTGGTCCGTCATAAAGACTGAAACATCTGCGTGTATCCTTAAGGCTTAGCTAAACCATACGCAGTTGAGCTTATGGCATTTGAGGCGTGCACCTTTGTACATTTTGCTTGCAAGCCTTTCATACTTTCGTTCATTCATTTAATGCATGCATTCATCCATTCATCGTGTTCTCTTTTCATTATATTCACTTTACGTTACATAACACTTTCATTTCATTCATTAACATTCGACGTAAGCCACAGGAAAATAACCACACATATTAAGGAACATAAACATAAACATACAGCATCGCCATACAGGCATCATCATATGTACATAACATACATCATACATACTATATATCACACGCACCATCATGGCATAACATCACACAAAACATCATCATACATCATCATCATCATCATCATCATGCCCAACAAACGCCTTTGACCTCAAAAGTCAACTTACATAACCCCCGGGAAACACACAAGTCAAAACTATCTGCACTTTCCCCCGAAAGTCAGAAAATAAAACCATTATTCTTTCGGGTGTATGAGCCCTACTTGGGCGTATGGACACCCTCCAGTCGCATGGCCTCTCAGGCGACTGAACACTTAGGTGAATGGACATCAGGCGAATGGACTCTATGCGAATGGACCTATGTGGCGTATGGACACCTATGCGTATGGATTCTCATTCGCATAGCTTTCATGCGTATGGCCTTCAGTCGCATGATTTCAGGCGCATGTGCCTTCAGTCGCATACCCTTCGTGCGAATGAACCTCAGTCGCATGGCCTTCAGGCGCATGGACCTCAGTCTCATAACCTTCGTGCGAATGAACCTTAGTCGCATAACCTTCAATCGCTGCCTTACAGGAACATGAACTTCAGTCGCATGACTTTCTTGCGTATGGACCTCCCAGTCGCAGGAAAATCATGGCATGGACCTAGTTGCATGCCAATCGGCCGTATTGGCCTCCAGTCACATCCCATTTGGTCGCCTAGCCCTAGCTGATGTAGAATGCAGTTCAATCGAAAGCAAACTTCCAATTTCGGCCTCCAATCTCACCCAAACTTGTTCTAAGCTCAAATCAACCATCCTAAGCCTTATAAACACCTACGCACCATCATTCAAGCATACACAAGCCCGAAATCAAACCCACACGCATCAAACCCATACACATACGCATACAAACGGGTTTCAACACCAACGATATGCATAACTCGAGTACTGCCGAAGATCATAATGACTTCCATACTACACATAGTCTGGCACCAGCACTGAGGTAGTAAATCACTATACACCATGTACCATATCGTTGGTCAGTCACAAAGACTGAAACCTCTGCGTGTATCCTCAAGGGTTAGCTAAACCATACGCAGTTGAGCTTATGGCATTTAGAGCCGTGCAACTTTGTACATTTGCTTGCAAGCCTTTCATACTTTCGTTCATTCATTAATGCATGCATTCATCATTCATCATGTTTCCTCTTTCATTATATTCCACTTTACGTTACATAACACTTTCATTTCATTCATTAACCTTCGACGTAAAACCACGGGAAAATAACCAACATATAAGGAACAAACCATAAACATACAGCATCGCCATACAGGCATCATCATATGTACATAACATCATCATACATACTAATATCACACGCACCATCATGCATAACATCACACATAACATCATCATACATCATCATCATCATCATCATCATGCCCAACATAACACCTTTGACCTCAAAAGTCAACTTACACAAACCCTCGGGAAACCACAAGCAAAACCTACATCTGCACTTTCCCCCGAAAGTCAGAAAATAACCATTGTTCTTTCGGGTGTATGATCCCTACTTGGGCGTATGGACACCCTCCAGTCGCATGGCTCTCACGACTTAACACTTAGGTGAATGGACATCAGGCGAATGGACTCTATGCGAATGGACCTATGGGCGTATGGACACCTATGCGTATGGACTCTTAGTCGCATAGCTTTCATGCGTATGGGCCTTCAGTCGCATGATTTCAGGCGGCATGTGCTTCAGTCGCATACCCTTCGTGCGATGAACCTCAGTCGCATGCCTTCAGGCGCATGGACCTCAGTCTCATAACTTCGTGCGAATGAACCTCAGTCTCATAACCTTCAATCGCATGCCTTACAGGAACATGAACTTCAGTCGCATGACTTTCATGTTTATGGACCTCAGTCGGACCAGGAAAATCATGTGCATGGACCTCAGTTGCATGCCAATCGCCGTATGGCCTCCAGTCGCATCCCATTCGGTCGCTAGCCCTAGCTGATACAGAATGCAGTTCAATCGAACGCATACTTCCATTTACGGCCTCCAAGCTCACCCAAACTCGTTCTAAGCTCAAATCAACCATCCTAAGCCTTAGAAACACCTACGACAACATCATTCAAGCATACACAAGCCCGAAATCAAACCCCACACGCATCAAACACATACACATACGCATACAAACGGGTTCAACACCCAACGATATGCATAACTCGAGTACTGGGCCGAAGATCATAAATGACTTCCACACTACACATAGTCTGGCACCAGCACTGAGGTGAGTAATCACTATACACCATGTACCACATCGTTGGTCAGTCATAAAGACTGAAACATTTGCGTGTATCCTAAAGGGTTAGCTAAACCATACGCAGTTGAGCTTATGGCATTTTAGAGCCATGCACCTTTGTACATTTTGCTTGCAAGCCTTTCATACTTTCGTTCATTCATTAATGCATGTATTCATTCATTCATCATGTTCCTCTTTTCATTATATTCCACTTTACGTTACATAACACTTTCATTTCATTCATTAACATTCGACGTAAAGCCACGGGAAAATAACCACACATATTAAGGAACATAAACATAAACATACAACATCGCCATACATGCATCATCATATGTACATAACATACATCATACATACTATATATCACACGCACCATCATGCATAACATCACACATAACATCATCGTACATCATCATCATCATCATCATGCCCAACAAAACGCCTTTGACCTCAAAAGTCATCTTACATAAACCCTCGGGAAACACACTAGTCAAAACCTACATCTGCACTTTCCCCCGAAAGTCAGAAAATAAACCATTGTTCTTTCGTGTGTATGAGCCCTACTTGGCCGTATGGACACCCTCCAGTCGCATGGCCTCTCAGGCGACTAAACGCTTAGGTGAATGGACATCAGGCGAATGGACTTTATGCGAATGGACCTATGGGCGTACGGACACCTATGCGTATGGACTCTCAGTCCCATAGCTTTCATGCGTATGGCCTTCAGTCGCATGATTTCAGGCGTATGTGCTTCAGTCACATACCCTTCGTGCGAATGAACCTTAGTCGCATGGCCTTCAGGCGCATGGACCTCAGTCTCATAACCTTCGTGCGACTGAATCTCAGTCGCATAACCTTCAATCGCATGCCTTACAGGAACATAAACTTCAGTCGCATGACTTTCATGCGTATGGACCTCAGTCGCAGGAAAATCATGTGCATGGACCTTAGTTGCATGCCAATCGGCCGTATGGCCTCCAGTCGCATCCCATTCGGTCGCCTAGCCCTAGCTGATGCAGAATGCAGTTCAATCGAACGCAAACTTCCATTTTTGGCCTCCAAGCTCACCCAAACTCGTTCTAAGCTCAAATCAACCATCCTAAGCCTTAGAAACACCTACGAGAACATCATTCAAGCATACACAAGTCCGAAATCAAACCCCACACGCATCAAACACAATCACATACACATACAATTGGGTTCAACACCCAACTTTTTCAAAAACGGGTTTGATGTGTTCCAGCCCCAAAATCGTTCAAAAATGTGTAAAAGAGGGGTCCTAGAACTCACACAAACGATACCGAAAAGAAGAGCTTCGATTCAACCCACTACACTGATTTTCACGCTCGAATCCACCCGAACCAAGCTTTTCTCCCTTTTCTCCTTTTTCTCATTCTCTTTGGCTGAAAAATGGTGAGTGTGGGGTGCCTTCCCCCTTTTATACCCCCACTTATCCAACCTTCTCCCGTTTTGGCACGTTTGGTCCCTTGACTTTGGACTTTATTTCTTTTTCTTCTTTCGTCGGCTTCAAAAACAATTTCCGGGTGTTACAAGTCCACCCCCCTTATTTAGGTTTCGTCCCCGAAACCTGTTATTCCTCAAACGAATGTGGGTAATGCTGTCTCATCTCTTCTTCATTCTCCCACATAGACTCGGCTCCCTTCCTGTGCTTTCACTGTACACGCACAAGATGAACCACTTTATTCCTCAGCCTCTTCTCTTTGCGATTGATGATCGTCACTGGTTGCTCCACATAATTGAGCCGTTCATCTACCTCGATATCATCCATTGGAACAATCATATCCTCGTCCCGAAATTTCCTCAAATGAGATACGTGGAATGTCGGGTGAATCCCACTTAGCTCATCTTGTAATCTCCAATCTATAGGCCACTTCTCCTACTTGAGTAATGATTCGGAAAGGCCCTATGTATTTCGGGCTCAATCTGCCCCGCTTTCTGAACCGAATGATACCTTTCCAATGTGAGACTTTCAACATAACTCTATCACCCACCTGGAACTCGATCGGTCTACGTCTCCTATCGGCATACGACTTGAGTCTATCTTTGGCTGCTTTCATAAAGGCTTTGATTCTCTCGAGCTTCTCAGTCGTAGCCTTGATCACCTTAAACCGTCACTGTGACCCTGTCAGGCGCTGTCAACCGTATCATCTTCTTGCAACACACAATGTTCGCCTCGATGTCCGCTAACCAATCCCTCTCAAGAACTACATCGAAACCGCCTAAGTTCAGCATATACATTCTACTAGGAAACTACCTATGACCTTCTAGTTCGATATCGCAGCCTTCTATTGCCTCAGAAATCTGGGTAGACTTACCTATGGCAGTTTTTACATCAAAGGGCGCACCAACACGCCTACTACCAACAGGCAGCTTAGCATAGAAAATAGAAGAAATAAAACTTCTACTAACGTCAGAATCGAACGACACAAACACTAAAGGTTGATTTACTAGAAACGTACCTGACACAACATCGGGGTCCGTCCTAGCCTCCCTCTGCGTCATCATGAACGCTCTGGCACTTGCTCTCTGCCCTTCCTTCTAGCCTCCTTCACCCCGAACCTTCAGCCCTCGGCTTCATGCAATCCCTGCACATGTGGCCTTCCTCAACATAAGAATAACACCTCCTCACACCGCAGTTCTTCGCCACATGTCCGGTCCTTCCACAACGAAAACATACATTAGTCCCCAATATACGTTCCCCGGGGTGTTTGTGTCCACACTTGTCACACCTTTCCGACCCCGCATCAGGTGTGGCCACACGCTGGTCATCCACCCGTGCACCTTTGTTACTTGGAGCGGCTCCGCCACTTCCAAATCGCTTCCCGTTCCAATCCCGATCACCTTCTCGTTTCTTGCTAACTTTTGTCACCACCACAGTTCTTTCATCATATAATCTCCCCGCCAAATCAACCGCCGACCTAAACGTGCTCGGTCGGGCAGCGATAATGTGCCTACAGACATCCGTCGGCAAGCCCTGAATGTACCTCTTAATCTTTCGTGACAGAGGCGTCACCTGATCCGGCACCAGCCGTGCCATTTCGTTGAATTTAGTGGTGTATTGCTGATGTGTCATGGTTCCTGCCTCCAGCCGCAGGAACTCTCTTTCAACTTTGTCCATCTCACGGTGAGGACAGAACTCCTCAATCACCAGCTTCTTCAACTCTGTCCACCTCATCCTCCCGATAGCCCTGCTTTTCTCAACTTGGACAATATTGTCCCACCAACACAGAGCCGAGTCCACAAAACAGTGGGCAGCAAACTTTACTTTTTGATCCTCCCGGCATTCGCTGATGTTCAAAACAGCTTCCATTTCTCTCACCCACCGGTGAGCAGCAGCAGCGGTGCCATTTCCATCGAAAGTAGGGGGCTTGCATCGTTGAAACGCCCCATAGTTACAGCCTCGTGCCGCCTCCGGCACAGGCTCTTCTTCTTCCTCTTCTTCATCATCAGAGGGAACCGTTTCAGGCTCCGGTTGCTCCCGTTCTCCCGAGAACCTGTTCCTCTCTTTCCTTTCTCCTTCATTTACAGCCTTAATCACTTCGGTCACCACTGACGGTAGGATCGTCTGCATGACTTGATGAACCTCCTCTGCAACTGCCTCTTTCATTGAGCCCTCAAATTCGCACTCTCATCACCAGCCTCCGAATGAGTGGTCTCAGGTTCTTCATGAGCCACCTCTTCGGCCCTAGGCCTTCCTCTTGTAACCCATGGTTCAGGACCACGTCCACCACCACCTCCACCACGAGAAGCTTTAGATGATCTACCATTGGCCATCCTCACATGCACTGAAAGATTCAAACACCAACACGGTCATTCAAGGGAACAACTCAGTTTATGTCAAGTATAGTAAGTCCCTAATTACAGTGGCCAGTTGTGATTAGCCACTTACTTTACTCTTCATACCCCAAGCATTAGCTGTCCTGACTACATCAGTATCTAAATCTACAAGAAGCACATAAACCACATAACATGCGCACATAATACCGGTTAACATTACGAAAAATAGCTGATGGCACGCAGCTACTCAGATTGGCATCCCTTCCCTTTCCATCCCATTCTCAGTTTAAGTTAAGGTTTATTTTGAAAATTTACCCATTTCACTTAAACTTTGGCTCTGATACCAACTTGTAAGACCCCGTTCCCGGGACGTTTACAGTGGTTCCTCATCGCACATAAAACATAAATTTATATTTAATCATAAAGAAACCTCGCAGCGGAAACATTAAATCGACATTCCAATTCATCATAAAACCTTTGCAAATTAATGCATCGTTTTCAAATTACAAAATACATGTTGCATTACATCACAAAAGCATTATAAAAATGGATGCCATCCAAAAAGAGTCAAGTAGCCACCTCGTGCCATCCTCAGCAACTTTACCTGCCAACTGGAAACACATAAAAGTCAGCGTTGCTGAGTGAGTTCTAGTTTTATAATAAAACATACTTTTCTTTCGTTTAAAACCGTTCATTTCTTTCTTTCGAATCATATCAGGCTTTAGAACGTGACCACACATCGTACGTATACATAGATAATATTTAACTATCTTCATCATTCGTTCATTAACTTTCATTCGTTTACACTTTCTTACTTTCATTCATACATTCATCATTACTTCTTTCATTAGCCCTTTCCTTCTCTATCACATTATCTTTCTATCACAATCTGAATCAATGTCATCAGCTATGCCCCAAACAAATGGGGTATTGGGTCGAAGTTCATAAATGACTTCCACAATGCACATAGCCTGGCACCAACACTGGGGTAAGCGATAAAGATCCCATCCGTATACTACACTCCCAACATTATGCATAACTCGAGTACTGGGCCGAAGATCATAAATGGCTTCCACACTGCACATAGCCTGGCACCAGCACCGAGGTGAGTAATCACTACTCCACGCCCAACGATATGCATAACTCGAGTACTGGGCCGAAGATCATAAATGACTTCCACACTACACATGGCCTGGCACCAGTACCGAGGTGAGTAATCCCTATACACTATATACCATATCGTTGGTCAGTCACAAAGACTGAAACCCTTGCATGTATCCTTAAGGGTTAGCTAAACCATACGCAGTTGAGCTTACGGCATTTTAGAGCCGTGCACCTCTGTACATTTTGCTTGCAAGCCTTTCATACTTTCGTTCATGATTTAAAGCATGCATTCATTCATTCATCATGTTCCTCCTTTTGTTATATTCCACTTTACGTTACATAATACTTTCATTTCATTCATTAACATTTGACGTAAAGCCACGGGAAAATAACCACACATATTAAGGAACATAAACATAAACATAGAGCATCGCCATACATGCATCATCATATGTACATAACATACATCATACATACTATATATCACACGCACCATCATGCATAATGCCCAACATAACGCCTATGACCTCAAAAGTCATCTTACATAAACCCCCGAGAAACACACAAGTCAAAACCTACATCTGCACTTTCCCCCGAAAGTCAGAAAATAACCATTGTTCTTTCGGGCGTATGAGCCCTACTTGGGCGTATGGACACCTTCCAGTCGCATGGCCTCTCAGGCGACTGAACACTTAGGCGAATGGACATCAGGCGAATGGACTCTATGCGAATGGACCTATGGGTGTATGGAAACCTATGCGTATGGACTCTCAGTTGCATAGTTTTCATGCGTATGGCCTTCAGTCGCATGATTTCAGGCACATGAGCTTCAGTCGCATACCCTTCGTGCGAATGAACCTCAGTCGCATGGCCTTCAGGCGCATGGACCTTAGTCGCATAACCTTCGTGCAAATGAACCTCAGTCGCATAACCTTCAATCGCATGCCTTACAGGCACATGAACTTCAGTCGCATGACTTTCATGCGTATGGACCTCAGTCGCATGGCAATCATGCGTATGGACCTCAGTTGCATGCCAATCGGCCGTATGGCCTCCAGTCGCATCCCATTTGGTCGCCTAGCCCTAGCTGATGCAGAATGCAGTTCAGCCGAACGCAAAGTGCCATTTTCGGCCTCCAAGCTCACCCAAACTCGTTCTAAGCTCAAATCAACCATCCTAAGCCTTAGAAACACCTACCAGAACATTATTCAAGCATACACAAGCCCGAAATCAAACCCCACACGCATCAAACACATACACATACGCATACAAATGGCTTCAACACCCATCTTTTTCAAAAACAGGTTTTGATGTGTTCCAGCCCCAAAATCGTTCAAAAATGTGTAAAGAGGGGTCCTAGAACTCACACAAATGATCCTGACAAGAAGAGCTTCGATTCAACCCGCTACACTTCGATTTTCACGCTCGAATCCACCCGAACCAAGCTTTTCTCCCTTTTCTCCTTTTTCTCCTTCTCTTTGGCTGAAAAGTGGTGAGTTTGGGGTGCCTTCCCCCTTTTGTACCCCCACTCATCCAACCTTCTCCCGTTTTGGCAAGTTTGGTCCCTCGACTTTGGACTTTATTTCTTTTTTTTCTTTCATCGGCTTCAAAGAAAATTTCCGGATGTTACACCATCTTATCCTGGACCTTCACAAGTAATCCAGAAAGATGGCATGTGATCAGAGATCAAGGTGGTGAAGATGTCTACACATGGCAAGACTTATTCAACCTACCTCTGCATGATCTCTTTGAGATGAGAAGAGAGTATGAGAGTCTGAGTGATCTTGACCATCGAATGAAGAAGGGCATGGTCATCATCATGATGAGGACTGTCAACGCTGAAGATCTTCAAATGTTTTGGTAGCATCAGCCTAGGGAGAGTTTGTAAGGATTCCTATAAGTCTGATGCAGCCAAAACATCCAAAGTCTCTCTGCATGCATCCACTGAAGTATAGAAGCAGAAATGCTTCGGAAGGTTTACACAATGCACTAGAAAATATTCGAAGTGTAAAATCTTCCAAAGCCAAGACCAACATCTTCCGAAATCAATAGTGAAGTGTTCTGAAGCTTCATAGACAAATTCTTCTGAAGACTTTTCTGAACATGTTTTTATTTGATGCACTTTACCATAAAGCTGGACCACCTTTCCACTACAACTCTGTTCAGTCACCAACTTACATGTGTTGGTGAAAAGGTCCATGCTTTTGGTAACTGTACATTAAGGTCTTGAGTCTGAGCTTTCTACTTTATGTTCTTTTATCCTTTTTGTAATATATTAGGATGTGAGCTATGGTATGTCATAGTCACTAGTCAAAAGGCAATCTGCCTTTTGACTTTACATTTGATTTTGTAGTTGTCTAGTCTTATGTATCCAGCTAGCCTTCAAAGTATGGCCGACTGTAGGATGTAGTATAAAGTATCTCAAGTACTTGTAAGTTTCTATCTATACTTTGTAATGCTTGTAAAAGAACTTGAGAAGCAATATATAGCATTTTGGAAAACCATACACTTGTGATGTTTCTCTTTCTCACATTTTACTTGTGTTATTAGCATCTTTCATATAAGTTACCGGTTCCCTATTTGATCTGTTAAGTGTTCTAAAGAACTCTTCTCATTGTGTTGTTGTATTGTAAGTGCATACCCTTAAACGGTCCTGTAGTGAATTATTAAGAGTTATTAAGAGAACCTCAACAGACTTTCTGTTACAACAGAGGAAGTTCAGCAGTCAATAAGCACTTCAAATACAAAGACGGCTCTCAAGCGATTCGCGGCGATTTGCAAAGTGCGCCATCAAAGCGCCACATTGCTCCCAACGCTGTGCCCGGGAGCGGGAGCGTTGGTACACCCTTGTTCTTGACCTTGTGTGTCCCTCAACATATGTGGGAACACAATCCCTTGGAAAGTCCTACTATAAACTCATTTATATTTTACCACTCCACTAATGTGAGATAACAACTTTCACTTAGTCTTTCACAGTTTTTGTGTTTCAACCATACAACTTCGAGCATCGATATCTCATTCATCTTAGCTTCATTTTGGACACGGTTTGGTTTGTTATGTTCCTCTCACTTATGATAATACATGTGAAATGGTTTGGTAATTAAATTGTAATAAATACAATTAATTATTAATGTCCAAAATGAGTGAAAATCATATTTTTTTCACTAAATTTCCAACATTATCTTCTGTAGTTCGTATTTCTTTCTAGATAGTTTTTTAATTGAAGTTTGGAAGCCATAAGTGTCACTTCAACAACTAAATAGGATAAAGTGTAAAAAATAGCATTTTGGGATAGGATGTAGGTTTGACTTTTGAGGTCAAACATACTAATATTTGGTAGAACAATTTGTTTACAGAATCCATAAGGAGTTTAAATTTCAATATGGTAATTTTTCCTCAAAGGTCAAAACCTAATGTTATTTGGACTGGAATGTGTCGCTGAACATCACTTGTTGGTTTTACTAATTATGTTAGGCATGTAATGAATATCAAAGTTTAGGTGATTTCCTGAGTTTAATTGCAGCAAATGTGAGAAACAATATCTCCAATAAATATGCCCATGATGTAATACCAGTTATTGACCCCTTCCATGTTACAAACTAACCTTTAGATGTTTAATTTATAAAAGAGGTGTTAGAATTAAAGCTTATGATTCTTATAAATGTTTAATTTATGAAACAGGTTTTTTAGCTGTTAGTCCTATAAAATATTACATGTTAGAATAACTAGAGAACATGTCTCGGTATGGTTAATTGCATTCATTATTTCCTTGACGTGTTGAATCTTTAATTATATTATTTTCACTTGTTTGCATAACAAGTTCAATTAATAGTAAATGTCTATTTAGACCTCTAATTCTTAGATGAATGGGAATGAGATCAGAATTTAGTTTCGTCAAATTATCTAACCAAAGCCCTTTATTTATGCAGAAATAGGAACGGACTGACAAAGAAAAGTGTGTGATAGCTTAGAGAAAGTTTGTTGCAAGAAGTAGAACTAAACATGTACGAATTATGGTGTATGATGTTTTATTTTAAAAAAGTATTTGGTTTAGACTTGGAAGATGTGAAGGCCAAAATGTATTACAAAACATTAGCATCCACAAACTATATGTCAGTAAGAAGTCGGCTCGCACATCTAAACATACAACATTCTTACCAAATCTCATGGTCAGTAATTGTCACTGTCGCATCATAGTGTGGTTTCATACTAGTACCTATGTACGTACATACATACATACCTACATACATGCGTATATACATACAAACCTAACTACATACATATGTAGTATGTAGATAGATACGTACATACGTACAAACACAGACACAGACACAGACACAGACACAAACACACACAGACACACACACACACATATAGACAAGCACACACGTACACACGAAAACACATACACACAACCTTTTTCTAAGAGAATAAGAAAATATATTTGGTCACATTTTAAAAAAGAAAAAAACAAGCCAAAACTAAAAGCTATATTATCATGTTTAGATACTTTTTGTTGCAAATGCGTTGCAAAGGGCTACACATTTACGAAGCATTGCTATTTTCATTTAGTACTTTATTAATAAAAATGAAATATTAATATAACTAGGTGTTTACCACATCGTGTGTTGCGCGATTTTTACCCGTAACATATATCACATACAAGACAATTAATATAGGTAGATTGTATTAATAGACAACGAAGGCTCAGAACAGCTGACTAGTTGTGGTTGCCATGCTGAAATGATGCCACGCCAACAGACAATAATTTTGTTTCCATCATCATCTTTTCACATAACATACATGAACATAATTGCATCACAATCATACATGATGAAAAATATAAGGTAGCAGCATAAGACAACTATACAGGATGCCAAAAAATGATGCTTGTATGAAGCACTTGTATGTAACGCATCAACTGTTTTTGAAAACATTGTTCGTCCCGTTCCTTTATTAATATATAGGCAATAGGTAATACAAGTAAATAAGCCCAATAGATCCTTATAACAGCTTAGATGAGTGAAGGCTCATCATCATAGTCGTCAATACCTAAACATATTAACGTTTGGCATCAATATGTAGCAACAGAACAAAACTAAACTTTCAGATTTCAAGTGAAATCAAGGCTTTGATGAGTGATGACTTGACATCATAGCCCTTTACGTCTAAACACATAAAGGTTTGGAATCAATATGCAGCAACAGAATAAAACCCAACTTTTAGATTTCAAGCGGAATCAAAGCTCAGATGAGTGAAGGCTCATCACTATAGCCCTCAATACCCAAACAACAAAACAAAACCCGGCTTTTATATTTCAAGCAAAATCAAGGCTTAGATGAGTGAAGGCTTATTATCATAGCCCTCAATACTCGAACATATTAAGGTTTGACAACGATATGTAACAACATAATAAAACCCAACTCTTAGATTACAAGTGAAATCGTGGCTTAAATAAGTAAAGACTCATTATCATAGCCCTTAATACCCAAACATATTAAGGTTTGGCATCAATATGTAGCAACAAAACAAAACCTGCCATGCAAAATTGAGGCTCAAATGAGTGAAGGCTCATCATCATTACCCTTAATACCTAAACATATTAAGTTTGACATCAATATGTAACAACAGAACAAAACCCGACTTTCGGATTTCAAGCGAGATGAAGGCTCAAATAAGGACATGCTCGTCTTTATAACCCAACACCAATAATTGTGATGGTCCACCATCAGTATCAAATAACAAAAGCAATTCAACTAAAACGCTCAAGCTCATATACAACCAACTCATAATCACAATGAACATGAATAAAATCGAAACAATGTTAGGGAATAGACAAATCTCTCAGATAAGCCAATGCTCGTCATCATCAAGTCAAACATAGGAAACACCACTCCACATCATGTTTTACCCATCAAATATTAGGGTTTAAACATGTGAAAATATCAAAGAACCTCAAGCAACCATCAATGAAATAACCACAAAAGTGTAAAGCCATAAAACCAAGAACAAATAAGCCAGTCGAAGAGAGAGACATGACAAAGCCACCCCATTTAATGGTTGTATAGCCACCGACACCACATACAACGTTTAGGCCATACGACGCCTAGCAAATGGTCACATGTTGCATGGAGGTCGTTGCTATATACGTTCATCAAATGAGAGGCTTCGACAATGGAAACTCAATCACACCACTATCGCTGAAACAACATCAACGAACAACTCAATAGTGTGGCCACAGTCCGCAGAGACGGCAATCGAAGCTGTACAGCTTTCGTCGCCACAAACGATCGTCAAATAAAATCACCGTCGGCAATGGCAGCAAGCACACATCCTTCGCCGGATGCGGCGTGAACAACCACATGTCGCGAGAATAGCCCAAGGCGGCGATAACGGCGGTGCCGGTGCCGGTGGTGATGGAAACCGAATCCAATATCGTGTACGTGAAAACCCTAATTTAAAGAGGCATGCCAAAGCATTGTACAGGATGCAAAAATAATGGTACGTGCATAAAGCACTTTTCCATAACACATGAACAACTCAAAAACATTGTTCATCTCATTCCTTTATTAATATATAGGTAAATAAGAATAATACTCATAATGAAAATGATACTTATAACTATTTTTATTATTATCATTATTATTAATTTTATTATTGTTATGTTGTTTTTGTTGTTGTTGTTGTTGTTGTCGTCGTCGTCGTTGTCGTCGTCGTCGTTGTCGTCATTGTTGTCGTCGTTGTTGTCGTCGTTGTTGTCGTCGTTGTCGTCGTCGTTGTCGTCAACGTTGTCGTCGTCGTTGTCGTCGTCGCTGTCGCCGTCGCTGTCGCTGCAGTTGTCGTTGTTGTTGCCGTTGCCGTTGTCGTTGTTGTTGTTGTTGCCGTTGTCGTTGTCGTTGTCGTCGTTGTCGTCGTCGTCATCGTCGTTGTCGTTGTTTTTGTCGTCGTTGTTGTTGTAGTTGTTGTTGTAGTTGTTGATGTTGATGTTGTTGTTGTTGTTGTTGTTGTTGTTGTTGTAGTTGAGGTTGTTGTTGTTGTTGTTGTTGTTGTTGTTGTTGTAGTAGTAGTAGTAGTTGTTGTTGTTGTAGTAGTAGTTGTTGTAGTAGTAGTTGTTTTGTTGTTGTCGTCGTCATTGTTGTTGTCGTCGTCGTCGTCGTCGCCGTCGTCGTCGTCGCCGCCGTCGTCGCCGCCGCCGTCGTCGCCGTCGTCGTCGTTGTAGTAGTAGTAGTAGTAGTAGTAGTTGTTGTTGTTGTTGTTGTTGTAGTAGTAGTAGTAGTAGTAGTTGTTGTTGTTGTTGTTGTTGTTGTTGCTGCTGTTGCTGTTGCTGTCGTCGTCGGCGTCGGCGTCGTCGTCGTCGTCGCGCCGTTGCCGTCGTCGCCGCCGCCGCCGCCCCTGCCACCCCTGCCGCCGTCGCCGCCGTCGTTGTCGTCGTCGTCGTCGTCGTTGTTCATTATATTAACTTGTCTTTTGTTGCAAATGCATGACAAACTGTTACACGTTTATAATACATTGTTATTTTCATTAACTACTTTATTTAATAATCATAATAACAACATCATGATAATTATAACTAACTTTATTTTCAATACAATATTATTATTAATTTCATTATTATTATGTTATTATTATCATTTACTATTACTATTAACGTTATATTATCATGTTTAGTTTTTATTTTGTTGCAAATGTGTTGTAAAGCGCTACACATTTACGACACATTGTTATTTTCATTTACTACTTTATAAAAAAAATATAAATATTAATATAATAAGAATAATACTTATAATAATACAAATGACATTATAACTATTACTTATTTTATTATTATTATTATTATTAGTTTTATTATTTGCAGGATCGAGTTTGCTCACTCAAGACAATTGTTTTCTTTCAAATTCACTAAGTTGCACTCGGATTGATGTTGCAGAACCTCTAAGAGTTGATAGTAATAATATAAGTAAACAAACACAAGAGAAAGGTTTTTCAAGATACTTGATTATATTATTTCTTAGCTCAAAATATTACAAGACTTTTATAAGCATGATAAGTGAGTTACAATGAGAAACTATATATACTACTATCAACAGCTGGTTGTACTTTAATACCAGTTAGAAACTGACGACTAAAACAAATACTACATTGCTAGAGGTAAGGTATCCTAGATAAAATACTATCTAAGATTTGATAGTCATGACATGTCCATGACTTACCTTTTGTGACCAATAAAAGTTGGTAACTGTACTAACTGATAAGTAATGAACAGTGGAATAAAGTATGGTAAACTACATGGGCGTGGGAAAGCGCCATGCAGTATCTCATAGGTTGCAGCGGCTTGTCAGATGGAGCATACTTATGTCTATTGGTTCATAGTAGGTTCTTTCAAAGGTTAATTGGCTTCAGAAGAGTCTACTTCTTCTGAGGCTTGAGATGATCATCACACTTCGGAAGTCATTGTCTTGGAATTTTCTAAGTGTTGAACTTCGGAAGAAGGAAGACTTTGTCTTCAGAAGATAGAGTTCCTCTTCGGAAGCTCTGTTAGCCTTGACATTCGGAAGCCTAGCTTTTGCCTTCGGAAATTAGCTTTTGCCTTCGGAAGTTCTTCATTAGTTGCATCAAAAATGTTCTAAGTGTTTGTTTTGGTTGCACCATCTTTACTTGATCCAATAAACTCCCCCTAGGCTGATGCTACTAAAACCTCACTTATTTCTTCTTATTAAAACTTTCAGCACCAAGGATATGAGATACTTATCTGTCTCTTTGTTCTTCCCTGAAGGGATGCTGAGAAGTTTGTACAAATCTTTCGTAGATGGCAGATCAAGTCTGTCACTCTGAATGATGTGTACCCTTTGTTGTGTCCATCTGAAGAGAGTTAGTTGATGGGAGTTGTAGTCATAATCCCATCTAACTACAGATTCCAATTCAGGACCTTCAACCATTTGTAGAAAGGCTTTGCCTTTGGTTGCTGACTCTTCTTTTTCATCTTTCTCTCTCAGCTTCAACTCTTCTTTAATGTTGGCCCTTGTAGTTAGTCAGTCAGATGAAGACTGCTCAGATGATTTCTGATGTGAGCAGCTATCTCAGAGTTGGAGGGATTGGAGAATGGTTTCTCTTCTAACTCAACAATATCAAATCTGCTTAAGTGTAGCAGAGAAGAGGCATTAAGCCTGTTGATCTCACCATTCTCTCTTTCCATAACAAAGTTGTGAGAAGAGTCTTCGAACCTCCACTGGACTATTTTCTTTCCAGGAACAAGAGGTTGAGATGGTAATTTGTCTTCCTTCCTAGTGTCCAGTAGAGTCACCAGCTTCCTTCTCAGCTTCTTCTTTTCTTCTTTATGAGAGTCAGAGTTAGTTGCCAAGAGTTTGAGATCCTAGTCCAGTGTTCGTCTCGACAGATCAAGGAATTGTTCTCTTGTGAGGGAACATGAGGAGCCATCAATGAAGGTTAACTTGATGGACCCCTCCTCACAGGAGATATCGCTCAATGTAGTACATTTGATGAGCTTCCTCTTGATCTCCTTAAACTCTTCTAAGGTCAGAGGATGATGATTTGGTTCTGGAGAGTGTTTTGGGTTTAAGGATAAGTAGTGGAGGTGGTTGTTTTGATGGAATTGGGGTGGGATAGGGTATGAATGATGGTGTGGGCTCAGGAGTGTAAGGTTCAGTGGTTGGTTAGGTTTTGATGGGAAAAAAAGAGGTGTTGGTTCTGGTTGAGGTTGTGGTTGAGGTATGGGTTCAGAAGTCATCCCCTTCATTCTTCTGTACATCTATTTCCTTCTTCCTGAGTGAATGTCAGACTTGATGTCACTGACATGTCGCTGCACGGTCTTCTTGGACATGGAGCCAACTTGCCTGCCAGAGAAGCCATGGGCCCTAAGATAATCCTTCATCTAAGCTTTATCTCCCATCTTCTTGACAGCTGCAAGTTGAGCTTCTTTTTCTCCTTCAGCTTTTCCCTAGAAGCCCTCTTTCTCTTTTTGTTCATTTGGTCTTGTTCCTTTTTGAAAAGCCATAAGACCGTATCATTATCATGAGGAGCCAGTTCCTCAAGAGAGAATCCCTTGGAGCTTAGAATAATCTATCCTTTCATCCATGAGTTGTTGCTCAGCTTCCTCCTTCTTTATCTATTCTTCCTCTTCTAAGGCCAACCTTGCTGCTTCCTCTTGTTCTATCCGCAACAGAGTTGCCTTCTCTAACTCCACCAACTTCTCAAGTGGTAGGAGGAGAACATCTTCACGGGTTGCGCCCAAGTTGACAAGCTTGTCAATATCTCCACCCTTTTCTGATTGTTGATAGCTTCCTGATTGACTATAGCTACTTTGCTACTTACAGGTAATAGTTTCTCAGAGGGAAGCCTACCTTTTCTTCAAAGCTTTTCCAGTCTTTCTTCCTCTTTTAGTTCTTGTACAGTCAACTTCCTCTTACCCTTGATGTCTTCGGAAGGTTAAGACTTTGGAGGTTCTTGCATAGAGGTTTCAGGTTGGAGGGTGGTGATTTGAGCCTGTGATGATGATGATGATGTTTGAGTAAGAGGTGTTTTGAGAAAGTCCTCACTATTTACCTTAGATTCTAGTTTAAGGATTGCATATGTGATAATTAGATCATTAGAAAGAGAGAATAGACCTTCCACAGCTTGTATCTCAGCTTTGGAAGTTTGAAATACTTCTTCCGCAGCTTTGACTTCAGATTCGGAAGATAGTGGTATTGCACTATCTGTCCCAACTGTTTCAGTTGCTAGGCCATCAGTCCCCATTTCCCCTTCGAATTCAATCTCAGGTTCAATGTGGACCTTAGGATGACTAACTTCCTTGACAGTGGTAGATGGTGTATTCCACCTTTGAAGCTCTTCAGCTTCAAAATATGCCAAAGCAATATCTGGGCTTGGCTGTTCAAGGGGGGAGCTCATCAGAAATTTGTTTAGAAATCTATTCAAATCTATAAGCATCCTTGGATCCACTTAAAGGATGACAGGATGAGGCTTAGGAAAAACAGTTGATTGCTGAGTAAGATATCTTGAAGAAAGAGTGGAGAAAACTAAGCTTTGCTGCTCCATGTGAGTTTCACTCTAAACATTCTCCCCCTTTTTGGTAGCATTATCTTGAGAGGTAGATGAGCTATAGGAGGAAGTCAGAGAGACTTGTACAGGTACATGCCTAACAGATCTCTCAATCTATTTCTTAGCTAGTTAAGACTTGAGACTTCAATCTCAAGTTGCTGAGTAGCAGACCTATCCTCTATAGTCTTAACCCTGGATTCAAGAATTGAGACTTTAGAAAGTAGGTCTTTAATGGTGAGTTGCATACTATACCTAGTATGTTCATCCTCACCATCAGATGTGGTTTCTTGGCGCCCTGGATTCCCATGCTTAATGATGTCTCTTTCAGAGTCATCAAAAGGCACAGTTGCCGTAGTTTCAGTCTCAAATATGTTACCACTATCCTGAGGTCTCATTGAGGCACCTTCAGTAGTGGCAGCTGAATCTACATGAGTCCCCTCTACACTAGTGGGACTCACCTCAGCTGGGGTATGCTGATGGGGGCTAGAAATCAGAGATATCTCTAGGCTCAGTTGATCCTTAGATGGGTGTTGTGGATCAACATCATGGCCTTGAAGAGACATGATTTCTTCATGAGTGGCTATTAAAAGGTCAGTGAAGGATATTGAAGTTATGCCTAATGACCCGGGACCTTGATCAATGTCTAATGGCATTGAGCCTATGATGGGGCTGTCCCTTTTTGGCTGCCCAGGAGAGTATGGAAACTCATCCTGAGGGTTTTTCAGCTTGGGTTTGGGGCTCATGGGATTGAGACTGAGGAGACTCAATACCCATATTGAGGTCTATTTTGAAAGAAGGTGTGACCTCAGACTGAGTAGGAGCTCATGTTTCCACTCTAGCCTTTTTGGATAAAACAGGGGAAACTTGTTCAATCAGAGGAGATTGAACAAGGGTTTGCTTAGAGCGTCTCTGATATGTGTGTTTTATGGGGTGGGAAGGAATATTTGGCATTGAGGTGGTTATTTCTGGTGTGGGTTCATCACCTGTAGGGTGAACATGGATGTCACCAGAAGCCATTGGCTCAATCATACCTAGAAGAAGCGCAGTGTGTCTTCCGGTAAAGTTGGTGGACACCTTCTTTAGCACCTTGAAGATGGCGGGCCTCATGTGAGGAATAGACAGAGTAGCTGTACAGACAAGCTGACTCTGATCTAACTCACAGTTGATTAGGTACTGGATAAACCTGGGGTACATGTAAAATGTCTCCCTTTGAAGGTTTGCCATGAGGTTGTTCAGCACAAATCTTGAGTAGTTGAACCTGAGGCCTTTTACCAACCCGTGAACTAGGCATCCTAGTTCATATGGTATTTGATCCCATTTCCCAGACTTGTTTGACAAGCAGTGAAGAACTACTTGAAGTAGGAACTTCTAGTTGTAGGAGAAATTGAACTTGTATACAGTTGACCTACTCACATCACCACCGCAGCCCATGTGGGTGTATGTATCATCCAAGTCTGATTTGGGGAATTCCGTAGGAGAACCCTCCTCATGGAGCTCTAGATGCTCCCTGATGGTTTGTTCGGATATGATCAATTCCTGGCCACAAATGCTTGACCTTATAACCCTAACTTCGTTTAGAGTTACAATTTGACCGTTCCCCCAAAACTCGGTCATTTGATTTGAGTAAATGGTGGGGTTAACAGTTAGGGCAGTGTAGTAGGTGGACCGGGTAAGAAAATAGATGATTTCAGAGAAGTCAGCATCCTTGAAAGAGTCAAGGAGTGCGACTTGGTTGTGCTAACGGTTTAGAGCCATTGTTGAAAAAGTTATAGAGAGAGTGAAGTTGAATTTGGAGTAAAACTGAGGATGAAGAAAGCTTAGGGTTGTGAATTTTAGTAAAAAGATTAAATGAGTAAGTCGGGGTTATTTAAATGGGTGAAATGGCAGTTGGATAAGGTGAAGTGATGGTTTGGGGTATGATGTGATGAGGGCGGTAAGGATAAGTCATTTAAATATTCCGACATCATTAAGAAAATCTTTACCTTTTTAGAGAGTGGGGCCTAAAAGATTTCCGTTACACAATAAAAGTTTCTTCCGCGGGTAAAAGCTCTTCCGAGGGAAATATTCTTCCGAAGCCAAATCTATTTTCGAAGGTAAATTTATCCTAGGAGAAATTTACTTTCGAGAGTCAGAAGGTCTTCTGAATGAAGAAGTTTTCAAGCTTCGGAAAGAGATTTGATATACCATCAAATACTCTTCCGAGACTAAAAACTCTTCGGAAGATGAAAACAATTTGAAGAAATTTTCCGTCGGAAGATACATAGCATATCTTTCGAGGATTAATTTCTCTTCGTAAGAACTTATACTTAACAATTTTTGAAGAAATGCCTTTTGTAACAGGGCTTAGGTTGTATTGACAAAGACAAACACATTTTGAAAAGGATTTTCAAAGGAGATAAGTTAATCAATGTTTATCATTTCAATAGCTGTGATAAGATACTTAAATCTATGTTCATCAAATGCTTTGATGAACAGATCAGTATATTGTTCATTTGAATCAACTTTGACTAGCTTAATCAAGTTTTTCTCATGAATATCTCTAATGAAATGATACATGATGTCGATGTGCTTTGTCTTGGAGTGCTTGACCGAATTTTCTGTAATAGATATATGGCTCTTGTTGTCAATGTGGATAGAGTCCTCATGAAGTTAAATCCATAATCTATCATCTGGTTCTAAATCCACAGTAACTGAGCACATCAACTTGCAGCGGCAATGTATTCAGTTTCAGCAGTTGATGTAGAGACATAGGATTGCTTTTTGCATTGCCAATAAATGATCCTTCCACCAAGAAATTGACATCCTCCATATGTTGATTTCTTGTTGATGTTGCAACCACCATAGTCACTACCAGTGTAGCCAAAGATATTGAAGTTGTTGTTCCTCGAATACCAGAGACCCAGTTTAGATGCTCCCTGAGGTATGTAAGGATTCTCTTGGTAGAAACTAGGTAAGTCACCTTTAGAGCATCCTGATATCTTGCACAGATGCATGTTGCAAACATGATATCAGGTCTACTTGCTGTGAGATACATCAGAGACCCAATGATTGCCCTATACTGATGTTGATCAGTATCCTCCCCCTTAGAGTCAGCACAAAGATTGTGATTTCTGGGTATAGGAGTCTTTGCTGGCTTACAATCTTTCATATCATATCTTTTTAAAATGTCATTGACATATTTAGATTGATTGATAAAGAACCCTTTTTTCATCTGTTTCACCTGAATTCCAAGGAAAAAGTCCATTTTTCTCATGAAACTCATCTCAAACTTCTTCTTCATTATGCTCTCAAAGTCTTTGCATATTTGGTCATTTGAGGAACTAAATATGATGTCATCAACATAGACTTGTACAAGCAAAATGTCTTTCCCATACTTTCTTATGAATAAAGTCTTTTCAATGGTACCTCTGGTGTAACCATTCTTCAAGAGAAACAAAGACAAGGTCTCATACCATGGCCTAGGTGCCTGGTGCAGCCCATAGAGAGCTTTGTCCAGCTTGCACATGTAGTTGAGATGTTGTGGGTCTTCAAATCCTAGAGGCTGGCACACATAGACTTCTCTATCTATATCCCAGTATAGAAAAGCACACTTGACATCAAGCTGGTAGACTGTAAAGTTCTTGGATGTTGCATAAGCAAGGAAGATCCTTACTGTCTCAAGTCTTGCAACAGGTGCAAAGACATTAGTGTAATCAATTCCCTCCTCCCTGTGTGTATCCCTGAACTAGCAGTCTTGTCTTGTTTTTGATAATCAAGCCTCTATCATCTCTTTTGTTCCTGAATACCCACTTAGTGCCAATAGGTACTTGACCGGATGGTAGAGGACATAGGTTCCAAACCTTTTGTCTCTTGAATTGAAGCAATTCTTCTTGCATTGATTCAACCCGACTACTATCTTTCAAGGCTTCCTCTACCTACTTTGGCTCCATCTGAGATAGGAAGCATGAATACAAGCAAACATTCCCATTGTGAGTTTGTCTTCTTGTTTTCACGCCTTCAGAGACATCTCCAATGATGTTCTCAGTTGGGTGAGAGTTGTGGATCCCGAGCCTTGGGATTACATCCAGTTGCATGGATAGATCCAGATTGGAAAAGTTTTGCTTAGGGTTTTCAACACTTGGCCCAGCTATTGTTTCACATTCATTCAATGAGGACTGACTGAATGAAAGAGAAACAACATCAGTATCATTTGGTTGTGAAGTGGCATTGACAGTTATCTGTTACTTCAAAATGCTACTTCCATCAGCTTGGTGTTGTATATTGTCATTGGATGAGTTTTGAGGCTCACTTTGATGACAACTTGTTGAAGCTCCACTGGTTCTTGAGATAGTTATGCTATCATATCTGTCAATTGTGGATGCTTGATTTTCAGCAACCCTTGGAGAACTTGGAAGAGGTCTGGATAACTCAAACAGTTGGTCATCATCAGAATCACTTTGAGGACCTGTTTAAGCTGAAACATTCTCACAAGAGGGTTTAGAATAGTTTAGAAACAATTCTAAATCAAAGATATGATCAAGTCCATTCCCCCTAACACAAGGAGTGTGCTCATTAACAACAATGTTGGATGATTCCTCAAATTGCTAATTTTTGATGTTATACACTGTATAAGCAATAAAAGTAGAGGAATATCCAACAAAGATAACATCATTCAACTTTTCAGCAAATTTTGCCAAATTGTCCTTTGTGTTAAGTATGGTACACCTGCTGCCAAAGGACCTAAGAAAGCCAATGAACGGTGGCCTCTTGTTCCATAGCTCATAAGGGGTTTTTCCATATAGCTTAACTACAAGAACCCTGTTCTGCACATAGTATGCAATGCTGACTGCCTCTGCCCAGAATGTTAGAGGAAGCTTTGAATCAGCTAATATAGTTCGAGCAGCCGCAATAAGTGTCCTATTTCTCCTCTCAGCAACACCGTTTTGTTGAGGAGTTCTAGGAACACTATATTGTCTGGCAATCCTGTTTGAGTTACAGAATGAATCAAGAACTTGATTCTTAAACTCAGTCCCTTGATTACTTCTAATTATCTTAACCTTATGATCAATTTAATTTTCTATTTTAAGAATAAAAAATTTTAAGTTTTAGCAGTTTCATCTTTAGTTCTTAAAAAGAATACGTGTAGCTAGTAAAATCATCAACAATCACAAGGCAGTATGATTTTCTTCCAATGCTCATTATTCTTGTGGGACCAAATAGATCCATGTGCAGTACGTGTAACGGAGTGCTGATAGAATTAGCTTATTTGGATTTATGAGATGCTTTATGTTGCTTTCCTTTCAGACATGCAACACAGTTATCTTTGCAGAAAAAATCCTTTTTAGGCACACCATGTACCAAGTTATTTTTACCCAGTTTGTTCATGGTTTTGAAATTAACATGACACATTCGTTTATGCCATAGAGTTGAATCATCACCATCAGCTTTTGAAAGAAAGCATGACACTTCATCCAATAGGGAAGCATTGTTCATATCTAGCTTGTACATTCCCCTTTCCTAGGAGATCTAAGAAGCACCAATTCCTGAGAAATTGTCATCCTGGGTTTGAGGATAGTGCACTCATGTTCTGTGAAAAGCATTTGGTGTTTTTGATCACAGAATTAAGAAACACTTAAAAGATTATGTTCAAGCTGTTTGACAAAGTTTACTTTGTCGACTTTTAAATTGCCATTGGATATACTTCCTCTATCAGAAATATATCCTCCGGTCTCACCTCCAAATTGAATAGGACCTCTATCAAAATGTTGAAATTGTTGAAGAAGAGATCTGTTCCTAGTCATGTGCCTAGAGCATCCACTATCTACAATCCATACATTGTCATTCTTGTCATATGGATGTCCCTGAACATAAGATGAAAATGTTAGTTTTTATTGGAAACCCAAGCCTTGTTGGTCTTGGGCTCTTCCAATGATGATGACATAATTAAACCAAAATGTATGCATGAGGGTTCAATGGATGTGTATGAAGAAGAAGGTTGGGCTGTAGCATCTTGTCTGATCTTCCATTCCATTCCTTGGTTGATCAGTGTAGATGATCTTGTTAAAGCTTGAGCAACATGGTATGCTTCTGAGGCTTCTTTCTTCTCGCGAGTAGCTTTCACCACATTTTCTTCCGAAGCAGTCTTCTTTTTGGAAGGTTTCAAAGGAACTCTTTTATTCTTTTGAATTTTCTTCGGCTTATCTTCTGAAGCTATCTTCCCTTCGGAAGAATGAGTTTCTTCCCAAAGCAACTTTTCTTCGGAGACAAGCTTTCCTTTCCTCATCACTTGGGCCATGTGATATGGTCCAAATGTGAAGCCTTCCTTGACTCCTTCTTTCTTAACATTGTTTTTATAATGTGTGTTTGCAGGATTGTAGTAACAATCTTTAGCCATATGGTTTTACAGACTACACATTATGCATGCAATGTTAATCTTTGTGGGATGTGAAGACTGTTGTTTCTTGCATTTATTGTCTTCATCAACAGACTTCCCCTTTAACTTCTGATCTTTCAGCAAGACAGGAGTGCTGGTACTACACTCCTTACCTAGATCAGAGTTTCCAACCACCTGGAACTCGGCTGAAATGAACACACCTTTTTGTTTTGGGTCGATTTTCAGCTTAGACTCAGCCACTTTCTTGGCAGTTTTTCTGGCTGCTTTAGCCCGGTTTCTTCTGGCTTTGGTGGTTAGGGGTTGATCATCACTAGTGGAAATAGGTTGATTTACCTGGATCTTCCCTGTGATGATCTTCATAATTGCATCATTCTTCAACTCATGGGATGATGGGTCAGCAGATGGAACCTCTTGCTCTTCAGTCCTACATCTTGGTTGTCTAATAGACTCATAAGAATGTGGTGGAGCAATTTCATTTGTTCCTAACCCACCTTTGTTTTTATAACAGAGTTTTGAGTGGGAGGATGATGCAAGAATGGCTTGGAAGTTTTGCTCAGAAATAGCATGCATCTTGGCTTGAGCCTCAGCTATTACTAGCTGGGCTTTAGCCTCAGTCAATTTGGATATTGAATCTTTGATTTGAGTGCTATAGTTGGTATGTTCATGTTTTAAAGAGGACACAATTTTCTCCAACTCTTTAATTATGATTTTATATTTGGATTCAGCCCTTTTATAATCATTTTTAAGGATATTCAAAGACTCAATATTAGATTTAATTACCATATTATAGTTCTGATACATTTTAACTTTAGTAATGCAAGCTGGAGTCAAGAGGTGTTCATATACCTTGCTGTCATCAGTTCCAGCCATTAATGCTTGAGTAGGAGTGACATCCTGCATCGTGAAGCTCCAGTCAACTTCTTGAGTAATAGCAACTGTGTGTTGTTCAGTTGACTTCCCAGTGGCTTTAGGTGTAGTGGGATGTGAGGAGGCTTGAGAGGTTCCCGGGTTTGATTTGGGAGCCTTGCATTCCCTGGCAAAGTGACCTAGCTGGTTACCATTGTAACACTTGGCTTTGGCTTTGTCAAACCCGAATTTGTTGTTTGTTGGGTTTTGAGGAAATTGGCTTCCAGTTCTCTTGAAGAACTTCATTGCTCGGTAAGTTAACAGAGTCATCTGTTGGACAATGTCCATGTATTCAACATCATCCGGGCTAAATATGAATATGAATATGTTGGTGAACATACAAGTTTGAATATGTTGGTGAGCATACAAGTTTGAATACATAGTATAATAGTGAATAAATCTCAATTCAACATGGGTAAAGTATACTAAAGTTTGTACATTGCGAGCATGCAAAGCCAATAATCAAACCAAAGTGTCCACCAGCGTAATCTTAGCATCAAAAGTAAGCAAGACCGTAAAGATTAATAACTTAACATAGACCCATCATAGTAGGGCGGATGTGCTAGTCCTATAGCGCTACACATGTTAAGGGAGGTTTAGATTGCTTGCAAGATAATGTATTCTAGAATGTATTCACAAATAGTATAACAAGTAAGCACTTTTGTATGAATTTAGTTTTAGAATGATTTTGATTGAATGAATAATTGAGTGTATTTGATAATCGATACATGTTGCAACCCAAATGGTGTTAAAACAAAAAGGGGTGAAGTATGACTCATGGTTTGGCGATTAGAATCCACAAGAATAGATGATTGAATTTAAATAATAGAGTCACCAAATTTACCCTAAAAGGTAAACAAAAGTGTGTAAGTTTAGGATTCAAAGTTTGAGATTTTAGTAATTGGAAAGTATTCAAAAATTACAAATATGAAAGCACATGAAAGTATATACTACTTAGACACTTATTTTGACACCATGTATTGTGTGTGTTCTTTATGAGTTTTAGTCACTCATTGGAAGTCCAAAATAAGGAATCATAAGATTAGTATAATGTCTACCTTAACACATAACATTCAACCATGGTTGATTGATATTATGGTTTGGTTTCGACTAAGTATTATGTAAATATAAGTATAAGTCATGCATTAGAGGTAGGTAATCCACAAACCTCAAGTGTTATGTTCATATAAGTCATGTTTTAGAGGTAGGGATATCCACAAACCTCAAGATTGTCACCATTGCAGAAAATCTCCACATAAGGGTGATTCGGATGGTCATGAGTATATAAATGAAATTACTAAAGTAATTTAACTAGTTTGACTAAGTGTTCACGTGGGGTTTGGTGGATAAATTAGTTGTAGAACTAAGGTTCAACATCACCATTTCATACCATAACACAAGCCTTTCAACATTGATTGGAGGCTCGGTTTGGTTTCATCCACTTCTTGATTTGTAGATCACTTAGTGTTTTGTAAAGATGAAAGAATAGAGTGTAAAAGCCTTAAAATTTCAGAAATATAACTTCAACACAAGCTTTCCAACATTGAAGTTGTTGGTGACTTGGTTTAGTATGTAAAAGGTTTAAAAATAAGACAAGAAAATATGTATGAAAGAATCAAGTATAATATTTCCAACTTGGAACTCAAAAATGGGGGTTTACCATACTTGTTTCACCTTTGTGACTAAGTGGTTATGTCCTAGAGGTTATTCCAAGTGGTAAAGAAAATGAAGAAGAAAGTAAGAGAAAAAAAGTATAAATAAATAAATAAAACTCACAAGTTGTTCTTGAATATTTCTTGCAAAAAAAAAAGTGGAGTTCTTGGATGGATGAGAGAGTTTAGAGAGAGTTTAGAGTGATGAAACTGATTATGATTAGAGGGGGATTTGGGTTAGTATTTATAGATGAAAATTATGGTTGGGTATTAATGTAAGTAGTTGGGGAGATGAGTGGAGGGAAAATACAAACTTTCAATTTTAACCCCTTAACTTATTTTATTTATTAATTTGCACCATAACTAGTAATTAAGAATGAGTATTTTAATATATGAATCATAAAAATAAAACTTATAAATAATTTTCTGAAAAAAATATATAAGTCCCGATAAGTTGTTCGGTTTTGCGTTGAAATGCGATTTGGAATTGTTTAAGGGTTGCACAAACATATAATCAACAAGAATTATATAAAAATATATTTTCACCATGATCAAGTATTGAGATTCCAAGGATTGAATAAGGAGTAATATTACATTCAAAAAATAAATGTACAAAAAATGCGGAACGTTACAATGAAGCCTTCAAAACGTCTGCTCCATGATTTGAAGTTATCACGGGTGATGATAGGTGCTTTGGTCATCGTCCCCATTTCACATTCAGAATTTTAGTTGATAGCCATATTGAGTAAGGTGAGTGTGTGAGTGATGAAAAGGTTGATTTGGATGGTGAAATCACACAATCAAGAGCCTAAGAAGCTCTGATACTAATTGCAGGATCGAGTTTGGTCACTCAACACAATTGTCATCTCTAGAATTCACTAAGTTACACTTTGCAGGACCGTTTAAGGGCTTGAACAAATTACAACACAACAGCACAATGAGGAGAACAACTAAACTTTGATCAAACAGTGAACTGGATTAACCAAGTTGATACAAAGAACACAAGTAAAGTAAAGAGACAGAACAAGAGAGTTGGGTTTCAAGGAGGCAATATATTGCTTTCTCAAGTTCCTTTACAAGTGTTACAAAGCATAAAGAAAAGATACAAAAACTTGGAATACTTATACTACAACCTACAGCCGGCTATACTTTGAAAGCCAGCTGGATACAATTGACTAGACACTAACAAAATCAGTTGTAGGATCAAAAGGCATATCTGCCTTTTGACCTTGTGACTATGACATGCCATAACTCACATCCTTATATATTACAAAAAGGATAAAGTACATAAAGTAGAAAGTTACAGACTCAAGACCTCAATGTACAGTTACCAAAAGCATGGACCTTTTCACCAACTCATGTAAGTTGGTGACTTTACAGAGATGCAGCGGAAAAGGTGCTTTATGGAACAGTACATCAGATAAAGCATGTGTACTAAAAGTCTTCGGAAGAAATCTATCTTCATAGGTTGAAGCTTCGGAAGACTTTGACTCTGAGGCTTCGGAAGACTTCATGTTTGGCTTCGGAAGATATTGGTCTTGGCTTCGGAAGATTTTACACTTAGAGTATTTTCTAGTGCATTGTGTAAATCTTCCGAAGCATTCTTTACTTCAGTACTTAGTGCATGTTGCAGAGACACATTGGATGTTTTGGGTTGCATCAGACTTAAGGAATCCTTACAAACTCCCCCTAGGCTGATGCTACCAAAACACTTAGAAGATCTTCAGATGTTGGTGGTCTTCAGTACAATCATGACCATTCCTTTCTTCATTAGATGGTCAGGATCATCAAGACCTTCATAGTATCTTCTCATCTCAAAGAGATCATGCAGAGGTAAGTTGATTATGTCTTGCCAGGAGTAGACATTCTCAACACCTTGATCTCTAATTACATGCCATCTTTCTGGATTGGTAGAGTAAGTCCAAGACAAGATGGGTGTCTTAGTTGTTAGAGGAGCCACTTGCATAGGAGTTGATTGGGCTGCCACATCATGCACTTCCTCAGGTTGATCTGTCTCAGCCTGAGGTGTAGAGGTAGATAACTTAGGCTTCTTCTTCTTTGTCTTTGGTTTAGAAGCCATTCTCTTCTTCCTCTTAGATGACTTTAACTGAGAAGACTGGTCTGCAGCACCTTGTTGATCATCATTGTCTTTCTCAGTTGGGTGTTCCTCCCTCACAGGTTCAGAAGGAGAGGGAGTTTGACCCTGCCTTGGATCAGAAGATGAAGCTTGCTGAGGCTCAGCTGGAGGTCCTGGTTGAGGTGTCTCAGGTTGTTCAAACTTAACCTCCACTTCAGGTGGGACTTGACTTGGAAGAGAGTGCAAGTCAATCAGTTCACCACTCTTAATCTTCTGCTTGATCACCCTTATATGCTCATCCATTGTGGATAGAGACATAGGACCAAGTCTCCTTCCGGAGAATCCATATAGCTTCAAGAAGCTCATCATCCTTTGTCTGTTAGCAGACTTCTTTACACTCTTTTGAATGATGGCTCTTGACTTTGCAGCTTCTTCCCTTAGCTTCCTTTTGGTTGTCTTTCTTTCTTTGACTAGCTCAAGCTCAAGTTGCTTTAGGTACTCAAACTCAATGAAGTCATAGGACAGGGGAAGAAGTGCATCTGTCTGATAGAAGCCTGTGGCACTCAGGTAGTTGATCATCTTGATCCTATCTTCTTCTTTGTCTACCTGAGGTTCTTGTGGAGCCACATCTTCCTGTGCAGGACTTTCTTGAACTGGAGAGAGAGTGGGAGCATGCTTGTAGAGTCTTTTCTGTCTCCTCTCCTCTTTGAATTGGAGAAGTAGCCTTGCATCCTCTTTTTCTTTCATCTCTCTTGACACTTCCATGTCAGCCAGTTCATTCAGTTCCTCTAAGAGGAGGGAGATGATTTCATTAATATCATAGTTCCTGGTCTGTAAATAAGTAATCCTGACTGCCCTTAACTCATCATCTTGAGTATTTGGTCTGGGGGCAGCCCTGATTGCAGCTTGCATAAAGCTTGATGACCCAGAGGAACTTTCTCCCCTTAGCTTCCTTTTCCTCTCTCTCTCTTCCTCCTCAATTTCCTCAGGAGTCATTATCCTTTTCCCTTTGTCACCCACAGACCTTTGTGACTCAGGGTGGATAGAGGCTTGGCCTTTATTGCTTGGTGTAGCTTCCATGCTCTGGCCAGAGAGAGGCTGAGAAACACCTTCACCAGCAGGTGTCTCAGAAGAAGTTTGAACCTCTGCAGCAGTTGTTGATGATGAGATAGGGGTCTCAGGTTCTGCCACTGGGCCTTTAGTCAAGGTTTCCCCTATGAAACTAATCTTAGGGTCCACCTCAACATCCAGTTGACCAATGACACTGCCTGATTGCCTAAGTCTCCTTCTTAGAGTGAACTCTGCAAGGATCCTATCTTGGATTCTTTGAGCCAATCTGTCAGCTTGTCTTGAATTGCTTGGATTGACAAGTGACATGTTGACTAGATCCAATCTTTCATAGAAGTTCAGGCTTTGAAAATCAAACACTTTTTGTTGCCCTTGAACTCTGTGAAGAATAAGGGCTCTTCTGTCAGCATCATACCTCCACCTTATGATGTAGTTTGAAGTTCCTTGTAGTGGAGATGAGACAACCCTTGGTATACCTTCCTCAAAGAGACTCCTGATGATAGACTCTATAGAGTCCACATTAATGTGAACTTGAGGAAGTTGCTGAGAATGGACAAGTCAATCACTTCCACAGGTTCTTGTGTTCCTAGTTGAACTCTCCTTAAAGGTCTCCCAGCTAATTTTTCCTTTAGATATGAAATCTGAAGTTGCTGATCATTGACCCTGTTTTGTAAGGTAGTCACCTGAGATTCCAGGTAACTAACCTTAGAGACTAAATAGGGTTCAACACTAGCTTGTGTTGCTAGGTTGTCACCTTGAGCAATGAGCTCTAACATTTTGGGGACTAGGGCTGTTTCTACCCCTGAGAAGCCTACAGTTGGCTTCTTCATTATTTTAAAGATGTCGGGCTTCATCTGTCCCAATTTAAGAATATTACTTGTTTCCCTCTACTGTGAGCCCAGTTCACAGTTGAGAATGTGTTGAACATATCTAGGAAATATGTAATACTCTAAGGAGTCCAAGTTTGCAAGTAAATTAGTATACACAAATTGAGAGTACCTAAACTTGACCCCCTTTACCATTCCATGAACTATAAAGGAGAGATCCTCAGGAATCTGGTCCCACCCACCATGCTTGTTTGATAAGCTATGGATAACCACATGGAGCAGGTATTTCCACTGGGATGAGACCTTCCCTTTCCTGAAGGTCTTTACAGAGAAATCTCCCTCATAGCCCATCTTCTCAAAGGAATGATTAACAGCTTCCTTTGGGAAGGACAACTCACCTTCTTCATCATCCAGCTGCAAATGGTGGTTAATGATGGCTGGAGTGATGAAGATTGTCCTCCCTTGCACTGTGGCAGACAGTGCCTTCTCCCCATCCATAATGACCTCTTGGCAAGTCTTCCAGAATTCAAGCAAGTGATCCTCATACAGAGTAGGATCAATGGTCAGGGAGGTGAAATAGTTGGATAGAGTTAAGAATTGGCAAATCTCTGAGAAACTTGCATCTTTCTCAGAGCTTAACAGAGCAACTTGATTGTGTTGCCTGTGAAGTTGCATGGAGAAATCTGGGTTGTTTCTGCGGTTAAGGTTGGGCATTTCAGAAGCTTAAGGGTGAAGAAAGGTAGAAAGCAAAGGCGGTTTAGAGAATTAGGTTTGAGGAATAGTGGAATTGAGGAAGATAGTGAGAAAGAGGGGGAACCGTTGGGTATTTATGTGAAAAGGGATTTGAACCAAAGTTAATGAAAGAGGATAAACTTTGAAATCCGAAAGTCGGTCCCACCTCTGAAAAAGTAGTTTACTTTTGCTCAAAAAGTAGTTTTCTTGGAATTCGAAAAGCTTCCGAAGGTAATTTGTCTTCGGAAGTTTTAATGAAAAAGCTTCCGAAGCTAAAATGGCTTCGGAAGATTTTCATGAGAGTCTTGAAAATTTATGCTTCGGAAGAGAAATAAACCCTTGAATGCTTTGTATAAAGAACAACAGAGCTTCCGAGAGTTAATTTTGCTTCGGAAGGAAAAAGTCCTTAAAAACAAATAAGTGTCTGAGATAAGAATTTAAGCTTCGGAAGATGGGTTTAGACTTCTTCCGAAGGTAAAATTTCTTAGACAGTTATTTATTTTGAAGATGTGATTTTCTTCCGAAGATAAAATTTTATCTTCCGAAGTATCAGAAAAGTTTCAAGAATCTAAAGAAAGTCTTCAAAAAGAATTTTACATCCAAAGAAAACATGAGCTTATGAAAATGATGAACTAGACAACTTAGGACACACATATTTTAAGAAGAAATAATTAGAATTAGTTTTAAGAAAAAGTCTACTCAAAGTTAATCATCCCAATAGCTGATATCAGATATTTAAATCTCTGTTCATCAAAAGCTTTTGTGAACAGATCAGCATATTGTTCATCTGTATGAACTTTGACTAGTTTAATTAATCCCTTTTCATAGTTATCTCTTATTAAATGATACCTGATGTTGATGTGTTTGGTCCTTGAGTGCTGCACAGGATTCTCAGTGATAGAGATAGCACTATTGTTGTCTATGTGGATAGGAGTCTCCTTGAAGTTGAATCCATAGTCCAGCATCTGATTTTGAATCCAAAGCACTTGAGCACAGTAGCTTGCAGCAGCAATGTATTCAGCCTCAGCAGTTGATGCAGACACACAGGATTGTTTCTTGCATTGCCATGAGACAACCCTTCCACCAAGGAATTGACACCCCCCAGATGTAGACTTTGCAGTCATGTTGCAACCACCATAATCACTATCTGTATAAGCATACAGATTAAAGTCATAATTCTTTGGATACCATAAACCAAGTGTTGAAGCACCTTTGAGGTATCTTAGAATCCTTTTGACAGTGATTAAGTGAGACATCTTAGGGTTGGCTTGATATCTTGCACAGATACATGTAGCAAACATGATATCAGGCCTGCTAACTGTAAGATACATAAGAGACCCAATCATAGCCCTGTATAAATGTTCATCTACACACTCCCCCTCAAGATCAGGTCCAAGGGAGTGGTTTCCAGCTATGGGTGTCTTAGCAATCTTACAATCAGTCATGTTGAACCTCTTGAGTATGTCTTGAACATACTTTGACTGACTTATGAAGATGCCATCGTCAACCTGCTTCACTTGAATTCCCAGAAAGAAATTGAGTTCTCCCATTGAACTCATTTCAAATCTGTCTTTCATCAGCTTCTCAAAGTCTTTGCAGAGCTTTGGATTAGTTGAACCAAAGATGATGTCATCTACATATACTTGAACTAGCAATAAGTCATTTCCCTGTCCTTTGATGAAGAGAGTTCCATCTATAGTACCTCTCCTGTATCCATGTTTACAAAGATACTCAGACAGTGTCTCATACCACTTCCTGGGTGCCTGATGCAGCCCATAAAGAGCTTTGTCAAGCTTGCAGACATAATCAAGATGATCAGGGTCTACAAAACCAGGTGGCTGTTTGACATAAACCTCTTCATCAATCACTCCATATAAGAAAGCACACTTTACATCAAGTTGAAAGACCTTGAAGTTCTTGGATGCAGCAAATGCCAGGAATATCCTAACAGCTTCTAATCTTGCTACAGGAGCAAAGACATCAGTGTAGTCAGTCCCATCTTCTTGTGTGTATCCTTGAACAACTAGTCTTGCCTTGTTCTTGATGATGATTCCTCTATCATCCTTCTTATTCCTAAAAACCCATTTGGTTCCAGTGGTAGTCTTCCCATGAGGAAGAGGACAAAGGTTCCAAACTTTCTGCCTTTTGAATTGAAGCAGCTCTTGTTGCATAGCTTCAACCCAACTTCCATCCTTTAGAGCTTCATCAACTTTCTTTGGCTCTATCTGAGATAAGAAACAAGAGTGAAGACAAACATTTGCTTCATGGGTTTGTCCTCTTGTTCTTACCCCTGTGACAACATCTCCAATGATGTTTGTGGTGGGGTGAGACTTGTGGATCCTTAGCTGAGGGATCACAGCAAGTTGTTGAGAAAGATCCAAATTTGAGAAATTTAGATCTGGCATAGATGATTCACCCTCCACATTATCACACTTATCAAGATTAACTTGATCCAATGAGTGTGTGACATCATTGATGTTGTCATCTATGGTGTGGTTATTAGCATCAAGAAATTCCTGATCACTATCACCATCACCATTGTTTTCTTCTACAATTGAGGTATCTTTATCTGGTTGAGGAGCCTCTGAGCTGGAATTTGAAGGCATACCAGATATATCAGCTTTGTCATTGTAGTGCTGATAGAGACCTCATTTGCTGAAGTAGTTCCAACTGGAGCTGAAGATGTATGAGTTGAGGGTCTTCCTAGCTCAAATCTTGGATCAGGATCACCTGTATTTAAATTTTCTGCAGATCCTGAAACATTCTCACAAGATTTGTTAAAACAGTTGGTAACTAAATCAAGATCAAACAGCCAATCAGGACCAGAACCAGCCACACAGGGTGTGTGTTCATTGAAAGTCACATTGGCTGACTCCTCAACAATTCTAGTTCTGAGATTGTATACTCTATAAGCCTTAGCTTGGGAAGAGTATCCAATGAAGTGTCCATCATCTGATTTCTCAGCAAACTTGGCAATTTGATCCTTTGGTATTCAAGATGGTGCAGGGACATCCAAATGACCTGAGAAAACCAATGAAGGTTTCCTCTTGTGCCAAAGTTCATAAGGAGTCTTACCATGTGTCTTAACTACTAAAACTCTGTTTTGCACATAGCAAGCAGTATTAACTGCCTCTGCCCAGAAGGTGATGGGCAGTTTAGAGTCAGACAACATAGTTCTTGCAGCTTCAATAAGTGTCCTGTTTCTCCTCTCAGCAACTCCGTTTTGCTGAGGAGTCCTGGGAGCACTATATTGTCTTGTAATACCTTTTTCATCACAAAATGTATCAAGGATTTGGTTTTGAATTCAGTTCCTTGATCACATCTTATGGTTTTGACCTTGTGATCACATTGATTCTCAACTTTTAAGATGAAATTCTTCAGAATCTCAGGGTTTCATCCTTAGTTCTAAGAAAGAAAACCCAAGTGAATCTTGTAAAATCATCTGTGATCACTAAACAATAAGAGGTCCTTCCTAGACTCATTACACTGGTGGGGCCAAAGAGATCCATATGTAACAAGTGTAGGGGAGTAGTGATGGAGTTCTTTTCCTTAGGCTTGTGAGATACCTTTGTTGCTTCCCTTTCAGGCATGCAACACAATGATCATCACTTGTAAACTCTTTCTTTGGCATTCCAGTTACCAGATCATTTTAATTAATTTATTCATGTTCTTAAAGTTTACATGGCACATTCTTTTATGCCATAGGAAAGACTCATCACTATTTGCTTTAGATAGAAAGCATGAAACTTCTCCAGAGGGAGATGTTTCTTGCAAATCCATCTTGTACATGTTCCCTTTCCTGGGGGCTCTGAGCAGGATATGCTCATGAGGAATGACCACTCCAGGCTTGAGAACAATGCACTCATGCTCAGTAAAGAGCATGTTATGACTCTGATCACAAAATTGGGATACACTCAGAAGATTGTACCCAAGCTCCTTAACAAAGTTTACCTTCTCAATGCTGAGCTTACCATTTGTGACCTTGCCCCTTCCAGAAATGTAACCACCTTCATCTCCTCCAAAAGCAACTGGTCCTCCATCAATTCTCTCAAAATTATAGAGTAGAGACCTATTGCCTGTCATGTGCCTGGAACAGCCACTGTCAATTATCCAGACATTCCTGTTTGTCTTGAGCTGTTCCTGCACAAAGAAAATGATTAGTTACATTTGGAAACCCAAGCCTTACTTGTCTTGGGCTCACTAAGTGTAATAGAAGGTAATGCAACAGTAATAGATCCTATGGTTGTACTAAGGGGATCTTCAGCTGTTGTTGATGGAGAAACTTCAGTCATTTGGTCTTTCTTAGACTTTCACACCACCTTTGGAGTCTTGGACTTGACCTTCAAAACCTTAGAAGCTTTTGGGACTTCACAATTTTTGATGACTGAACCTTCGGAAGATTCTACAGTCACTGCAGCAGACTTCAGTGCTTCGGAAGAACTCCTTTCTTCCGAGACCAATTTACTTCCGAAGGTAATTTTCCATTTACCTTCTTCTTTGATTTGGAGCTTCCGAAGGAAACAGACTTTCCTTCCGAAGCTTGAGACTTCTTGAAACTCTTTGAAGTCTTTGTATTGGTCATGTGGATAGTACTTTTAGGATTGTATGGGCAATCCTTAGCAATATGAGAGATACTTTCACACATGACACATAACATTTTCTTCTTCAAAAGAGTCTCCTTATGAGAGCAAGACTGGCTTTGGTCACATCCCTTCTCCACCTTCATCTTGGTAGATGCTGAGACAGTTCTTTTGGGCTGTGAACTGTTCTTGGAGTTTGATGATCCAGGCTGTGCAGCAGTGGTACACAGCAGCTCAGTCTTCTTCCTTGCACTGAGATGATTTGAACAAGAACCAGGACTCTTAGCTGAGGAGTCTTGGTTGATGTCTTCAGTCCTTACTACTTTGAAACCTGCAGAGATAAAACTTGTTTCTGCTTAGCATCAAAAGTAGCCTTGATCTCTTGAGCCTTCTTTGCTTTCCTCTTGCTCTTCCTGATCGAGTTCTTTCTCTTGGACTTGGTCATCACAGTAGATTTCTTCTCCTCAGAAGGATAGTGGCCCTTGGAAGAATCCTCTTCTTCACTCTTCTCAGAGGAATTCTTCACTATCACTTCTTCATCCTCCTCACTTATAGGATCTATGAGAGGAAGCTCATCTTCACAAGTTCCACACCTAGGAGATCTTACAGACAAGATTGTGTGTGGAGGAGCTATCTCATTTGATCCCAGTCCCTGTCTATTTTGATAGCACACTTTGTTGTGCAGGGATGAGGATATCATGTTCTTGAAGGTCTCTTCTTCAAGAACACTCTTCTCTACCTTGGCTTTGCTGATCACAAGCTCAGCCTGGCACTCAGTTAACTTAGTTATGAGATCTTGGATCTGAGTTCTAAAATCTGTATGCTCATGTTTTAGTACTGAAATGGTTTTCTCCAAGTCCTCTATCTTTAACTTGTAATCATTTTCAGACTTTCTAAAATCAGATTTTAATATGTTTAATGACTCCAGATCAGATCTCATCTCTAAGTTGTAGGACCTGTATCTGTTTACTTTAGCAATGCATTTAGGAGTACAGAGATGTTCCAATACCTTGGCTTCATCATGGTCTGCCATCAGTGCTTGGTTTGGAGAAGCATCTTCCACCTGAAAGCTCCAGTCAAAGCCTCCCTCTTCAACAGCAATAGCAGCATGTTGCTTTGGCTTTTCATTCTGAGGGGCTTTGTCAGTGTAGTTTGGTCTAGCTTGTGTTTGGCCCCCATTTGTTTTAGGTGCCTTACACTCCCTAGCAAAATGGCCCATAAGGTTACAGTTGTAACACTTAACTTTGCTTTTATCCAGCCCAAACTTTCCACTGGTAGCATTGCTTGGAAACCTTCTTCCTGTTCTCTTGTAGAACTTCTTGGCTCTGTGAGTGAGGAGAGTCATCTACTGAACTATCTCCATGTATTCCAGGTCATCTGGATGAATACAGTCCAGGTCTTCAAGAGTGAAGAGAGAGTTCCCACAGCTTTCATCAGTAGACACAAAGGCTTGAGAAGAACTTGTCTCTTGGAATGGGCTTCCTTGAGTAAAGTTCTCCCTGGGTGTCTCCGGGAAGGTGATGAAAGGACCCTTTTGTGAGTTGTCAGGGTAGCATATGAGATGATGTTGGGGTTCTATGCTATCCCTTTCAACCACATGAAAGGGCTGAACCCATTTGATTGTTGGAGTTGCCAGATGAACCTTGCATGTTCATCTCCATCTGGTATCCACTGAGAATCCCATACAACTCTGTCAGAGTAAGAGTTTTAAGGTTCTCAGTCCTCTTGATTACCACACAATAGTGTGTCCATTGCCTAGGAAGTGAGGACATGAACTTCCTTACAATGTCCCTGTTCTCAAGAGGAACTCCTCCATCCACTAGGGTATCCACTATCTCAACATACCTGAAGTATTGTTGAGTCATGGTTTCACCTGCTTTGGAGGTGAAGTTTTCAAACTGCTGCTTCAGGAGATCCTTCTTGTTTTCCTTGGCTTCAGAGGAGCCTTCATACATCAGCCTCAGTGCATCCCACAGCTGTTTAGCTGTTTTACACTTCTTAAAGCCTCTGTATACAGAGTTTGGGAGAGCAGTCTGAAGAGCAGTCATGGCCTTTCTATCAATCTCTAATCTTTTTCTATCTTCATCAGAGTAGTTGGCCACATCTTTTGGAATCATACCAGCACCAGTAGTAGAGGGAGTGCTGGGTATGAAAGGTCCATTCTCAACAGATTCCCACATTCTTGAATCCAGAGACTTGATGAAACCCTCCATTCTCATACACCAGGTGTCAAAATCATCAAGAGTGATCAGTGGGGATTTGTTCATGGTTCCAGTCTCCATATCAGTCTTTGAGATGGATGCCATTTGAAGAGTTTAGTTTTTGTGTGTGTGAGGGATCTTAAGATGGTGAGATCTTATATCAAGAGCTTGGAAAGCTCTGATACCAATTGCAGGACCGTTTAAGGGCTTGAACAAATTACAACACAACAACACAATGAGGAGAACAACTAAACTTTGATCAAACAGTGAACTGGATTAACCAAGTTGATACAAAGAACACAAGTAAAGTAATGAGACAAACAAGAGAGTTTGGTTTCAAGGAGGCAGTATATTGCTTTCTCAAGTTCCTTTACAAGTGTTACAAAGCATAAAGAAAGATACAAGAACTTGGAATACTTATACTACAACCTACAGCCGGCTATACTTTGAAAGCCAGCTGGATACAATTGACTAGACACTAACAAAATCAATTGTAGGATCAAAAGGCATATCTGCCTTTTGACCTTGTGACTATGACATGCCATAGCTCACATCCTTATATATTACAAAAAGGATAAAGTACATAAAGTTGAAAGTTACAGACTCAAGACCTCAATGTATAGTTACCAAAAGCATGGACCTTTTCACCAACTCATCTAAGTTGGTGACTTTACAGAGATGCAGCGGAAAAGGTGCTTTATGGAACAATACATCAGATAAAGCATGTGTACTAAAAGTCTTCGGAAGAAATCTGTCTTCATAGGTTGAAGCTTCGGAAGACTTTGTCTCTGAGGCATCGGAAGACTTCATGTTTGGCTTCGGAAGATATTGGTCTTGGCTTCGGAAGATTTTACACTTAGAGTATTTTCTAGTGCATTGTGTAAAACTTCCGAAGCATTCTTTACTTCAGTACTTAGTGCATGTTGCAGAGACACATTGGATGTTTTGGGTTGCATCAGACTTAAGGAATCATTACACACTTGGATTGATAATGCAGAACCTCTTAAGAGTTGATAGTAATATAATAAGTAAACAAACACAAGAGAAAGGTTTTTCAACATACTTATATATATATATTACTTCTCAACTCAAAATATTACAAGACTCGTACCAGCATGATAAGTGAGTTACAATGAAAAACTATACATACTACTATCTACAGCCGGTTATACTTTGATACCAGCTAGAAACTTACGACTAAAGCACATACTACATTGCTAGAGGTAAGGTATCCTAGATAAAATACTATCTAAGATTTGGTAGTCATGACATGTCCATGACTTACCTGTTGTCACCAACCGAATTTGATAACTGTACTTATTGATAAGGAATGAACAGTGGAATAAAGTATGGTTAACTACATGGGTGTGGGAAAGCGCCATGCAGTATCTCAGAGGTTGCAGCGGCTTTTCAGAAGGAGGAAGACTTTGGAAGAAGGAAGACTTTGTCTTTGGAAGATAGAGTTCCTCTTCGGAAGCTCTGTTAGCCTTGACCTTCAGAAGCTTAGCTTTTGCCTTCGAAAACTTAGCTTTTGCCTTCGGAAGTTCTTCATCAGTTGCATCATAAATGTTTTAAGTGTTTGTTTTGATTGCACCAGCCTTACTTGATCCAACATTATTGTTATGTTATTATTATTATTTAGTATTATTGCGAACTTTATATTATTATGTCTACTTGTCTTTAGTTGCAAATGTGTCACAAACTTACACATTTGTGGTCTATTTGTTATTTTCATTAATTACTACTAATTTATTATTATTATATTATATTATTATTATTATTATTATTATTATTATTATTATTATTATTGTTATTGTTATTATTATTATTATTATTATTATTATTATTATTATTATTATTATTATTATTATTATTATTGTTATTTGTACCATTGCTAATATTGTTGTTAGTATAAAATACTTTAAAACGCCTTGGTGGCATTTTCTAAATTTATTAGATAACAATACTAAAATTAGGTTTCGCTACCCTTTTGCGACTCATTATCGATCAATTTGATTTTAATTAACTTTTGTTTGATTGTGTCGTGATTTTGCTATGCAATTGCAACAAAATCTAGAGTTTTTTAAGTTTTGTCACTTTCTTGTATGAAATTTCTTAGAAATGTAGGGTTTTTGCTTTTGTAGGATATATATCGTAGTTGTGCTTGAAATTGCGACAAAATTTTGTGTCACAAATTTTGCTTAGCAAACAGTGTTGTTTTCTAGTAGTGCTAAAACCTAATTGATATACGTTAAAAGCTAAATCGTAAAAGTTCCCCTAAAGCAAAATATTAAATGCTAAATCTAAAAGCATAACTATAAAAGGTAAACCATAAAGCTAAATAATGAATGTTAAAAGCTTAACATTAAAATATTACTAAAAACTAAACCTTAAAAGTAAATCCCAAGAAAAAAAGAGAGAAGGAAATAATCTATCTATATAATAAGAAACGCTTAGCTACAATAAAAATTAAGAGTTTTATAATTATGCCACAAAGCTTTCCATCATTTACCATTTAAACCCTTAAAATTTCTTTTTTTAGTGCATTGCTTACAATATAAATTGGTGGTAGATCCTACATAGAATATCCACTATCACAACATAATAACAATGTACACAGTAAATTCATGTTGTACAAAATCTCATACCACTTGTATTCTCATTGTACTATTTATCGATGTATCATGATATGTATTTTATATACATATAGGTTCATTTTTAAGGTATTTTTCCTCTTCTTTACACAACTCTATCATGTTTTTAATCTTTCACAAGTCATAAAATATGATGATAATAATAATAATAATAATAATAATAATAATAATAATAATAATAATAATAATAATAATAATAATAATAATAATAATAATAATAATAATTCAGGACCGGTTAAGGGCTTGAACAAATTACAACACAACAACACAATGAGGAGAATAACTAAACTTGATCAAACAGTGAACTGGATTAACCAATATTGATGCAAAGAACACAAGTAAAGTAAAAGAGACAGAACAAGAGATTTGGGTTTCAAGGAGGCAGTATATTGCTTTCTCAAGTTCTTTTACAAGTGTTACAAAGCATAAAGAAAGATACAAGAACTTGGAATACTTATACTACAACCTACAGCCGGCTATACTTTGAAAGCCAGCTGGATACAATTGACTAGACACTAACAAAATCAATTGTAGGAACAAAAGGCATATCTGCCTTTTGACCTTGTGACTATGACATGCCATAGCTCACATCCTTATCTATTACAAAAAGGATAAAGTACATAAAGTAGAAAGTTAGAGACTCAAGACCTCAATGTACAGTTACCAAAAGCATGGACCTTTTCACCAACTCATGTAAGTTGGTGACTTTACAGAGATGCAGCGGAAAGGTGTCCAGTTTTATGGAACAGTACATCAGATAAAGCATGTTACTAAAAGTCTTCGGAAAAAATGTCTTCATAGGTTGAAGCTTCGGAAGACTTTGTCTCTGAGGCTTCGGAAGACTTCATGTTTGGCTTCGGAAGATATTGGTCTTGGCTTCGGAAGATTTTACACTTAGAGTATTTTCTAGTGTATGGTGTAAAACTTCCGAAGCATTTCATACTTCAGTACTTAGTGCATGTTGCAAAGAGACATCTGGATGTTTTGGTTTGCATCAGACTTAAGGAATCCTTACAAACTCCCCCTAGGCTGATGCTACCAAAACATTTAGAAGATCTTCAGATGTTAGTGGTCTTCAGTACAATCATAACCATACCCTTCTTCATTAGATGGTCAGGATCATCAAGACCTTCATAGTATCTTCTCATCTCAAAGAGATCATGCAGAGGTAAGTTGATTATGTCTTGCCAAGTATAGACATTCTCAACACCTTGATCTCTGATTACATGCCATCTTTCTGGATTGGTAGAGTAAGTCTAGGACAAGATGGGTGTCTCAGTTGTCAGAGGAGCCACTTGCATTGGAGTTGATTGGGCTGCCTCATCATGCACTTCCTCAGGTTTATCTGACTCAGCCTGAGGTGTAGAGGTAGATGACTTAGGCTTCTTCTTCTTTGACTTTGGTTTAGAAGCCATTCTCTTCTTCCTCTTAGATGACTTTAACTGAGAAGACTGGTCTGCAGCATCTTGTTGATCATCCTTGTCTTTCTCAGTTGGGTGTTCCTCCCTCACAGGTTCAGAAGGAGAGGGAGTTTGACCCTGCTTTGGATCAGAAGATGAAGCTTGCTGAGGCTCAGCAGGAGGTCCAGGTTGAGGTGTCTCAGGTTGTTCAAACTTAACCTCCACTTTAGGTGGGACTTGACTTGGAAGAGAGTGTAAGTCAATCAGTTCACCACTCTTAATCTTCTGCTTGATCACCCTTATATGCTCATCCATTGTGGATAGAGACATAGGGCCAAGTCTCCTTTCGGAGAATCCATATAGCTTCAAGAAGCTCATCATCCTTTGTGTATCAGCAGACTTCTTCATACTCTTTTGGATGATGGCTCTTGACTTTGCAGCTTCTTCCCTTAGCTTCCTTTTAGTTGTCTTTCTCTCTTTGACTAGCTCAAGTTCAACTTGTTTCAAGTACTCAAACTCAATGAAGTCATAGGAGAGGGGAAGAAGTGCATCTGCCTGATAGAAGCCTGTGGCACTCAGGTAGTTGATCATTTGATCCTATCTTCTTCTTTGTATACCTAAGGTTCTTGTGGAGCCACATCTTCCTGTGCAGGACTTTCTTGAACTGGAGAGAGAGTGGGAGCATGCTTGTAGAGTCTTTTCTGTTCCTCTCCTCTTTGAATTGGAGAAGTAGCCTTGCATCCTCTTTTTCTTTCATCTCTCTTGACACTTCCATGTCAGCCAGTTCATTCAATTCTTTTAAGGGATGGAGATGATCTCATCAATATCATAGTTCCTGGTCTGTAAATAAGTAATCCTGATTGCCCTCAACTCATCATCTTGAGTATTTGGTCTGGGGGCAGCCCTGATTGCAGCTTGCATAAAGCTTGAAGACCCAGAGGAACTTTCTCCCCTTAGCTTCTTTTTCCTCTCTCTCTCTCTTCCTCCTCAATTTCCTCAGGAGTCATAATCCTTTTCCCTTTGTCACCCACAGACCTTTGTGACTCAGGGTGGATAGAGGCTTGGCCTTCATTGCTTGGTGTAGCTTCCATGCTCTGGCCAGAGAGAGGCTGAGAAACACCTTCACCAGCAGGTGTCTCAAAAGGAGTGTGAACCTCTACAGCAGTTGTTGATGATGAGACAGGGGTCTCAGGTTCTGCCACTGGGCCTTTAGTCAAGGTTTCCCCTATGAAACTAATCTTAGGGTCCACCTTAACATCCAGTCGACCGATGACATTACCTGATTGCCTAAGTCTCCTTCTTAGAGTGAACTCTGCAAGGATCCTATCTTGGATTCTTTGAGCCAATCTGTCAGCTTGTCTTGAGTTGCTTGGATTGACAAGTGGCATGTTGACTAGATCCAATCTTTCATAGAAGTTCAAGCTTTAGAAATCAAATACTTCTTGTTGCCCTTGAACTCTGTGAAGAATAAGGGCTCTTCTGTCAGCATCATACCTCCATCTTATGATGTAGTTTGAAGTTCCTTGTGGTGGAGATGACACAGCCCTTGGTATACCTTCCTCAAATAGACTCCTGATGATAGAGTCTATAGAGTCCATATTAATGTGAACTTGAGGAAGTTGCTGAGAATGGACAACTGCAAGTGAGGATGGTGAGTCCTCTATGTCCATTCTCTGTGAAGAACTCCCAGGTTCTGTGGCTGCAATAACTTTCTCCCCCTTTTTGGTAGCATCACCCACTTGCATAGGTGAGCTGGAGGATAAGTCAATCACTTCCACAGGTTCTTGTGTTTCTGGTTGAGCTCTCCTTAAAGGTCTCCCAGCTAGTTTTTCCTTAAGATATGAAATCTGAAGTTGCTGATCATTGACCCTGTTTTGTAAGGTAGTCACCTGAGATTCAAGGTGACTAACCTTAGAGACTAAATAGGAGCATGTTTTTGACAGTTTTTGCACCTTTAGTCTCAAATTCCCCTCTTCTTCATCAGAAGAATCATTGGGGGATGAGATGATTAGACCAAAGTCCTCTCTCTCACCACCAGCTTGAGGTTCTTGGCTGCTGGTTTTCCTCTGCTCACTAGCAATCTCAGTTGAGATGCCAGTGGGCTGAGTTGCCATGGTTGAGGTCTTAATGATGTAATCACTTGCAGAAGTGAGAGCCTCTTCCATATGGACATCCTGAACATGTTCAGAAGTGTCCACCTCAGTAACATGTGACTGATGTGGGATAGACTAAGGAGAATCAGAGGTACTCATCTCTCTTTGAGTAGGGGAGGAGAAGAGAGACTCATGGTACTCACTGAATCCTAAGTCTTCATCAGTATAGAAGGATAAGTTGGGAATGGGTTGGTTTAGATCTAAAGGCTGGGGATGGTAACTGTCCCCTGAAGGTTGTTCACTTGAGTGTTGAGACTCAGGGTGAAGGCTTAAGCCTGTTGGGCTTGTGAGCTCATCAGGGTGAGCATGAGGAACCTCAGCCCTGATAGTTGAAGAAATGGGAGTGGTTTGCTCCTTAGGGGAAGTGGGAGCTCTAGTGTCCACTTCCTCATGTAAAGGTGAGTATATGGGGACCTGTACAGACTCAATAGCCTGAGCAGGGGTTCGTTTGGATTTTCTTTGGTAGGTGAGGGTTATTTATAGTATTTTTAGTGGTAAGGAAGAAGAAGGTGTGGGTTCAACACTAGCTTGTGTTGCTAGGTTGTCACCTTGAGCAATGAGCTCTAACATTTTGGGGACTAGGGCTGTTTCTACCCCTGAGAAGCCTACAGTTGGCTTCTTCATGATTTTAAAGATGTCAGGCTTCATCTGTCCCAATTTAAGAATATTACTTGTTTCCCTCAACTGTGAGCCCAGTTCACAGTTAAAAATGTGCTGAACATATCTAGGAAACATGTAATACTCTAAGGAGTCCAAGTTTGCAAGTAAATTGGTATAAACAAATTGAGAGTACCTGAACTTGACCCCCTGAACCATTCCATGCACTATGAAGGTGACAGGATCAGCGATCACAAGTTTGATGTATTAGAGTGTAATGCAGCGGAATGAAATCAAGAATTAGTCAAATTATAGCAAGAGTTTGTTATTTGTAAAAAAATGCGAGAGAATATTTTTCTGTGATAAGGAATGTTTCAATGATGCCCAATATTATTGCTAAATCATTCACAGTTACAATAAGATTGGCACTCCTTATATAGAGTGCAATCACTGCTGTAATCACGGGATGGTGATTACTAGCAGATCTAGTACAAAAATAACTAATACTTAACAAACTACTGAAATGTTCACAACTACTGAGAACATGTCAGAGTGCCAAGTATAAAACATAAAACAACTGAAAAGAAACTACTGAAACTACAACGACTGAAGAACAAGCTCTTCAGTCGTTTTACAAAACTACTGAAAAGAGAAAACATAAAACTACTGAAAGTAAACCATCACAACTACTGAAGAAGTCCTCTTTAGCTGTTATGACTTCTGATACTTTGTCTTCAGCACTTGTCTTCAGACTTTGTCTTCAGACTTTGTCTTCAGCACTTGTCTTCAGACTTTGTCTTCAGCACTTGTCTTCAGACTTTGTAATCAGTTGTTGTCTTCAGCTGTTGTGGACTTCAGTAGTTGTTGTGACGTCTGTGGGACTTAAAGGTTTTTCTGATCCGGCTCATTGGTTCTTTTGGTCCAACAAACTCCCCCTGAACCAATGCAGCCAAAACCTTTAACTTTATTGAGGTCCCACTTATTGTTGGCAAAATGGTTGGTCTTTTTCCTTCTTGATCAGTTGAGAAGATGACCCATATAAGCACCGGCCTGGAAGTAAGTCTCTGATGATTTGGTTGGCAAAGTATGGATGGGAGCTCTGTATTGGGGAATTGGACACTGAGCTGTTCCCCCATCCATGAGACTCACTTCCCATGTATAAGCCTGTAGGATTCTCTGGTGTATGCTCTGAGAAACATGATTTGTTCTTCCATGGTAAGATTCTCTGGTTCACCATCAAACAATCCTTCACGCCCATACAGCTCTGAGATGTATTTGGCCTGTCTGCCATTTTTGAGCTCAACTGTTGTGATCTGTCTGTAAGCAAACTCATCTGGGTGATTACCTTCAAGTAACAGACTGAGCTCATTTTGTTTGAAGTTCTCAAGCTTCTTGTAGACTAACCCCTTCTTAATTACTCTGTTTTCTAACATCTTTTGGGGAGGCTGTTTAGTCTCATAAGCCTTCTTGAAGTCTTCTACAATTTCCCAGGGTGATACTACAAGGACTACTGTGATCTCTTCATCTACGATCCTTTTTATCTGGCCCTTGTATCTTGCAGGAATGTCCTTCTTTACAATTCTGTGAGCCACCCTAGGATCAGGCCATATCCTCACCTTTTCTTTCTGATATTGAAATGTGTTGGCAAGGGTGTACAGTCTCAGAGCTTCTTTCTTCATACTTATTATTGATGAAGAAGCAGCATAAGTTTTGTCTATGCTCTTCAGCATCTCCTCATCATGAAGCCTTTGTTGCTGCTCTTCTTCTATCTTTACTCTCACAGTCTCCATCTGTGAGGTGGGAGTGATGGGCATAGATTTGGCTTTAGGCAAAGTTAGGACTGCAGAAAGAGGCAACCTATCTTCTTCCTCATCATCCTCTTCATCTTCTTCTTCTAGCCTCAACATCCTTCTCTTCTTCTTGGATGCATCATCGGCTGTTGGTTTTGAGGGTAAAGGAGTTGGTTTAATGGGTTGTGGTAGTGGTGATTTTGAAGTGGTAGGTTTTGCAGGTTGTTCTAGCATTCTTGTAATGAGTGAGGCTTTGGAGTATTTTGCTAGTTCATTTCTGTTCCCAGCACCTGCTTCATTTAGTGCTTCAATCACTAATCCCTTAGTGTATGCTTCAGACGTACAGATCTTGGTGGTTATTGCCAAGATACTGTCCCTGGTCCATGACTTAATCTCTATCAATGATCTTCCAAGATATTTTGCAATGAATCTGATCATGATCTCCAGTCTTTCTCTTTCTAACACATCATAACTTGCCCATCTTGAGTTAATTTCTTCAACTTCAAGTCTTCTAATCTCTGAGTCAAGCTGTGCAGTATCGAACCCTTGTCTATATAGTTGATCAATAATGGAGTCCATAGATTTACTATGTGTAGCATCCGCCATTTTGACCATCTCATCAAGTTGGAGTTCTTTTTGGGATTCTTTTTCTTTTCTTTCAATCTTCCTTTTCTTATATGTGATATGAAAGTCTTTGTGACTTTCACTCACTTGATCAGTGTCAGCTCCCTTCACATACTCTTCTTCCTTCTCAGTCTCTTTCACAACCTCCTCTTCCTTCTCAATCTCTTGTTCTTGCTCTTTCAATATGCTCTTCCCTTTTTCTTTCACTACCTGACTCTCCCCCTTTTTGGTTGCATTGGTTGCAAGGGTTTGAGTAGTAGAAAGCCTTGTGCTCACAGTCTCCTCCACCAGGGGCTGTATGATTGAGGGAAGTCTCTCATCCAAGGTTTTGATGACTATGTCTGTGATCATTGGGGTGATGAGAGGTAGGGATTTATGGAAGATAGCAGTTGTTTGCTCAGAGGGGTTCTGTCCCTGAGAAGCAGTGCCAGAGGTAGAGGCTGGTGGATTGTATGCTTTGATTGGCTGAGTGTTAGGAGACCTTCAGGTGAAGGTGCCATCTGTGGGTGTATGGTGTGTCAGATGGACTTGCTTCTTGAGAGAATGGTCAAGTAGTCTTTGTAGTCTACTGACTTCTTCCTCAAGAATTGTGTTCTGGGCTAGAACATCATAAAGAAGCCCAGGTCATCATCAGCAGATGCTGAATCACCTGACCTCCTGCTAGTAGCAAGATGTACATGCCCTGGGGTGTAGACGATGTAGCACTCTGCCCCCTCAGAACTGATGCTTCCATATCTGATCTCCTTATCACTAGGAGACAGAACATTTAAACCCTGTGCTGTGGGTTGTCAGAAGCATGTTGATCCTCTTCCTCAATATCTGTGGTTTTCCCTTTAGGTGGTTGTTGGGGAGGAGGAGAGGCATGCAGCTGAGTCAGCACATTTGCAATTATAAGTGTTGGACTTTGGGGGGCATTTTCATGAGGAGATAGGGTAAAATCAGTATGCACCTGGGGAGAATGGTGTGTTTCAATGGCAATCTCCTCAAATGAGGAAGATTCCAGATTTGTGGGTACCCCTTCTTTGGTGCTTCAGGCTCCTTTTGAGAGGAATCCTGAGCGGCTGTGGCTGGGTGAGTCTCTGATACTACTGGGGGGTTTACACCAGTAAGTATATCCTGTCTTGGTGGTACAGGAGCATCTTCAGGGGACTCATCTTCCTGAATAGCTGTTTTGGTTCGTTTTGTTTTTGGTTTGGTGGGGACTTTGGATTTTGTGGTGGTGGCTGTGGGTTCCAGCTGCGTGGGTTTGCGCAGCTTGGCAGCCATTTTGAGTGATTGGTCAGAGTTGTGCCGGGAGTATACTTCAGGCAATACAGCCATAGCAGGGACTCCCAGGCCAACAAGTCCCTCAGCTTGAAGCTGGTTTTCAATTATAGCCATTATGAACCGAGGATATAATATCCAACGGTTAGAAAGTTGTTTTTTGGGCCATATCCTTGAGCTCTAAGAATTATTTCAGAAAAATTTAAAGGTTGTTGCTCAAGGATGGAGTACAATACCTGTTGCCACCTTGTGGACATTTGATCCCATGATGAAGTCTTGGGGGCCAGGCAGACATTGACCATATGAAAGATAAGCCGTTCAGCATCCTGGAAATGTTTCTTCAATATGGTAGAGGCACTCAGGTTACCTTCGTATCCATGGTGGGCAAATGATAGATCTGTGGTGCCCTTTGGATAACTAGTCGGGAAAGTGGCATCATCCAGATTGAGGGTTTGGCGAAGAATCTCTGGATTGATGACCACTTTTGGCTATGGACAAACGATGGAAGCGACACTATGTCATTCTCCTCAGAGACAAGAGTGACGTTTGTCCAGAATTGGCTAAGGGATTCGATATATATGGTGGGGTTTAACAGAAAAGCTGTGTGGTAAGGTGACTGGACCATTAAATCAATGGCGTTGTGAAACTTGGTCCAGTATGGTGATTTGGTAAGGTGAGCGACACAGTTGTGTCGTGGTTTTAGTTGCATGGTCGCCATGGATGAAGAGAGGGTACAGTTTTTGAACGTTAGGTTTGAGAGGAGAGGTGAGAAAAACTCTGGTGAGATAAGGTATTTATAGGGTAGGGTTATGAAACGACTGAAGGTTTTGGTGTTAGTCATCATTTGTTGAAACTACTGATGACGTGGCATTAACTTTCAGAGGTTTGAAATGACTGACCGTATTGGTGTGATCATCAGTTGTTATAAAACAACTGAAGACTTGGTTTAACCGTCAGACGTTGAAACAACTGAAGTCTTTGATTTAGTCTTCAGTAGTTATAAAACTACTGAGGACAATTCTGACTTCAGGTGGTGAAACAACTGAGGACATGGTGTTTGTCATCAGTAGTTGTGAAACTACTGAAGACAGTGGTTTTGTCATCAGTTGTTGTAAACAGCTGAAGACTTGGTGGTAGTCTTCAGTAGTTGTAAACTACTGAAGACATAGCTTGGCTTCAGTTTTTTGAAACAGCAGTTGTAGAAACAACTGAAGAGAAATTACTCATCAGCTGTTTTCGTCAATTCATAGCTTTCAGCTGTTTCAGTCTGACCTCCACACTGAAATCCGAGTTTGAGGGTTCATTGGTCATCAGTACTTATCTGCATTTCTGACATCAGCAGTTGTAGTTACATCAGCTGTTGTGATTTCATCAGCTTTTATAACTACATCAGCTGTTTTAACAAGTGAAGTACTTATATATATGACATGGTTACCAATGATCATCAGTATTTATTACTGAGATTATCAGTAGTTGTCACTTATTCTAGCTGCAGCATACCAAGCCTTAACACCAGGTTTGTGGAAAGTTGAACTATCCAAAGGCTTAGTAAAAATGTCTGCAAGCTCATCAGCACTAGGAACAAATTTGGATCAATCAGACCTTTTTCAAAACAATCTCTAATAAAATGGTGTCTGATTTCAATATGTTTAGTCCTAGAGTGCTGGACAGGATTCTTGACAATACAAAGAGCTGAAGAGCTGTCCATTAACAATGGAGTCTTAGTCTCAGTTATGCCATAATCCAATAATTGGTTTTGAAGCCATAATACCTGAGATGTACAACTTGCAGCAGCAATGTACTCGGCTTCAGCAGTTGATGTAGCAACTGAGGTTTGTTTCTTACTCTGCCAAGAAATCAAACAGTTGCCTAGGAATTGACATCCACCAGAAGTTGATTTCCTGGTCAATTTACACCCTGCATAGTCACTGTCAGAAAAAGCAACTAATTTACCAGAATGTCTAGTAGAATACCATAAACCTAGAGATGGAGTGCCTTGCAAATATCTAAAGATCCTCTTGACTGCAATCAATGAGACTCCTTAGGTGCAGCAGCCTGAAATCTAGCACAAACACATGTAGCAAACATAATATCTGGTCTAGAAGCTGTTAAGTACATCAAGGACCCAATCATACATCTGTAAAGTGTTTCATCAACCACTTTACCTTTCTGATCTGTATCCAGTTGTGTGGTGTTGCACATGGGAGTAGAACAAGGTTTACAATTTTGTAAATCAAATTTTTTCAAAAGATTTTTTGTATATTTGGACTGATGAATGAAAATTCCATCAGCCTTTTGTTTGATTTGCAAACCCAGAAAGAATTGTAATTCCCCCATTGCACTCATTTCAAACTTTTGTTGCATCAAACTTTGTAAAGGCATCACACAACTGTGGATCAGAAGATGCAAAAATAATATCATCAACATAAATTTGAACAGTAGATTATGCTGCCTGCTTTCTTAATGAATAAAGTTTTATCTATGGAGCCTCTAGTAAAATTATTTTCAAGAAGAAAGTTTGATAATGTCTCATACCAGGCTCTAGGAGCTTGTTTCAACCCATAAAGAGCCTTATCAAGCTTATACACCCAATTAGGATGTTTGTTGTCCTCAAAACCCGGTGGTTGACATACATAAACCTCTTCTTTAATTTTCCCATACAAAAAAGCACTTTTGACATCCATTTGAAAAACTTTAAGATTTTGATAAGCAGCATAAGCTAAAAACAATCGAATTGCTTCCAGTCTGGCTACAGGAGCAAAGGTTTCATCATAATCAATACCTTCTTCTTGTGCAAACCCCTGAACAACCAGTCTGGCCTTGTTCTTAACAATAAGCCCATTTTCATCAGTCTTATTCCTAAACACCCATTTAGTGCCTATTGCACACTTACCTGGAGGTAGAGGAACCAGTTCCCACACTTGTTGTTTCTTGAACTGAAGAAGCTCAAGCTGCATGGCATCAACCCATCCATTGTCCTTTAAAGCAATGTGATAATTCTTTGGCTCTTGCTGACTAATGAAGAGAGCATAGAAGCAGAAATTTGACAATTGACTTCTTGTTGATACTCCAGCAGTGATATCACCAATGATTTGAGACATAGGGTGATTCTTCAGATCTTGGTACACAATGAGATCAGTGCAAGTGTTTGTAGCAGGCTCAGCAGCAACAGATGGTGATGGTGAAGTAATTCCTTGAAACAATCAGTAGATGGTAGTTCAAAGGAAGTTGAAGTTGTAGAAATCTCATCAGCATTTGTTGTGGATTGTGCTGCTGGAGCTATAGGAACATCAGGTCTAGCTGAATCAGGCAGTTGATCACTAAATCTGAAGAGGTGAGTACTACTATCATCATCATCAGCACCAGCAGTACCACCAGGTGGAGAACTGTTGACAGGAGCAACAGTAGGAGTTTGATGAGAAACATATTGCAGTATGTCCAAATCAAATATCTCCACAGGGTTTTGTGAAATCTTGTCCTTTGGAGATTCATTAAACTTAACATGTAGAGTCTCTTCAAACCATCTTTGTTCTACAGTTGAAGACTCTGTATGCTTTGCAAGTTGATGAATAACCAACAAAATAACCTGCATCCACCTTAGAATCAAATTTTTGGAGTTGATCCCGTGTGTTGAGAATGAAACAAGGACATCCAAAAGCTCTGAAGATGAAATAGAGGGGCCAAATGATGAAGAACTTCATATGGAGTTTTCATCAACCTCTTATTTACTAGAGCTCTATTTTGTACATAGCAAGCTGTATTGATAGCTTCAGCCCAAAAAGTCATTGGCAATCTAGAGTCAGCCAACATGGACCTTGCAGCTTCAATAAGGGTCATGTTCTTTCTCTCCACTACTCCATTTTGTTCAGGAGTTCTTGGAATGCTAAAATGCCTCTTGATTCCCTTTGATAGGTAGAACTCATCAAGTGTATTGTTTCTAAATTCTGTTCCATTATCACTTCTAATACCTTGACTGGAGGGAATAACTGCTTCTCAACATACAACAAAGTTGATAATCTTTGAGCTGCTTCATCCTTTGAATGCAAGAA
>JACVEC010000305.1:0-62312 GCA_025215565.1 Flaveria ramosissima | reverse complement strand
ACAAGCATCAGATATTGATGCCTCTGACACTTCGGAACCTCACACTCCAATGGCTACAGATACTGAACCGAGAATTCAAAATCTGGATCAGGAAGTAGTTGTTCCCACCACTCCCGGCTCTCGAATAAATGCTTATCATCCCTTGGACAATGTCATTGGAGATGTTAGATCAGGAGTACAGACCAGAAATCAGCTATACTCGGCTGATTATGCCTTAGTCATGGAAAAAGGCTATCTTCACGACGGTGCTTATCGATGTTTTCTGTCTCAATTTGAGCCAAAATATGTAAGTGAAGCCTTAAACGATGAGGCATGGGTTAGTGCCATGCAAGAAGAACTCCTAAAATTCAAGAAGCTAGGAGTATGGACACTGGTGGCTAGACCAAAAGGTGCTAAGGTAATTGGCACTAAATGGGTCTTGAAGTGCAAGAAAAATGACCAAGGGGTCATAATCAGAAACAAGGCTCGACTTGTGGTTCAAGGTTTTAGACAAGTCGAAGGCATTGATTACAATGAAGTGTTTGCACCTGTGGCTAGAATGGAAGCAATCCGTATCTTCCTAGCCTATGCATCTTACATGAAGATTAAAGTTTATCACTAGATGTCAAAAGTGCATTCCTTCATGGTGAAATTCGTGAGACAGTCTACGTTAGTCAACCCGAAGGATTTGAGGACCCTTATCATAGGGACAGAGTTTACAAACTGGACAAGGCTCTCTACGGGCTCCATCAAGCCCCTAGAGCCTGGTATGAGAAACTCTCGACTCATCTTGTGAAACACGGTTTTCGCAGAGGAGTGAATGATTGTACGTTATTCATCAAAGAAAAAGACGGTGATATGCTGCTGGTACAGATATATGTAGATGACATAATCTTTGGTTCCAAGAATGAAGAATTATTTAAAGAATTTGAATCTGTAATGAAAGCAGAGTTCGAGATGAGTGCAATGGGGGAGATGAAGTTTTTCCTAGGACTACGAGTGGATCAGACACCAAAAGGAATCTTCCTGCATCAGACTAAATATGTAGGGGACATCCTCAGTCGGTTTGACATGAAGAATGCTTCAGCTGCTGGAACTCCACTTGCCACGAATCATGATGTGGCACCCGACGAAAATGGTGATCTGCTTGATGCTACAATGTATAGAGGAATGATCAGATCCCTTATGTATCTCACAGCGTCTCGTCCTGATATCATGTATGTCACGTGTCTTTGTTCAAGATATCAGGCAAAACCAAAAGTAAATCATCTCATTGGTGTGAAACGGATTTTTCACTATCTGAAGGGTACTCTAACACTCGGGTTGTGGTATCCTCATGACGATGATTTTGAGTTTACAGCGTATAGTGACTCGGATTATGGTGGTTGCAAGATGAACTACAAGTCAACTTCTGCAGGATGTCAATTCTTTGGTAGACGGTTAGTCACATGGCAGTGTAAGAAGCAGACATCGGTTGCTCTGTCAACTTGTGAAGCTAAATACATTGCTGCTGCAAGTTGTTGTTCGCATATCATTTGGATTCAACAGCAAATGCGCGACTAAGGTTTGCAATTCTCTAACAATCCTATTTTTGTTGATAATTCTGTTGCTATTGTTGTCACCAAAAATCCAGTCCAACATCCTAAAACGAAACACATCGGTATTAAATATCACTTTATACGTGACTGTTTTGAAAAGCAATTAATCGATGTGGTTAAAATAAATACAGATTTTCAACACGCCGACCTCTACACAAAAGCATTTGATAAACCGAGGTTTTTATATCTTTTAGAGGTTAATGGCGTGAAAAAGAAAAGTGATGTGATTCTAGAGGAAGAAAGTGCATAGTCCGACAAGTTTTTTTGTTTCTTTTTATTTTCTTTTATTTACTTTACTTTCCTGTCTATTAAAATCCAAAAAACACAAAAAGATTTTCGGTTTTAGAATTTTAGGGGGAGAATAGGTTAGTTTACTATTTAATTCGTGCAGTATTTAATTATTTAAAAAAACGAGGGAGGATGGCAGCTTAGCTAAAATAAATGAAATCAAATCTGTGATTTTGATTCAACGCTTATGGAAAATGATAGTACACAGGGAACAAATTGTTTGGGACCTCAAAAGACCTAAATGATTAAGATGCAAAATTCTAAGTATAAATCTGAGAAGTTTAAACAAAATAAAAGAAAAAATGATAGTAAAACTAGTCTGCTACTGAGGTAACATAGAGAAAGTAGACCTAGAGGTTGTTAGTTCATTGTATGATGTGTCGGTAGATTCAACACAATAGATGAGTAGACCTCATTGGTGACTTAAATTCAAACTAAATTGTTCAACCTGCTCTGGATTCCCATCTTATCCCTGGTTAACACAATCAACGCATTTTCGATAAGGGGTGACGAGCAAAATAAACGCCACAAATGTGTGCGAATGACCATAAAAATTGAGCAAAATGTTAAGCGCAATCAAGCTAATGACTAATGTTGTTGGTGCGTTACGTGAAAAAAGAAAAGAAAAAAATGCTCTCATAAGAAAATAGGTGGTGTGCCTCTCTGCTGTGCGATGGCACTGACCTGAGGATAAGCATAACCTAAATATTCTAGAATTCATTGTTGTTTGCGCCTCTCTGCTGTGCGATGGCACTGACCTGAGGCTTGGCATCTCTTTGAAAGCTCTTAGAATAGTCTCTTCTTGTCAAATACCTGTAGACCGCTAAAAAATCTCCTGAGGAATGTTGATTACCATATAAGTGTGGGATCCACAAATGCTTGTTGAAATAATATAACCAAACGCATCACCAGTGTGAGTCAAAATCTGTGTATGGATTTAAGAGGACAAATATACTGACAATCATCGTGGCTGCGATTCTTGACAGTCAAAATCATTGTGTGCATCTTATAGCTCTAGTATGATTTTCTAAAATTGCTATTAACTCTCGGTCAAAACAAGAATCTAGCATCAAAATGTTTTATTAAAATGTCCCAAATGATTCTGATATACATGTATGATTCCATAATGAATCGTTCAAGAAATGATCAAATTAACTTGAAGCTGTGCTGTTCAGGAAGAAAAATCTGCTAGACGGCTTTCTATAATATTTAAATCCATCTCTTATCAAAAACCCAAAAATATGTCGTGTTCAGTTTTTGATTTCAAGTTTTTTTCTATTTTTCTAGTTTTTTTGTTAGGTAAAAGTCGGACTACACAACTGGATGAATTCTATGAATCGCTCACTAAAAGGGGTCACGTCTGAGGTGACCAATCAGTTTCAAATTAAAAGGGTCACGTCTGAGGTGACCAATCAGTTTTAAATTAAAAGGATCATGTCTGAGGTGATCAACATTTTTCAAATTAAAAAAGGTCATGTCTGAGATGATCATCGGTCATAACGTCTTATCAATAGTTAACAGGTAAAGTGTTTGAAAGTGCGTGAGGTCAAACTCATAAGTCTGAGCCATTCGCACGACTGGACCATAAGTATGGACCAGTCACACTATTGGATCATGAGTATGAGCCAATCGCATGATTGAATCATGTACGATTGGACCATAAGCATGGGTCAATCCATGCGATTGGATCACCAGAATGAACCAATCGCACAAATAGATGTGACCGACTGAGCCAGTCGCACGACTGAGCCCCAGTCGCACGAATGAAGCGTGCGAATAGGTCCAGTCACAGGACTGAAGGTAAATTTAGTATAAATAGAGGGGAGTCGGTCGGATGTTCTCATCACCCCTCAATCGCTCTCGAGTCGCACGAAAGCACCGTTACTCTGCCAAGATTTTATTTTACTGATTTAGCATCGTGTTTGTGACTCTAACGATTACTCACTATATCTACAGGTAATGTGCAACCAAAATCGACGTCAATGTCCCGTTTAACCTAGCCTAAATGTCCGAAATCGGACAAAACAAGAACTTAGACAATGATCTTCAAAATAAACCACTAAAATGGACTTAATCATTGATTGAAATAGTATTAGGTGTTATCTTGAATGTCTGCGAGTGTAATGAGCCTGAACACAACGGTTAACATCAAGTACAGACCAAGAACTGATTTTAAATTGTCGTACAGAGACTTATGCGAATGGACACGCTGATGAACTTCAATCGCACGATTGAGCTGGGCAAATGACTCAATCGCACGAATGAGTTGAGTGTATGACTCAATCGCACGGACGAACCATGCGTATGAGTTCAGTCGCACGGCTGGGTCAACCAAATGGGACAGCATACGACTGAGCCCAATCGCTCGACTAAGACTCAGTCGCATTGTCCATTCACACGACTGAACAAAATGATTCAAGTTCATTAAAATTCAAATGTCATCCATTTACACAAATTCTAACGTATATGTGTCTTGTGTTACAGAAACATGGCTAGCAGATGGACTATGAGCACGAAGCACAACCTCTGTGCTCATCTTGATGTCACATCCTGGAAGGCTTCTGAGTTCACGGGGATTACTGCCTTTTGCAGAGATCGAGGATCTTCAAGGCCATCTCTACACCATGCACACCACATCGATTGATTGAGCAGGCTTTCTGGAAAAGCGCTGTAGTAGACAGGTCCACTGAGCCTCATCGCATTCGGAGCTCTATTTTTGGTGAAGAGATTGAGATCAGAGAGGATGATCTGAGGAGGGTTTTGGAGTTGAGCGAGGATGGTGACAGCCCAACCAGGATGCATCCCCTGACGGTTCGGGGATGTTTTCTTCGGATCAAGTACGCTGGGACATTAATGTAGGTGTGCTCAACAAGAGCAACCTGTGCCCCCAGTTCATACTTGGCCCATGTGCTCCTCAAGTGCATAGCCTCATGGAAAGGTGGTTTTGATGAGATGTCTGATCAAATTCAGAATGCTTACGTAGCTCTGGTACTGAACCATTCATTCAGTTTCTCTCGTATGATCTTCACGTACATGGTAGAGAATATAGAGGCCAAGGGCAAGGAAGGCTTCTATATGTACCCTCGTTTTCTACAGATGATCATTGATCAGAAGCTTCCTCTGTTGCCGAAGGAGAGAGATGATGCGGTAACTCTTGAGGTTATGGATGATACGACGCTTGGGAGGATGAAAGTGTACCGGGGCAAGCAGGTGAAGCCCATGGTGAGGAGATTGTTTGGGCATCTGGCCCGGGAGGACTACGTGGCGCCCACTCGCAAGAAGTGGCGTCACGATGACAGTGATTCAGACACAGTGCCCATAGTTTTACCCACTGATGATGACGATGACAGTGAAGATGGTGGAGATATTGGCCCCACTCCATCTAGGGCCACTGCCACTGATATATCATCTCCACCATCCACACAGGGTGGAACTGAGAGTGTTGCGTTCCATCAAGACTTCCTGCCAGATGAGGAGGAAGAGTCAGATGAGGAGCCGCTGGTAAGGACAGTGGGCAGTAAGGTTGTTGCCACTGAGAGAGGGATTGCGGCGGTTGGTGGACGCCAGGGTGAGTCCAGGGGTGTTGCTGGCGATGTCACTGATCCATCATACATCCCTGACCAGCCCATCAGCCCAGGGGGAGCATCCTCTTTTAAGGGCTCGAGGAAGAAGCGGATGACTCAGCCCCATGGCATGAAGAGCAAGAGGAGAAGGATTACCCTGATTACCACCACATCCACCACCTCTACCACCACCACCTCTACCACAGCTACCACCACCACTACCACACTTCCTACCACCACTACCACACTTCCTACCGCCACTACCACACCTCCTACCGCCACTACCACACCTCCTACCACCACTACCACACCTCCTACCACTACTACCACAACCACCCCTTCACCATCCACTCCTATTCCACCTCCCATATTCACCACATCCACCACCACTACCACCACCCAACGAGCCGAGACATCTGCTCAAGTCCCAATAAGCCATGGATCCACTCTACCCTCTATCAGGTTAGAGGAACAGCTAGCCAACCTCAACCGGATTATGCTAAAGCTGCTTGCCACAGATGAGCAAAGATCTGGACAGGTCAACCAGCTTATGGAGCTTAATGCTGCTCAAGTTGAGCATATTACACAGCTCCAGGAACAGAATGCACATTCTGTTCAGAGGATAGAGGAGCTAGAGAGAAAGAACAAGAAGATTATGATAAGGTTTAAAGGATCCCAAGATGAGCCTTTAAAGATCAGAGAAGGAGATGGTGATGATGATGATGATGATGATGATGATAGTGATGATGATGATGAGGAGGAGGATGAAGATGACAGTGAAGAGGATGTTGGAGAAGATGGGACTAGCGGGAAAGAAAGAGAGGACAAGGATGACCAGGATGGTGATGCTGCTGCATCAGCCTCTCCTCGAGCTCAAGAGAGGAGGACCAAACGGAGTCAAGATCAAGGAGCCTCATCCTCTGCTCCTCCAGCTGAAGAACCCACTATTCAAGACAAAAGTAATGATTAAATGTTTTTGTATTTAAAACTTTTGTACTTGAATTATATATTACTTTAATGTAATTATTGATCATTTAAGCTTGTTTATGTCTTAATGTTTATGTGTGTTATGCTAAATGTTTAAATCAAGCAGATAAAACTTCACAGCAAGATGAATACGATATTACTCCCCTTCAGCAAATCAAGTCTCAATTCACCATGATTCTTGATTTGCAAGGAATCGTGAGAAGGTCAGTGAGCTACACTCCCGAAGAAGGAGAAATTATACACGATCTGATCGACGAGCAACTTGCTGAGATGTTCAGACTGAATCCTGACGAGCTCGTCAAAGACGCTCCAAATGTCGATGTTATAAGTGATGATGAGCTGAACGATGTTGATGAAATAGATATAGAGGATGTCAGGTCTGACCACTATCCAAAATACACTAACCAAGAGGGAAATGTGATCCCCAACTTGGGTGACACTCTCGGTAGTGCTACATTTGAAAAACTGGATCAAATGGAGAAAGAAAAAGATAAGGATGAAAGCCAAGCCCAAGCCTCGGATGCAGATGATGATATAAAGAAGGTTGAATGGGCAGCTTGTTTTGCTGAAATAAGAGCCCAGCGCACAGCTCCAAAGCAAAATGCCTACACCAAACTCTACAAAGTCAAGAAACATTATAAGGTGTCTGGCTAGATCATAGCGTGGGCGTATTTTGAGGACTTAAACGCTTATGTTGTAAAAAGGGAGAAGGGAATAGAGTACTTCAGGTATCCTCATGATCTGAAGACTCTATCAGGCTTTGAGCTTGTGACATCCGGTAAATTTCCGTTATCAAACTCCGTTAGTTCCGTTAAGTCTTGTATACACGTGTCGTGAGCACACACTAGTTGTCGTTTAACGTTGGTGACCTAATAATAATGGATAATGTTAATTAAATGTGAATCTAATTGATTTGATGATTATTGTGTTATGCTTAAGTCTTGTATACACGTGTCGTGAGCACACACTAGTTGTCGTTTAACGTTGGTGACCTAATAATAATGGATAATGTTAATTAAATGTGAATCTAATTGATTTGATGATTATTGTGTTATGCTTATGTGTTTACGCGATTTAAATGTTAACGGTGAATTTTATCGCGTAACGTGTAAACGCGTGTGTTAATTCGTATGTTGTGTGTTCTTATAAAGATAAAATATATAATTGTTATTATTAGTTTATATATTTATTAAGTGGTTAAAAAAAAAACATTTAAAGAGTGTTTAAAAGAGAGTCTTTTTGTAAAATACAAAATACAAGGGTTAAAGGGTAACTTTTGTAAATTGATTATAACAAAACAAACCCTAATCCCTTCCCCAAACCCCATCGGCCGTGAACCTCCATTCCAGCCCCTCCCCATTCGAAATCAGCCTCAAAATTTAGCAAAACATCATTTAATTAATCGATTTCAAGTGCTAGAAAACAATTGGATCTCCATTCACAAGTATACACGCGAATTAAAGGTTAGTTTGGGTTTGGTTCAAGTGATTTGTCTTGGCCGAGACTTGTAGTTCGATTTTGATGATATGGGTGCTGAATTTTGATCAATTGATGATGTTTATATGTTAGTTAGGTTGAATACATGTTAGTTAACGTCGATCATGGATGAATTACATGTTTTTAGTGGTTTAATCATGGATTTTGATTCTTGTCTAACCCTAGTTCGAATTTGGTATGATTTTGTGTGGATGATTGTTGTTTGATGAATGTGTGGTGATTAGTAAGTTGTATGAATGTTAGGAATCATGAATCTTGCAAGAAATTGATGATTTAGGGTTTATGTTCATAGGTTACTAATAATAGTAACTTTATTTTACATGTAATGATGATCTAGTGATGAATTGATGTTATGGATGTGCTCATGATGATGAATAGACACTAGATTGTTGTTATGAATGCTAGAAATCTTTGAATGCATGTTGTTGGTTCATAGCTTGCCAAAAGTAGAAACTTTTGTTTATGAAGATGGTTAGATTATGGTGTTTAGGTGATGTTAATCATGTCTAGATATTGTATGGAGCTTGAGATGGTATAATTATGTTGAATTCATGTATGCCTTGGATGTTTGATAGATTTTGGGATGTTCTTTCCCAAAAGGGAAACTTTATTTGTGTAAAGTATGATGTATGATGATATGAACATGTTTGGGATATTAGGAGCATGTTAGTATGATCATGGATGAATTCTAAGGTGATGAATCATGTTGAATTAGTTGTATGGGATGTTTTGATTAATCATGGATGATAATTGGATTTTTGGTGATCATGTATGAAGTTGGTGTTGATTAGTTGCTAGGATATCATGTTTGGGTTTGGTGAGTAATGATTATGGTATATGTTGAATACTATGGGCATGGCTATGGCTTAAGGGTTATGTATGGATAATGTAACATGTGTATGATACTGTTTGAATGTTAGTCATGTATGTTATATGTTCTCATTGGCTCTATTTGAATTATAACTCATAATGTCACCAACGGGTCAAACGGGTCAACTAGGTCAAACGTGTCTATTTGTCTGGAAGCTTGAGTCTTTGGTTTTGGTATGATTAGGGTTTCACATGTCTTTTATTTACACGTACTTATGTACTCGCATGATCTAGGTAACCTTTGAAGGTTGGCTATCCACTCGTTTCTCAAATAAACCCTAAGTACTCTTTGCATACATCAGGTGAGTTCATGCCCCACGCTTTATTTAATCTCTTTTGGGGGAGATAGCATACTGGTACTTTACGAACGCTTTTAATATTTAAGTTGTGTATAATATTGATATAGTGCTATTTATCATGGGAAAAGTCCTCACACTTTCGAATTGTTAATATTTAATAGCGGGGAAACTTGGGTAGTACTACTGGGTCTGACGAGCCCCACCTGTGTGACTCGAGGTCAACCGGGTGCAATTTGTCCTATTGAACATTGTCACGACGTGGTAAGTCGTGACAGGAGGCAACAACTATCACAGTCAGCTTCAATTGCGAAATCACTATGTATTAATATTTGATGTTAATAGACTAGCTATCTATTGCAATACACTGCTTATATATATCACAACTGTTTATATGTTTACTGAACTCAAACTCTTGAACTCACCAACCTATGTGTTGACATTTTAGTATGCTTTTCTCAGGTCATTAAGCTGCTTGCCTCTAGGAGCACTCCACGGTTCACTTGCATACTAGGACTCGGTTTTCAAGACATTAGTATTTGAATGATTATGGTTTACTATTTTGGGTTGGCACATGTTTTGCCATATTTATACTTTAAGTTGTTGAGTTGTTTTCAAAACGCTTCCGCACTGTTTTAAACTAAATCTTTGGTTGTTTTATTTTACTTGTGGCATATAGAGTCGTTCTATGTAACTACTGACTGTGATCCTGGTTTGTTCACACGCCTCGCGGTAAAACCCCGCACGTGGATTTTGAGGGTGTGACAGATTGGTATCAGAGCCATTGGTTATAGGGAACTAGGTTGCATACACACTAGACTATAACCGCACACAGTTAGTTAGTTACCTGTACTTTATTTTCATCTACTGTATACTCATTGGCATACACGTCACACTATCTGCAGCATGGCATCGTCATCAAGAGCTTCTGGAAAACGACCTGCATCACCTGCGCGATCCGAGTCCCCACCTCCTGCACCTGTACCTGATGATGGACTCGACTGGCCTCGTTTTGATTATCCTCGAGGGGAGTTTGACTGGGATCAACCTTTCGCGTTGATGAAGCGTGACCCCCCAAGGGACTGGAGCTTTTATCCTAGGTTTGTCAACCACCTCATGTATAGGGAACGCGTGCCCGAGCCGAGACCCAGAACGAGAGGTAGCTCTGATTCAGCAGTGCCTTCACTACCCCGGACGGTGCAGTCCAACGAGCAGTTGATTGCTGCATTGGTGGCAGCATTAGATACAGAACAGCATCGAGTCAGGCGACTCATTAGCGACGTTTGTACACTACAGACCGAGGTGTACAACCTAAGGCATAAGATGGATGAGCTTGATGGGCGTCATGGAGAGACCCTAGACGGGTGCTACCAAATGAAGGACGGGATTGTAGCCCTCAGTGGACGCGTGGTTACTTGCGAGCAGAGGGATGCTGTGGTTGATGATAGGATTGCTGCTTTGGAGGCACAACTAGCAGCACTCCAGATTGCTATGGCTCCTGCACCTGCAGAGGAACCTGAGGAGGAAGAACCTGAGGAGGAGGAGGAACCTGAAGAGGAGGAACCCGAGGAGGAGGAGGATGAGAGTGATGGATCTGATATTGTCGATTGATTTTTCTTACATGACTTAGACTACGTAGTGTTTTCTTTGAAACCTATGTGGGAAGGGTTGTTTCCCCACACGAACGACAAACTTAAATTTTGACATTGATGAATACATTGTGACTTATTTGCAATTTATTTACTTTGGTTATTATTTTTGTTATGAATGTTGTGGTTGTGATGATTTATTATTCCTTTATCGTTTACTGTACTTCGATGAGATAAATGTGTTTGATGTTACTCATAATTGTATTTGTGGATGTAAAGTGAACAATGGACGCACGTGGACGTGGTCGTGGACGTGGTCGTGGGCGCGGTCGTGGACGTGGCGCCGGAGACCACGGCGCCGGAGATCATGGCGCTGGTGCCGTTAATATGACCCCTGCTGAGTTAACTGCCCTGATTCAGGCAGCGGTGGCTGCTGCCCAAGCGGGACAGCCAGCAGGTAAACAATGATTGGAAAAATTAAACCAAATATCTTGCATAACCGTATAGGTTGTCTGATCAATAATTGTTGTGTTAAAGCAGGACCACCAGCATGTACTTATAAGTCCTTCATGGACTGTAAGCCCCATACCTACAGCGGCACTGAAGGCGCTGTGGGACTAGTACGCTGGTTTGAGAAGACGGAGTCTGTATTCTCCAAGTGCAACTGTCCACCTGCTGACCAGGTGAAATATGCCACCGGGACCCTGGAGGGTGCCGCCTTATCCTGGTGGAATGCCCAAGTTCAGATGTTGGGACAAGCATTGGCTAATGGACTGCCGTGGGCCGAGTTCAAAACCATGATGACCGAGGAGTACTGTCCTCGCAATGAGGTGCAAAAGTTGGAGATAGAGTTCTGGCAACTGAAAATGCAGGGCTCAGAAATCGAGGCTTACACTACTAGAACTCACGAGCTAGCAACATTATGCCCGGGAATGGTAAATGAGATGCACAAGAGGATCGAGCACTACATACGGGGACTTGTACCCGAAATACAGAGTATGGTAACTGCTTCTAATCCAGCCACCATACAGCAAGCCATTCAGTTAGCCCATAAGCTAACTGACCAAGCAGTGGAACAGGGTCGTCTACCCAAGCGGGGCGCCGTGGCAAGCGTGCCCGATAACAAAAGAAGGTGGGATGGTAGTAGTAACACCAAAGCATCATCATCGACAGGCGGTCAACCTCAGCCTCAACAGCAACAACAACCGGTCCAACAACAACGTAGGTTTGACAACAATCGTAACTTCAACCAAACGACTACAACTAATCAAGGACCCAGTGGTTATGGTGGAAGACACCCGAAGTGCAACCGGTGCAACTATCATCACGTGGGACGATGTGATAGCTTCAAATGTCAGCGTTGTGGTAAAATTGGACACGCTGCGAAGGATTGCCGTGGCGAGCTGGTTAGGAGGACACAACAACCCCAGGAAACTCCTAAGGGTTGTTTTGAATGTGGAAAGGAGGGGCACTACAAGCGAAATTGCCCGCAACTAAGGAGAAATGGAAATGGAAACAATGGAAATGGACACAACAACAACAACAATAACAACAACAACAATGGTAACAACAACGGTGGAACTGGCAACGGTAATGGCGGTAATAAGGATGGAGCAAAAGGGAGAGCCTTCGTCATTGGCTCAGGTGAGGCTCTAAATGATCCTACAACTGTTACTGGTAGATTCTCTGTTAATGGTTGCTTTGCTACGGTACTATTCGATACTGGAGCTGATAGGAGTTTCGTGTCCTTAAAATTCTGTAGTCTTTTAAGTGATATACCCTCCGCCCTAGAATCTAAATACACCGTAGAGTTGGCTGACGGTAAACAGATTCACGTAACTCATATCCTTAAAGACTGTAAGATAGAGCTTGCTGGTCATACTTTCGTTATAGATCTTATGCCTGTTACTCTGGGGAGTTTTGATGTTGTGATAGGCATGGATTGGCTTTCTAGCAAGCAAGCAGAAGTTATATGTCATGAAAAGATCATACGAATTCCTGTTGATGACACAATTCTGACAGTCCGAGGTGATAGAAGTGGTGCTGTGATAGGCATCATTCGTTCATGAAAGCCCAAAAGTTACTACGAAAGGGTCGTGTGGCTATTCTAGCACTTGTGACTGATAAGCAGGCGAAGGAAAGGAGAATGGAGGATATTCCCATAGTGCGCGACTTTCCAGAGGTGTTTCCAGAGGATCTTCCTGGATTACCACCTCATCGTCAAGTGGAATTCCAAATTGAGCTAACTCCCGGCGCAGCCCCGATTGCTAGAGCACCTTATCGATTAGCACCGAACGAACTACAGGAGTTGTCGTCACAACTCCAGGAGCTATTAGATAAGGGTTTTATTCGCCCTAGTACATCACCTGGGGAGCCCCTGTCCTGTTTGTTAAGAAGAAGGATGGCACGTTTCGGATGTGTATTGACTATAGGGAGCTAAATAAAGTAACAGTCAAGAACCGATACCCTCTACCCCGTATCGATGACTTGTTTGACCAACTTCAGGGATCAAGTTACTATTCGAAGATTGACTTGAGATCTGGCTATCATCAACTCAGAGTACGCGAAGAAGACATTTCCAAAACCGCGTTTCGTACCCGCTACGGTCATTATGAGTTCTTGGTCATGCCTTTTGGGTTGACAAATGCACCTGCTGTGTTCATGGACCTCATGAACCGTGTGTGCAAACCCTACCTCGATCAGTTTGTCATTGTGTTTATCGATGATATACTGATATATTCCAGGACCAAGGAAGACCATGAGGAGCATTTGCGAATGATCTTAGAGCTACTGAAAAGGGAACAGCTGTACGCCAAATTCTCTAAGTGTGACTTTTGGATACGAGAGGTACAATTCTTAGGTCATATTGTTAATGAGAAAGGGATACATGTTGATCCTGCCAAAATTGAGGCGATCAAGAATTGGACCACACCTAAAACGCCGAGTGAAATAAGACAATTCTTGGGATTAGCAGGTTACTATCGGCGATTCATAGAGGGATTCTCTAAGATTGCACAACCTCTCACAGCTTTGACTCACAAAGGGACTACATACAAATGGGGTGAAAGCCAAGAATCGGCTTTTCAATCGCTAAAGCAGAAGCTATGTACCGCGCCGATACTAGCACTGCCGAGGGGACGGATGACTTCGTGGTGTATTGTGATGCATCCATTCAAGGCTTGGGTTGTGTCTTAATGCAGCGAGACAAAGTGATAGCCTACGCCTCGAGACAATTAAAAGTTCATGAGAAGAACTATACTACTCATGACTTAGAATTGGGTGCAGTAGTCTTTGCCTTAAAGATTTGGAGACATTACTTGTACGGTACCAAGTGCACTATCTACACCGATCACAAGAGTCTTCAACATATCTTTGAGCAAAAGGAATTGAATATGAGGCAACGACGTTGGGTGGAGCTGCTAAACGACTATGATTGCGCTATTAAATACCATCCGGGAAAGGCGAATGTGGTTGCTGATGCCTTAAGCCGGAAGGAAACAGCTAAACCCAGACGGGTGCGAGCCTTACAGCTCACTATCAGTACTCAACTGCCTGAACAAGTTAAGGAGGCACAAGTAGAAGCTTTGAAAGCAGAGAATATTGGTTCTGAGTCGTTGAGAGGAATGGATAAACAGCTGGTGATGAAGGAAGATGGAATTCGATATTTCATGGATAGACTTTGGGTGCCTGCCTATGGAAATTTGAGAGACCTGGTTATGAGTGAGGCACACAAATCTAAGTACTCTATACATCCTGGATCCGATAAAATGTATCATGATCTGAAGGCGCACTATTGGTGGCCTAATATGAAAGCGGATGTGGCTACATATGTGAGCAAGTGCTTGACCTGCTCGAAGGTAAAGGTGGAATATCAAAAACCATCCGGATTATTGCAGCAACCCGAGATACCGATGTGGAAATGGGAACAAATCTCCATGGATTTTATTACCAAGCTGCCCAGGACTAGTACTGGTTGTGATACAATATGGGTTATTGTGGATCGATTGACAAAATCTGCTCATTTTCTTGCTATAAAGGAAACTGACAAGATGGAGAAGTTAACCCGCCTGTACCTCAAGGAGATCGTTTCCAGACACGGTGTACCGATCTCAATCATCTCTGATCGTGACGCTCGTTTCACGTCACACTTCTGGCAATCATTGCAGAAATCTTTGGGAACACGATTAGATATGAGTACTGCTTATCACCCGCAAACGGATGGCCAGAGTGAGCGTACCATACAGACGTTGGAAGATATGCTACGTGCTTGTGTAATTGATTTCGGGAATAACTGGGAAGTTCACCTGCCATTGGTGGAATTTTCTTATAACAACAGTTATCACACTAGCATACAAGCAGCACCTTTCGAGGCTTTGTATGGGAGAAAATGTAGATCACCTGTTTGTTGGGCGGAAATTGGCGATAGTCAACTGACTGGTCCCGAGTTGATTCATGAAACAACTGAGAAGATTGTACAGATACGGAACCGTATGGCAGCAGCGCGAGACCTACAAAAGAGTTATGCTGATAAAAGACGGAAACCTTTAGAGTTTCAGGTTGGTGACAAGGTTTTGTTGAAAGTTTCACCATGGAAAGGCGTGGTTCGGTTTGGCAAGCGAGGGAAGCTAAACCCGAGGTACGTTGGACCATTTGAAATAGTGGAAAGAATAGGTCCAGTGGCCTACCGTCTAGCCTTACCTGATTCGCTAAGTGGAATCCATGATGTATTTCATGTATCAAACTTGAAGAAATGCATAACTGATGAAACGATGGTCGTACCACTAGAAGAGGTTCAAGTGGATGAGCAACTACGTTTTATTGAAGAACCAGTGGAGGTGATGGACCGTGAGGTGAAAACACTTAAGCAGAGCAAGATACCTATTGTCAAAATCCGTTGGAATTCGCGACGTGGACCGGAATTCACATGGGAACGGGAAGATCAAATGAAGCTTAAGTATCCTCATCTATTCGAGAAGACGATGTCTGCAGACGAAGGTATTGATTTAAATTTCGGGACGAAATTTCTTTCAACATGGGGATGATGTGACAACTCATCCAAAACTCACTCGATTTCGATTTCTTTGTGCCAATGCAGTAGACCAGTGATGGAACACTCTCACCATGTAACGCAATTTTCGGGACGAAAATTCTTTCAACATGGGGATAATGTGACATCCGGTAAATTTCCGTTATCAAACTCCGTTAGTTCCGTTAAGTTGTATACACGTGTCGTGAGCACACACTAGTTGTCGTTTAACGTTGGTGACCTAATAATAATGGATAATGTTAATTAAATGTGAATCTAATTGATTTGATGATTATTGTGTTATGCTTAAGTCTTGTATACACGTGTCGTGAGCACACACTAGTTGTCGTTTAACGTTGGTGACCTAATAATAATGGATAATGTTAATTAAATGTGAATCTAATTGATTTGATGATTATTGTGTTATGCTTATGTGTTTACGCGATTTAAATGTTAACGGTGAATTTTATCGCGTAACGTGTAAACGCGTGTGTTAATTCGTATGTTGTGTGTTCTTATAAAGATAAAATATATAATTGTTATTATTAGTTTATATATTTATTAAGTGGTTAAAAAAAAAACATTTAAAGAGTGTTTAAAAGAGAGTCTTTTTGTAAAATACAAAATACAAGGGTTAAAGGGTAACTTTTGTAAATTGATTATAACAAAACAAACCCTAATCCCTTCCCCAAACCCCATCGGCCGTGAACCTCCATTCCAGCCCCTCCCCATTCGAAATCAGCCTCAAAATTTAGCAAAACATCATTTAATTAATCGATTTCAAGTGCTAGAAAACAATTGGATCTCCATTCACAAGTATACACGCGAATTAAAGGTTAGTTTGGGTTTGGTTCAAGTGATTTGTCTTGGCCGAGACTTGTAGTTCGATTTTGATGATATGGGTGCTGAATTTTGATCAATTGATGATGTTTATATGTTAGTTAGGTTGAATACATGTTAGTTAACGTCGATCATGGATGAATTACATGTTTTTAGTGGTTTAATCATGGATTTTGATTCTTGTCTAACCCTAGTTCGAATTTGGTATGATTTTGTGTGGATGATTGTTGTTTGATGAATGTGTGGTGATTAGTAAGTTGTATGAATGTTAGGAATCATGAATCTTGCAAGAAATTGATGATTTAGGGTTTATGTTCATAGGTTACTAATAATAGTAACTTTATTTTACATGTAATGATGATCTAGTGATGAATTGATGTTATGGATGTGCTCATGATGATGAATAGACACTAGATTGTTGTTATGAATGCTAGAAATCTTTGAATGCATGTTGTTGGTTCATAGCTTGCCAAAAGTAGAAACTTTTGTTTATGAAGATGGTTAGATTATGGTGTTTAGGTGATGTTAATCATGTCTAGATATTGTATGGAGCTTGAGATGGTATAATTATGTTGAATTCATGTATGCCTTGGATGTTTGATAGATTTTGGGATGTTCTTTCCCAAAAGGGAAACTTTATTTGTGTAAAGTTTGATGTATGATGATATGAACATGTTTGGGATATTAGGAGCATGTTAGTATGATCATGGATGAATTCTAAGGTGATGAATCATGTTGAATTAGTTGTATGGGATGTTTTGATTAATCATGGATGATAATTGGATTTTTGGTGATCATGTATGAAGTTGGTGTTGATTAGTTGCTAGGATATCATGTTTGGGTTTGGTGAGTAATGATTATGGTATATGTTGAATACTATGGGCATGGCTATGGCTTAAGGGTTATGTATGGATAATGTAACATGTGTATGATACTGTTTGAATGTTAGTCATGTATGTTATATGTTCTCATTGGCTCTATTTGAATTATAACTCATAATGTCACCAACGGGTCAAACGGGTCAACTAGGTCAAACGTGTCTATTTGTCTGGAAGCTTGAGTCTTTGGTTTTGGTATGATTAGGGTTTCACATGTCTTTTATTTACACGTACTTATGTACTCGCATGATCTAGGTAACCTTTGAAGGTTGGCTATCCACTCGTTTCTCAAATAAACCCTAAGTACTCTTTGCATACATCAGGTGAGTTCATGCCCCACGCTTTATTTAATCTCTTTTGGGGGAGATAGCATACTGGTACTTTACGAACGCTTTTAATATTTAAGTTGTGTATAATATTGATATAGTGCTATTTATCATGGGAAAAGTCCTCACACTTTCGAATTGTTAATATTTAATAGCGGGGAAACTTGGGTAGTACTACTGGGTCTGACGAGCCCCACCTGTGTGACTCGAGGTCAACCGGGTGCAATTTGTCCTATTGAACATTGTCACGACGTGGTAAGTCGTGACAGGAGGCAACAACTATCACAGTCAGCTTCAATTGCGAAATCACTATGTATTAATATTTGATGTTAATAGACTAGCTATCTATTGCAATACACTGCTTATATATATCACAACTGTTTATATGTTTACTGAACTCAAACTCTTGAACTCACCAACCTATGTGTTGACATTTTAGTATGCTTTTCTCAGGTCATTAAGCTGCTTGCCTCTAGGAGCACTCCACGGTTCACTTGCATACTAGGACTCGGTTTTCAAGACATTAGTATTTGAATGATTATGGTTTACTATTTTGGGTTGGCACATGTTTTGCCATATTTATACTTTAAGTTGTTGAGTTGTTTTCAAAACGCTTCCGCACTGTTTTAAACTAAATCTTTGGTTGTTTTATTTTACTTGTGGCATATAGAGTCGTTCTATGTAACTACTGACTGTGATCCTGGTTTGTTCACACGCCTCGCGGTAAAACCCCGCACGTGGATTTTGAGGGTGTGACAGAGCTCAACCGACTGGCATGCTTAAATCTGAAGTATGCTGATCCCAGAAAGATGTCAGGTTGGTTTGAAGCTGCATTAAAGAAGGAATACCACACCAGGTGGGTAAACTTCAGACCTCAACAACCAAAGAGGTTTATTCGCAAGTCCGAGGTGGATCCCATATCTGGAAAACCTAAAGTAGTGTTGAAGTGGAGTCCCCCGCGCACGATGTCGAAGATTCCCTTATGGGAAATGCCTCAGGACTTTACTCCACATTTCAAATGGTGGTATTATGATTGGAAGACGGGTGAAACGGTCATAGTTCTAAACAGAGAAGGCAAAATGGAAACTATCAGGGTATTTGACCCAATGTGGCTTACCAACTTGTCAGCTGAATATGCCTACACTTTATACAAGTGGCCACTGTTCTATGACGCGCAGGATATTGTACAAGCTCTCCAATTCTAGAATGTGATACGACTCTGCTTTACGTATGAAATACACGCAGGAGTCACAAGAAAGGAGAGGTACAAGAGGTTTGAGGAGCATATGAAGGATGTCAGACGTTAGAGTGAACTAGGTCCAAGGGGGAGTTAATTGATACATATGTCCCTAGTTTATGTGCTTAATGTAAAAGTCTGTCATGGCTTACATATGTGTAATGAAACAATGTAATAATATATGATTTGTGCTTTGATGTTTACTTATATCTTATTCATATATATAAACTTATTATATAGGTTTGAAGTTGTTATATGATGATTCATGCTAATGGACCATAATTATGGACCATACGCATGAATACATCATGCTAATGAACCAGTCGCATGACTGCACCAGACGACTGGATCAGTCGTACGAGTGAGACATGAGATTGACTCAGTCGCATGACTGAACTTTCAGTCGTGTGTATGAATCAGTCGCATGGGTCAGTCGCACGACTGAACCATGCTAATGGTTCAGTCGCACGAATGAAGACTGCAAACCTATAAATACCAATTAATTCGTGGAAAACGTAACTTTTGATACATACTCATAATCTAGCCGTCCAGAGCATCCAGAAAGCCTATTCCAAGTTCATAGTTCGCATCTGATCGTTTTCTACTCGTTCTTAACGTTTCTTTAATCGTTAGATTGATCGGGATTGCGTTCTCACTGATTGGATCGCCAATCAAATAGGATTCCGCACTATTTGATCTGGTTTCACACATTATCAGTTAGTATTACGTACGTACACGGTCCTAACAGAATATGATCAGAAGAAAAACACCTACTTTATAACTAAACAACAGCTGGAAGAGTAGCTTACTCAAGGAACCAACTATTTACTTCAATCGATTCGAAATAGCTGACTTAACCAGGTTGAGAGTAAGGAACCCAATAATCATTCTAAGGAAAGGGAGGTGGAAAAGGTTCTAATGAGGACCTGCAACTCACACTTAGAAAGATCAAGGCAGGCTTCAGAACAAAGAAAGAAGAAAGTAGAGTCTAAAGCTACCGAATCCATTCCATCCGTCGAACCCAGCAGCCAACCAATCTCATCTCCCCATACTTCACAACTTGCTCAAACCACTGAGCATGGTTCTCCACAAATCCAAAAAGCTCCTAAACCAACCAAATCCCCTACCAGAGCAAATCTAAAAAATGAGCAGATGAAATGATCATCACTGATGTTACTGATAGAATTAGACGTGGGCTGGGGCATCCAGTAGAAGAAGAACTCTCAGAATCTAAGGAAGAAGAACACTTAGAGAATAGTGATAAATTCATAAAGCGGGGCTATAATTTTAAAACTATGAGGTTCTCCATTAAAAGGAAGAATAAAGAAAAATCTTGCTTCTTAACTAAATTGGAAGTTCTTAAGCTTAGCAGAAGATTGGAAGTCAATGCATAAGCTGATCTCTGAAAATGAAGACATGCCAGACAAGTACAAGTCCATTACTGCTATCTTAAAGATCAAGTTTGACAACAAAGTTGAGCAAAGGGAAGATGAAGAAGCTCTGCATGTAACTCCACTAAGCATTCATGATCCTATCACTCATTGGAGTTATAATTCCTTAACCAACACCTTTAGCCTAATGTATGCTGGTGCCGACAAATTTGAAGTCAAAGAGTATGACTTGTTTAGACTCTCTCGGCCCATCATGAAGGACCTAGTGAATCTACCTCTAGAAAACCCCTCAAGAGATAGAAGAGGATATATGTACTAGCTTCTGGTGATTAGGATACTTGAAGGATAAAGGCAGAGTTTTGGTAGCATCATCCTAGGGGGAATTTAGTTGAATCATGAAGGATGAAACTATTAAAAAACTCTGGATTTCAACATTGGCCTTCAACTACTGAATCAGGCCAAGTGCTGAATTAACTGTTGAAGTGCATGTACTGAATGGCTGTTAATCAGCGCATGCCAGGCAACTGCTGAACTACATGTGTAGAAAGACTGCTTATCAGTATATGCAGGTCAATTGCCGATCCGCAGCTAACTCTATGATCTGCTGATCGGATGCTACTAAGAACAAGTATGTCTATGCTGACAGCTGTTATGTCTCAGCTTTTGTTGATAACATAGTACTGCAGCTGCCAACTCTGATACACAGATTACCTGTTCTACTATAGCATCTGAACATAGAATAGTTTATTCTTATTTTTTAGTATAAAAGTCCTTATACTTGTATAGGAAAGGCAAGCTTTTCTAAGCCATTTGATTGTATCTGTCGAATTGTAATCTCTGTACAAATTCAGAAAAATCAAGTGAATACTTTGAAAGAACTTATTGTGTATTTATTTTTACTCAAAGTATTTGTGTTATGATAGTAAGTAACTAACTTAGATTCTGCATTCGTTAGTTACTGATCTTAGAAGAAGTTCTTGTTTGTGTAAACCAATCCCGATCCCACACACATACTTGAAGTAAATTTAACTAAAGGTTGTTTTTTGATATTGTCTAAATTTGTTCCATAAAATTCAGTTATAAGGGTAACGAGTATGAATAAATCCGAGGCCCAGTGGGAGTTTAATGTGGTCAAATGAATTATGTGCTCCTATAAAAATAGGAGTTAGACATTTTAACACTCTTGTTGATTTGAACTATGTGATTGTACTCAAACTAAGAGTAGTTTGTTATACCATCACTCTTGTTGTCCATAGGATTGTTGAATAATATATAAGAATGAAAGATGATTCATGTCTTATGTTCAACGAACGCCCGATATTGAAAGAATAAACTGATAAGGTTACCATGGGCATATTACTCATGCAACAAGCTACTTGAACACAAGGAAACAATTGACAGCTATAAAATGGCATACCTTGCTAGGAATAATGAGATGCAGCTAGGCATCCATCACTATCTATGTTGAGGTAATTAGTCGATGAATCGTCCAAGTGAGAGTATGTTGGATATTAGATGTCTGATAATATTAACGTTACTATCGATGTATGATCCAACATTTTGAACAACAACAAAATAATAACGTGTAATTATTTCATGTTATGACATTCATGATCCACGAATTAAAATGATGTTGATTAATTTTATGATTTAAAGATAATTACATAAGGTTATCAAGAGTTAATAAACTATGGAATCAAAATGTGATTACAGGGCTGTAAAATGTAAATTGTGTTTTAAATATAATAGGGATTAGAGAAACCTAATCCCCATCCACCTTGGCTGTTGACCCTCCTTTGTCCCTTCAGTTGCCGGCTGCCGCGACCAAGCAACACCCAACCACTGCCGCCATTGTGGAACTACACCATTATCGCCACACTTACTTCGTTTGTAGCTTTTCATGAATCGAGTCATCTAGCAAGACTGTTGTTTGTTCAAGGTGCGTTGTTTTTATTTTGATTGTCAACACATTAGAATATTTTACGCTAACTTTGATAAATAGTTTCTACTTTTAGAAAAAGATAACAACTTTAATTATTAAAGTTAACTCCCAACACCCAACAAAAACACCATTATTTATTTACAACCCTACATAACCAAACGATATTACAAAATATCCAAATCATAATAGAACATATACTTGTATTTAACATCCGAGCATAACTTGCATAACTTTTTGTTTTTCAAATGTGCAACTCTGTTTCAGAGAATATGTGTTATTTTAATCGGACTCACCTATTCATTTCTTACTCTCAACCCTCTAAAAAAACATATTATTAAACTAATTTACTAACTTAACTTTAAACAATTTACGTAAAATAAAACTTAAACCTATGAACATTTAATATTATGAGTATCTAATCTTTACCGATCGAACCAAGGATAATTAGTTTGAATCGAAACTAGGAAATAAGACGTTGGATCGGGTATTTGATAAAGAACACAACTTTAGACACCTCTAACACGTGGAAACTCCTCCCCACGTGTCAACAACCTCTGTCTCCATCTTCGTCAACCTAAAAAACCTCCTCAAAAACCTATTATCTCAACTCCTCTGAAATACAAATACAAATACAAATACTGTGTGCAATGCGCCTCCATTAATGGCCATCCTCAGATCACTCAGAAAGCTCGCTCAGAAAACCACCACCAGACCCTTCTTCCTCTCCACACCCAACCCCACCTTACAAACCCTACGCTCCTCCATCTTCCCCAATCATCCTCCTTACGAACCCTAAGATCCTCCGTCTTCCTCTCTCATCCAATACCCAGATCGGATTACCCCTCCCATGGCCCCCTCTTCCTCTCATACCCTCCATGGATGCTTCTGCAATCTGCCACTCCTCTCTACTTCCAATCCCACGTCGTATCCATCCCCACACTGCGCCCTCTTCACTTGCTAAGACAACGCAACTTTCCATCAAATTAGGCCTACGATCGCTTGATTTGAAAAGGAATTTGGGTGATGGAAAGATTTGAAGGTGTTTGGAACAAGTGAGGGTGATGGGTTGGTGAAAAGTTTCGCTAATTGGCCGAATTTCATTTCCTTGAGTAGATTGGTTTCTGGCCCTGTTCTTGGATGGTATGAGTGTATGACCTTCTTCTCCTGATCATTAATTGAAAAAAGAATGTTGCTTTTTTAAAGTGCTTTCTAAAAGATTCATGGGTTATGTACTTAATATGTAAGTTGTTGAATGCAGGATGATCATGAATGATATGTATCTTCCTGCATTTATTGGGCTTGTTGTCTCGGGGGCAACAGACTGGGTATGACACTTTAGAGATCTTTTCATGTCTGGTAACAGGAACATCCAAGTGTTTTGATTGGGAATCTTGTTTGTCATTGCAGTTAGATGGATATGTTGCTAGAAAAATGGGAATTAATTCGGTGGTTGGTTCATACCTTGATCCTCTTGCTGACAAAGTAAGTGCTCTTGGTTGTGTGGTTGGTTCTTTCTTTCAAGAAATGTTATCGTTTCATAAGTAACAATGAGCTGTAATGTGTATGTTATGGTTCGTCATTGTTTATTGGACCTTTTTGGTTGTTAGATTATGCCTAAAAGTTTATGGGAACTTGTTAATGTAGGTTCTAATTGGATGTGTTGCCATGGCCATGGTAGAAAGGGGTCTTTTGCACTGTAAGTATGGTTTCAGCTTTCACCTTGATTTGACCCATCCTAAAACTATAATTGATTTTGCCTGTGATGGACCTACTATCTTGCCTCGATTATATGATGAGTTAGGTTTACCTTGTTTTGGGACAATTGATTCATACGAGTTTGAGATCATGCTCTTTGTGCACAGTTTAAATTTTAAAAGTTCTGTTTTAAAATCATCTTACTTTTTCATCTCACTCTTGAAAATAATGATTATTGGTCTTCAGTTCTTTGATTTGTTTCATAATCATGCAGCAGGACTGGTTGCACTCGTTGTGGTCCGAGATCTTGCTCTAGTTGTGGTGCATTGTATATTAGGGCTAACCACTTAGGTTCAAAGGTGGGTTGTTTTCAAGAAAATTTAGCAATTTATTGTTTGAATCTGTGCACTTATTTGTAGTTTTTGTATTTGTATTTTGCAATAGTCAAGGAGTTGGTCCGAGTTCTTCAACCTTGATGGTGTCCGCCCACAGAAAGTTGAACCTTTAATGATCAGCAAGGTAAACATCATGTTCTACTTGGTGCTCCTTCCCTTATAGATGTGACTGCAACTTAAAAAGAATTATCAAATTATTTAATATGGTAATCTTGAAAGGGTGCCAAGTGGTAAGCGCCTCTAGCAGAGGTCTCAAGTCCAAATCCAACTTCCATTGTTTCCATGTTTAACCTCTTGAAGACCACCCTTCTAGCGAAGGCTTTATTTTACATCGTCTCATTGGTTAGTAGGGTATTGGTGGAGCCTATGAGTTTTAGGTGACAGGTTCTCACGCTTATCACTTCATAAGACAAACATATGGGCTGCACTTAATGTCAATATGTCTTGTAATGACCACTAATGATCAACTTGTTACGTAGCAAAAGACTTGCTAAAACATGGACATTTGCCAGTCATGCATGGTGATTGGTAGTGTAACACTCCATGAAGTTTACTAATCAGTATGTTATTATAGGTTAATACGTGCTTCCAACTAGCCTTAGTTACGGGAGCGCTTCTACAACCGGAGTTTGGTACTCAAGAAACTGAATCATACATCACATATCTAAGGTACTTCTAGTTAACTCTATTCTGAATTCCTTAAGATTGGCGGGTTGGGTTGGAATGGATAGTTAGTAGGTTGGGATCAGATTGGGCCAGAATGGGTAGTTACTAAATCTTTGAATCATGGTTCAATGCAGCTGGTTAGTGGCTACAACAACAGTGGCCTCGACTGCAGCTTATGGTACGCGACATCTGAAGAGCAGATCAATTTTCATTCAAAAGAGTTGCTAACCTTTAACACTGAATCAGAAGATGAATTGGTAAATAGTAGATGATTTCTTTCCTTCATATACAACTTGTCAACTACTTGAGCCTGTTAGTGGTAATAAGTGGCTTAAATTCTTAGAGGGCATTTCAGTAATTTCAGTTGTGTTTTTTTTAGTTGGCTATTAGTACAAATGGTTACACTCCCAAATTTGTCTGGTTGATGAGTCTGATAAATGATAGACGGCTGCTGCAAGTTAGTTGTTGTTGTGGAATTTGGATCTCATATTGTTACAGAAAGGAATGAAGTATAAGATACTTAGTTCTTTGAGTTTTCTTTGTTAGGGCTTTCATGTTTCTCTTTATCTAAGTATTTTTACCATGTTAATTGCATTACATATAATGAAATTTTGAACTTACTATTTCATGTAATAAACAACAAATTTGTTATTGTTTTAAATTTGTTGCTAGAGTAGATTGCAGGTTTATGTTAACTTGTAATTTTTGTTTTTTAATTTTAAAAGTTACATGAATTCTCTTTTTTGTATGAGGGGTTTGTAACACTTTTACATATTTTTTACTAATGGTTGATGAAAAATGTCCGCTAAGTGCTAAAAGAAACTTTAAAGACTCTTAAATAAGAAAACCTCCCAAGTCTTCTTCATCTTGTTCCTAGCTTCCCTCTTCATATATTTTCATCGATGTCAAATTAATTCAACAATACTTGATAAATTTAGTTATGTTCTCTTTGAGTTCATATCAAAATTTCCAGTTTAGTCTCAAACCTAATTATGTTATCTGTGGTATCTCCTGCCATTTTCAACTGTCTTTGTCCCTGAGCTAATGTTGTTCATATGTTTCGTTTACTCAGCCCCATGCGAATGTTGTTCATATATTTTGTAAACTCAACCTATATAGGGACATACAAGAAATTAATCTCCCAAAATTATTAGCCTTTTGTAGTAGGCAAATACTCTCAAGAAACAAGATTAAAAAGACTAGATTTTTGCTACAGTTTTCTTCTCTGCTACTTCAATACTCCAAACATAGATTTAATACAATGAAAATAACCTGAATATAGGAACCAACTAACAGAAACCTAACATCTAGAAACATGATTAACAACGTGGGACAAGGTGGAAACATAGGAAAACATCATGCAGAAACTAAAATTAAAATGCAAGCCAAATAAACAAGTTGTGGGCTTGACCTCTTCAATCACAGTTCCGATACGAACACGAGTAGCCTTTGTTCATGTTTGTTCATTAAATTTTCTTGTCCGTATTCGTTCATTTATTAAACGAACGAAATTTTCGCCGAATGTTCGCTGAACATTCAGTTTGTTTATAGCCCTAAATGTAAGTTAACATCGTATGCTTATTCTAGCGTTAGAAGTTCCAGCTTCAGGCAATTACGCAATTGTACCTTAGTAGCCTCATCACCTGATTGAAAATAAGTATTTAAATCTTCTACTCCAATACCCAATATATAACTCAATAAGTTTATTCCTCCACACATATTGATACAAATCTTTATCATTACCTGGAGCTCGAAGACCAAAATCCAAGTCCGTTCCGCAAAACTTGATAACCTAACCTCTTGAACATTTGATCTAATCATGGAGATATAACTTATCGGCCACTACATAGTTGATCATATCATTTACGTTCCTCCTGCAAGTGAAATTCACAAACTGTCTCCATGAAATACTTTCAAATAATAAATAATGTAGGCTCTATGTAGGCTCTTATGTGTGATGAAAATGAACCAAGATTGATAGGTCAGAATTTGATTGATAATTGACATTTACAATAACAGTTTTAAATATATAAGATGTAAATCTTACCGTACACCTTCGCAAGGATAGATGTCATCATGTGGATGTGGATCATGAAGCCCCCAATTGTCAACATTGTCGCAATTGTAGATTCAATGATCAAAGGTTAAAGATTTAGGGTTTAACCAGTGTGAAGATCATAATGATTGAATATTGAAGATTTTTCGTTTCTTGGTAATGAGAGTAATAAGTGTCAAGTGTCAGATTAGAAGCTATAATATATACCCGTCACCAATTCGGGTCAGTTTGACTTTTATGTTTACTTTAACCTAGACTTTAACTTTGAGTTCTCTTAGAATTTAACATGTTATTATGTACTTAGATAAAATGTTTTATACAAAATGTAAATACATGTCAAAATTGGTGAATCTTACTCATGACAAGTGTATTTGTTGAAGGGTTTGTAAGAACGCAAAACATAGTTTAACCTCTTAAACTTACTGAAAACGTAGCGGAATGAAAACTTTATAAACTTGATTATAAAGCTGAAAAACATGTTCTTTAGGTGACCATATTAATGGTTAAAACAAACCCATAATCAAAGGATCATAATATGTGAATGAGCAAGCTATGAATGCATAAATCAACATAATATGACAACCACAAAGGTCTGCCAAGGTAGCTCCTTCAGCAGCAGAAAATCGCCAGAAAAAGAGATATAGGATGTTGAAAATCGGCCAAGGCTCCAAGAATAGGACCCCTCAAGCTTGTATACCCCAAGCCCTTGAAGCAAACAACTCTTGTTAGGGAGAATGAACACCAAAACAACACAAAATTGCACTCCTAAAACTCCCAAAATGCTGCTGCCTGGCCGTAGCTTTTGAGAGAAAGAGAGAGGATTTATTTTGTGTTTTGCATGTGAAGTGAAGTGAGAGTTAGAAATTCCAACACTTTTTCATAAAAAGTGTGTGTTACCAAGGCAAAAGAAGGAACCTCATTGGTCCATGGGGTGGCCGAAATTTTTGAAAAAATGGCTGTGATTCCCTCTACTTTTATGTCTTGTGGACACATTAAAAGTTCATGGACCCTCTTGGATTTTTAATGTGTGACAAGTGCAAGAACCATACTTATGTTTTATGCGCTAATCTTTAATTAAACATTTTCATTAAAGATCACTACATTGCATTATCTTATGTTATTTAAACCCTTTTAAATAACAATGTGATTAATAAAACCCATCAACAAATCATCCTTATGATTTGACCCATTTCACATATAATTGTTTAGAAACCAATTTCTAAATTTGGTGTGTTATTATTCAATTGCATGATCACATCATCAATTAAATAATCGTTTGTGTTTGCAAAGCTTGTTATTTGGTATAACCCGACTTGGATCATAACGTACTAACCGCATCAATATTCTACGTGTCTTGGGCACATAGAATCCTACAATCTCCCACTTGCCCAAGATTCATAGAAGATTGATGCAAGTAGTAAATACCGCCTAACAACGGTTTACTACCCTTAATATGCATGACTTATAGCCATTCAATAACATCATCTCATTCAAGTATCCTACTTGAAATGATTTAGGTGAATCAATCATCTATCCTTTTGTTACAGATGTCATGTTAAATCCAAGAACACAGAATGATCATTCCTTGTTGATTTAAAACTTAGGCCTTAGACATCTAACTCTCAACGAATAAAAGGAACAAATTCCATCTTGACTACATACGTTTCTCACAAACACCTCGTGTCATACCTGAACATACCCTTATGTGCTGTCCATTATTTCAAAACAGTGAAGAACAAACTCAAGGTATAACATTTGGTGAATATCAAAACCCAATATGTATCTCAGGTCGGAGGATACCAAATGATATTCGCCTTTACTCAAAATTACTTATGATCAATCAATGAGATTTCATGTAGTAAAATTTGAGATGCGGGTTAGTCCAATATTTGTATCCCACAAATATCTATGAACCTTGGTAGCAACCCATTGCTCTATATTCATCCTTATGAATATCAACCAATCCAAGTTCATAATAATCTTACCCTCACACTTGTTCCCAGAAGTATGAACGACTACAGACATTTAGAGTAAACAATTTACTCATGGATTAAACATGCTAAATTGGAACATTAATTGAAACATATAACCAAATAATTTTATTCAAATAATAAAGAGTTCCATATATCCAAATACAAAATTTACAGATCAAATCCAATCCTAGAATATCGAAGTCCCATGGCACAAGTATGACCTTCATGCTTTGCCTTTTCAAGGAGCTTCGTGAGAGGATCCGCAATGTTTTGATCTGTGTGAACTTTGCGAATACATATCTTTCCCTTTTCAACTTCATCTCGTATGTAGTTGAATCTCCACTCAATGTGCCTAGTCTTTTGATGAGCACGAGGTTCCTTGATTTGAGCAATCGCACCATCGTTATCACAAAAGATCTCTAGGGGGTCCTGAATGGAAGGGACAACCCCTAGATCGGCAATGAATTTCTTCAACCATGCAGCTTCTTGAGCTGACAATGAGGCGGCGACATATTCTGATTCTGTAGTTGATAGAGCCACCACATCCTGTTTGGAGCTCTTCCATGAGACCGCTCCTCCATTCAGAATGAAAATATATCCCGATTGTGACCGGAATCATCACGATCGGTTTGGAAACTCGCATCCGTGTAACCTTTTACAACGAGTTCTTCATCACCAGATCCATAGATTAGGAACATATCTCTTGTCCTCCTTAGGTACTTAAGTATGTTCTTAACAGCCATCCAATGACTGTTTCCAGGATTTTGCTGGTAACGACTTGTCATGCTTAAGGCGCATGACACGTCCGGTCGAGTGCATATCATTGCATACATGATGGATCCAATAGCAGATGCGTATGGGATTGCCTTCATTTTATCTTGCTCATCCTTTGAGCTAGGACATTGAGTCGTACTCAATATCGTTCCTCTTTGAATAGGTACGGTACCTTTTTTAGAGTTCTCCATCTTGAACCTTTTCAAGATCTTATCAATGTATGCACTTTGATTCAAACCAATCAACCGCCTTGATCTATCCCTATAGTTCTTTATTCCCAGAATATAGGCGGCTTCTCCAAGATCCTTAATGGAAAAACAACTTCCAAGCCAGGTTTTTACACATTCCAAGGTTGGAATGTCATTTCCAAATAGTAGTATGTCATCAACATACAATACAACCAGGAAAGTTATTGTGCTCCCACCACTAGCCTTCTATACACACAAGCCTCATCAGCGTTTTGATGAAGCCAAATTTCTTTACCTCCTCATCAAAACGATGATTCCAGCTTCTAGATGCTTGTTTCAATCCATAGATTGATTTCTTTAACTTGCATACTTTATTAGGATGTTTTGGATCGACAAAACCTTCAGACTGAACCATATAGACATCTTCCTCAAGATATCCATTTAGGAAAGCCGTTTTGACATCCATTTGCTAAATCTCATAATCATAATGAGCAACTATGGCAAACAATATCCTTATAGACTTTAGCATCGCAACAGGTGAGAAGGTTTCATCATAATCAACCCCTTGAGTTTGAGTGAAACCCTTTGCTACAAGTCTAGCTTTATAAGTATCCAAGTTTCCATGCATATCGGTTTTCTTCTTGAAAACCCACTTACTTCCAACTACCTTGGAATTAAGAGGTGGTACAACAAGTTCCCAAACTTGATTGTCATACATGGATTGCATCTCAACGTTCATGGCCTCAAGCCATTTGTCACAATCCAAATTGGACATTGCATCATGGTATGTGGTTGGTTCATCTGAATCTACCACATAGCATCCATCCATGAAAAATCCGTATCTTTCAGGTGGATTACTAGTTCTAGCACTTCTGCAAACGTTTTGTGTGTATCGATCAACCATTTGATCATCCTCAACATCCTCATGTTGAGTGCTAGTTTCAACCAAACGTGCATCAGGTTGTGGTTCTTGATCCTCCTCAAGATCCACTGTTCTACTGCTAGTTCCTTCCATAAGGAACTTTGCTTCTAAGAACTCACCTTTTCTGGCAACAAACACCTTTTGTTCCAGTGGATCATAGAAATAATATCCCATAGAATCTCTAGGATATCCAATAAAGATACACTTGGTGGATCGGACTTCCAATTTGTTTGGGGTGGGAGTCTTAACGTAAGCCTCACAACCCCAGATTATTAAGTATGATAGGGATGGAACTCTTCCATGCCATATCTCAAAAGGTGTCCTTTCCACCTTTTTGGTTGGGGCCATATTTAGAATACGGGCCGCGGAGAGCAAAGCGAAACCCCAAAATGATAGAGGCAATGTGCTTCTAGCCATCATAGATCGGACCATATCCAATAAGGTTCGATTCCTCCTCTCAGACACACCATTGTGTTAGGGTGTTCCAGGTGGAGTGAGTTGTGAGACAATCCCACAACTCCTAAGATGATCTTGAAAAGCATCACTTAGGTATTCACCTCCTCTATCAGTACGGAGAACTTTAATTGACTTGTTGAGTTGATTTTCCACTTCATTCTTGAAGATTTTAAACATTTCAAAAGCTTCATCTTTGTGCCTTAATAAGTACACATACCCATAGCGACTATAATCGTCGGTAAAGGTAATGAAGTATCTTTCACCATTCCTAGTCATTGGCTTAAAAGGACCACAGACATCCGAATGTATGATTCCTAATAAATCTTTTGCCCTTTCGTTAGTTCCACTAAAGGGTGCCTTAGTCATTTTACCTTGTAAACAAGATTCACATACATCAAATGAATCACATTCATTCGTTTTTAAAAGACCATTCTTTTGAAGTGTTTGTGTACGTTTCTTGTTTATATGACCAAGACGACAATGCCAAAGATAGGTATCACTCAAATCCAACTTGAGTTTCTTGGTGTTAGTTTGGTACAATGAACTATTTAAAGCATTTTCATGAACCAATTCATAAATAGCATTAATGGGAATGCTTTAAAATAGAACATATCATTTAAATAAACATGAATATCATTTTCAACAAAAGATAATACATAATCATAATGTCTTAATTGGGATACAGAAATAATGTTCCTAGTCAGACTAGGAGCATACAAAACATTCTTCAAAATAACATCCAAGCCACTTGGAAGTTTTAGGATGTAGTCCTCACGAGCTTCAACTTGGACTTTGGTTCCATTGCCCATGAAGAGACTAACATCCCCTTGATTGAAGTCCCTACTTCTTTTGAACCCCTACAACAAATTGCAAATATGAGTTCCACATCCGGTATCTAATACCCATGTGTTAGAAGATGTAACATTAAGATCAATATGAATCATGTATATTGTACCTGAGGTCTGCCTGGCATCCCTCTTTGCTTTCAACTCTTGGAGATGGACAGGACAATTTCTTGCCCAATGTCCAATCTCCCCACACTTGAAGCATGGGTCATTGGTAGCAACCTTTTGCTTCTTCTCTTGTGGTTTGGGTGGCACCTTGCCACCCTTTCCCTTTTCCCATACGGGTCCTTTACCCTTGGCAACCTTTGCCTTGGGTGCGGGATGAGGCCTTTTCTTGTTCCCACCTTCATTGATGGTGAGAACGGGTAAAACCCTTTTACCCATGGCCGCCTCGGCTGTTTTAAGCATTGAGTGAAGCTCACCAATGCTCTTGTCCCATGCATTCATGTTGTAATTCAACACAAATGTCTCGAACTTCTTGGTAAGGCCATTAAGGATCAAATTCGTGGCCAATTCCTTCGAGACGGGACAATTAAGCCTCTCAAGGCGGTCAATATGACTTTTCATCTTAAGTACATAAGATGAAACAAATTGGTTGTCGTCCATACAACATGCATGGAGTGCTCGAACCGTTTCGAAGCGCTCAACCCTTGCTTGCTGTTGGAACGTTTCCTTCAGCTGGGTTATCATGTCATAAGCTTCGTGATGTTCATACTCCTTTTGGAGATCTGTCACACCCCAACCTTGACGGCGGAATCGTCGAGATGTGAGGGTTAAGATTGTTCACAGCCACATAACGCTATTATTAAATCCAAATATATTATTCATAAGTTTCAAAATTACATTACAAGCATAAGTCTCAATAATGGAATAAGTTTCAACATGAAATAACAAACATAATCATTTTGTTTATTAACTAGGTCCAAGTCCTAGAATATGCCAGCAACATAAGTTCACTTCAATCTTGGGGGTTTTCCTGAAACATGATAAAAGTAAAAGGTCAACTATAAATAGTTGGTGAGTTTCCAAGGTTTTCATACATAATATGAAAAGGTTACAAGTAGCAATTCATGTCATAGGTTATAAGCTAGTAAGGTTATAGAACACATATCGTTACAACCAAACCTCGACTTGATTACAAGTATAAAAGATTGGCTAAGTGTATTTGGTTCCCTAGTGCACAAGCGTACGGCCCCTAGGAGTCGGCAATACCTCGACTTTAGCACCAAATAGGCTTGTCAGGCCCAAAGATCTAAGACGTCGCCAGGCTAGCAATAGTTAATGATTGTAAACAAACTATGTATCTCATATAAACACTTACAATACACAAATAACCATGACCAAATAATAAGTAGAATTGCATGTGCATTACAAGTCTCAAATGATTAAACGTGTATGTAATATAAGCATCATGTTTCACCCCAAATAAGTGTGAAAAATGAAAAAGGGGCAAGGAAAACTCACATGGAAATAAGCATTTCAAGATGATATAAAAGATTACAAGATAAATCCCAAGTGTCCATTACAAGCACCTAAATATATAATTTACAAGATGAAGATTAAGATTAATATATTGATTAATGTTTAAATAAGAATTAGGGTTTCAATAGATTTAGGATTTTGATGAATAGCTATGTTTATAATGATGATGATAATAATTTAAACGAGGTTCCAAATGATTTCTTTTACAAGTTGTTTAAACGTATTGATTCCAAATAAGGTTCAATAATAAGATTATCAATTAGACATGAACTAGGGTTTCAATTTGGATTTGGGAGTTTAAATAATAAAATAATGAATCGTTTATGTTTTGGTTTAATAATTATAAATCAATTAAGTCCAAGAATGATTAAAAGGTCTCAACAATTTAAATTATAAATTTGATATATGTATAATATGTGAAAAGAAATAATTAATTTAATAATTAATTATTTGATAAAGAGAATTTATTAAATACTTATTTAAGTGACTTTGAAACTATTTAAAATCATTTTATAAAGTTTTGAACCCCTAAATGATTTGTTATAAAGATCTTATAATACAAGATTTTAATAAAAATAAAGTATAATATATTTTTGTTAGTTCCAAGAATTTAAATAAAAGTTTAATGATAAGTTTATTAAGTATAACATGGTTACAAGATTAATTATAAAAAAAAATAGTTAATATGTAAATTAATAAGGTTTTGAAATAATCTAATTTGAACCATAATATATTTATAACATATAATGACTAAATGAATTATGATATTTTATTCTTTTAAAAGAAAAATAAATTGGATCTATAAGTTTAACAATCTTTAAAAATTAACTTAATAATTTCAGAAATCTTTCTAGTAAACAAAATAATTTTTTTTATTTTTATTTATTAATATAATACAACTTTCTGGATTAAAATATACAAAATAAAAACAAATAAAAGAAAACATGGCAGAGGCAGGGTTCGAACCCCTGACCTCTCCCATGTGTAACTCTGTGACTAACCGCCGGGCCAAAGCCCAGATGTTGTTTTAAACTACAATTTAATTATTATAAATCATGTTTCAAATAATCCCCAATCCATATGAACCCTAGTTTATTCCCGAATCAAATTGATATTCCATTCGATGTTGTTAACTAAATTAACCATGGGGCTTTGTTCCCCATGGTTAGACAATCATAAACATGTATCCAACTTACTTGATTAAGATTGATTTGTGGATTTAAGACTCGGTTCTTGCTTCGGTTAACTCGCGATGAAATAAGCTCAGGATTCGATTGAAATTTGTGATAATAACCAATTAATTGCACAGGGAGCTTCCACGAGGGGCGTTGATCGAAAGCCCTCCGTTAATTTCAGAATATGAAGCCAAAAAGATGATGTTCGAGTAACTGCAGAATCGCGAAGAGGATGGTGACAGAAATTGATGATTTAGCTTGATTCAGATGCAATTGAAGTTTGGGTCTGATTAGAGAAAGATAAACGTTCGATCTGGTTGATTTAATTCGATATTATTAGCGTTTAAGGATCAAACGGCTATACGAATTGATTATAGATCGGTTACACATTTGATTCGACTTGTAACGGTGATTAATCACAATTTTACTATGCCTTGAGTTCGAAACATGTACACGAAGTGATTTGAACCGGTTTTGGGAAGCAAAATCGTTGCGATTGGCGTTTAAGGGTTGGCCGGAGCCGACCGGAGTTTGGCCGGATTTCCCCGCCGGGAAATACGGGAATTAAATGGGGGTGGGGGTTTGGATTTAAATGTTACATATTTAGTCCCTTCAGTTTTGGTTTTATTAATTTATGCATAGAATTTCATTTAAAGTTTATTAAATTTACAAAACATCCCCCTTAACTTTCTTAATTTAGTTTTAATCCATTTACAACTTATACCCATATATCTTTTATTATTATTGTTTCTATTATTATTATTATTATTTTTATTATTATTATTATTACTATTATTATTTTTATTATTATTATTATTATTATTATATTACTATTAGTATTAGTATTATTAATAACATAATTATTATTTTCTTATAATAGTCATTATTAAGATATATTTATTTTATTAAATGATAATTAATATTATTAACCTTTAAACTAAAGGATTAAAAGCAAAAGAATTATAAGCATAAATTCCACATAAGTTTCAAAATGTATATTTAGCCATACGAGAATATAACAAGGCTAACATTTAACTTAACGGAAAATACGAGATGTTACAGTCTCCCCAACTTAAAAGAATTTCGTCCCGAAATTAAAAATGAACTTAAATGAACAAAGGAATTGAAATGAATAGTGAGTGTTCAACGAGCAGTGTGTTTGACGTTTGATTACAGGTGGAACGCTTCATCTTATGGAATCTTACAAGATTCTCAGCATAATAAACGCGAGACGTTTTGAGATGAAACGTTGGAAAACGTTGACGAGTTACCGTGGTACCTTAGATTTATAAATCACACTTCTAGAATATAATGATGTTTAGAAATCAATAAAAGACCAACAATTTATAAGAAAGGTTAACCGCCAGGATTTAATAATCTCAAACGTCACCATATGAAGCGATCCTAACGCATATCTTGAGAATATGTATCTCTCCTTTGACCAATCATCGGCCTAAGAATAATACGATATGTGAAGATTTTGGAATAAGTTCACGACGATGGTTAGAAACATTATTAAAAGTAGAAAATGAATCGGTCATCCAAAAGTAACGATCGATGTTTTAACGCCATACCACGGTATACGACTATACAAGTCAATTTCTCGACCCGTTATCCACATAAGTCAATATGAAATCAGCCAATCGGTCTACAATGCACCAATTGTCATCTAAAATAAGAGGCATTCAGTGATGAGAAGTTAAACAGGAGATTCACAGGAACACGGAGGTTAGGTTTTGTCATATGTGAAAGTAAGACACTTGACATTGGACACATGCCAAGTTATGTCTTTTCTTTTATGCCACACATATGACTACAAATTACAAAATTTTATGAACCTTTATATCCACCTCACAACGAGGATAATAACAAGTCTGTTGTTCAAAACCAAGATAAAATTTCATTGATCTACAAGGTTAAGGGTTCAAAAGCGATTCAAGAAATGACGCAAACATTAAGAAAAGTATTTGTAAACATGTTTGCAAGATAGCAAGTTTCAAGTATAGTTTGCATACACAGTCATCAAACCCATAAGTACAGTCGAGAATATTCGTATGACTAGAAAGATAACCACGAGTTGACAATGTCTTGATTTGTAGAAAGATTGTTTAAGAAGACTACCATCACACAATCATGTGTTGATGATATCTCAAAATGAAAGTTGATAAATAGGGAATAAATGGTTCGATATAGCTAGATCAAATCAAAACATAAGGATAAAGGGAAAGAAATCAATTAAAAATTCAAATGCTCCAAGCTCGGAATCAAAATCAACCTAGAGCGATCGGGTCTCCTTTCAAGTTCAGAGATCATGCTTTGGCTTGATGGGTCGAAACACTAACATTCCTTCACCCTTCAAGTTACTACATGTTTCTTGTCACTTGATTAATACCTTGGTAAATTGGAGATCAAGAAATGAGAATAGTCATCAAGGTGCGGTTTTCACTCCTAACTTGATGGTGCATTCCCAAGGTATGACCGCTAGCTTACCAAAAAAAAAGTTTGATCCCAACTCCTTGTTGAGGATCCACAGAAATAAGACGAGGTAACTCACCATTAAGGTAAGGGAAATCACTCCTATCTTAACGGTGAAGTTTTACAAAAACAAAATATAACAGATAACTTCTTCATCAAAATCCAGAATTCACTCCTACTTTGATGAAATCGTCTCATTTGAACAAATACAATTCAATAAGATGATATTATCATCAAGGTATGGAATTCACGCCTATCTTGATGATTGAATTTCATAATAGCAAGAAAACAGTCGAAGATTGACATTTGTCACCAAAGTACGGGTTTCAATCCTATTTTGGTGAGATCATGTCATTTGTGAAATGCCAATTCAAAGAAAATAATTTAAGTCAATCCTCGGGATAAGGAAATCACCCCGATCCAGAGGATGAAATTTTATAGATCACAATTGGAAACCATTTATCGAAACGAATAGAGAATCATCAAAGTAAGGGAATCACCCCTGTTTTGATGAGTTAGAATCATTTAGGAGATACGGGTGTTCTTAGTCATAGGTTGACTTGCAAAACTTGCATCTCTCACGGTGCAGACGCTACGGAGTTTGACTTAACGACGAAAGGAAAATAATATCAATTAGAAATTCAGAAAATTTCAAGTTACTAATGTAACAAAAGGGAAAATCATGCTTACAAAATTTAAGTCAAAGTTCGAGGTAACAGAATTAGTTATGATGGTGCAAATCTTGAATGGTTTAAATCAGGAAGACTAAATCAATGACAAGAGCGATTCAACACCACGATGAGATGTGAACATTCGATTCACAATTGAAGGAAATACATGAACTCCTCAAGACATGAGGTCAACCATAACCTTATTAAGGACATGCGTACTTATAAATGATCACTCATCTCAAGGGTTTCGAGTCAAGTAAATGGATTCAATGATCGAGTCAAATCACCATTTACACTTTGCCTAGACAAAGTATCTCGAGATGTAGGAATTCCACTTATAGCGTTGCATGTTCTTAGTTACGGGACACATCCTTAAGAAGACTTGAGAACCATAAGTAACGGAATTTAAAGTTTTTGATGACCATTCGGTTTAGATTCCCAATATCTTTGGGTATATTAAGATCCATGTTCGCGTTGGTCAAGATATAAAAATAGTTTATGAAACGCTCAACGTATAACGATGTTTAAACGTAAGAGTTGAAATGTAGGTTAGGTTCAATATTAACAGGAACATTATGTATGATAAGAATGAAGAGATACCAGTTCAAGAAATCAAAGATTTTAAGATACAAAGAGGATGGTTCCATTTGGTAACGCATTACCATTTGGAATCGTTGACACGTCAAGGTAAATTGACCCATTTGCCATAGAGACTTGTGTATGTTGACCATAGTTTATCACTCATCCCAGAAATCCCCAGGTAAGCATAACTGGTCTCACAATGAGATTTATACGATATGCTTGCCTTAGCCCGAAGGCCTTTTGCCAGGAAATCCAGAATACAGGTGTCTATGTGTCACACAAATTTCTTTGGTTTATGAAATCAAAACCTTGATGGGATTTTATAGATTAGACATAGAGTCTAAGGAATTGAACCACGACGATAAGTGTAGATTCCACGTGTCGTTGAGAATAAGTTTAGGAAGTTCATTTGTCGGGGAGGGTCAAAGAGTCAAAGTTAAGTTTAGGGAGACAAGTAACTAAGTTAAGCATACATAAGGCAATCCTATGCTAAGGCATCAAGTTCTGCACAAAAGCATAGCATTATGTAGCATGCAAACAACATGTAAGCACAAAAGTATAAGGTCTTTCTATGAGGTTCATGCAACTATAGTCTAGGTCACCATTTCTAATAACCTAAATCCCTATAGTTATGGGCTCTGATACCAATCTGTCACACCCAACCTTGACGGCGAATCGTCGAAATGTGAGGGTTAAGATTGTTCACAGCCACATAACGCTATTATTAAATCCAAATATATTATTCATAAGTTTCAAAATTACATTACAAGCATAAGTCTCAATAATGGAATAAGTTTCAACATGAAATAACAAACATAATCATTTTGTTTATTAACTAGGTCCAAGTCCTAGAATATGCCAGCAACATAAGTTCACTTCAATCTTGGGGGTTTTCCTGAAACATGATAAAAGTAAAAGGTCAACTATAATAGTTGGTGAGTTTCCAAGGTTTTCATACATAATATGAAAAGGTTACAAGTAGCAATTCATGTCATAGGTTATAAGCTAGTAAGGTTATAGAACACATATCGTTACAACCAAACCTCGACTTGATTACAAGTATTAAAAGATTGGCTAAGTGTATTTGGTTCCCTAGGCCACAAGCGTACGGCCCTAGGAGTCGGCAATACCTCGACTTTAGCACCAAATAGGCTTGTCAGGCCCAAAGATCTAAGACGTCGCCAGACTAGCAATAGTTAATGATTGTAAACAAACTATTATCTCATATAAACACTTACAATACACAAATAACCATGACCAAATAATAAGTAGAATTGCATGTGCATTACAAGTCTCAAATGATTAAACGTGTATGTAATATAAGCATCATGTTTCACCCTAAATAGTGTGAAAATATGAAAAAGGGGCAGGAAAACTCACATGGAAATAAGCATTTCAAGATGATATAAAAGATTACAAGATAAATCCCAAGTGCCATTACAAGCACCTAAATATATAATTTACAAGATGAAGATTAAGATTAATATATTGATTAATTTAAAAGAATTAGGGTTTCAATAGATTTAGGATTTTGATGAATAGCTATGTTATAATGATGATGATGATAATAATTTAAACGAGGTTCCAATGATTTCTTTTACAAGTTGTTTAAACGTATTGATTCCAAAATAAGGTTCAATAATAAGATTATCAATTAGACATGAACTAGGGTTTCAATTGGATTTGGGAGTTAAATAATAAAATAATGAATCGTTTATGTTTTGGTTTAATAATTATAAATCAATTAAGTCCAAGAATGATTAAAAAGGGCTCAACAATTTAAATTATAAATTTGATAGAAATTATGTATAATATGTGAAAAGAAATAATAATTTAATAATTAATTATTTGATAAAAAGAATTTATTAAATACTTATTTAAGTGACTTTGAAACTATTTAAAATCATTTTATAAAGTTTTGAACCCCAAATGATTTGTTTAAAGATCTTATAATACAAGATTTTAATAAAAATAAAGTATAATATATTATTTTGTTAGTTTCAAGAATTTAAATAAAAGTTTAATGATAAGTTTATTAAGTATAACATGGTTACAAGATTAATTATAAAAAAAAATAGTTAATATGTAAATTAATAAGGTTTTGAAATAATCTAATTTGAACCATAATATATTTATAACATATAATGACTAAATGAATTATGATATTTTTATTCTTAAAAGAAAAATAAATGGATCTTATAAGTTTAACAACTTTAAAAATTAACTTAATAATTTCAGAATCTTTCTAGTAAACAAAATAATTTTTTTTTTATTTTTATTTATAAATAATACAACTTTTCTGGATTAAAATATACAAAATAAAAACAAATAAAAGAAAACATGGCAGAGGCAGGGTTCGAACCCCTACCTCTCCCATGTGTAACTCTGTGACTAACCGCCGGGCCAAAGCCCAGATGTTGTTTTAAACTACAATTTAATTATTATAAATCATGTTTTCAAATAATCCCCAATCCATATGAACCCTAGTTTATTCCCGAATCAAATTGATATTCCATTCGATGTTGTTAACTAAATTAACCATGGGGCTTTTGTTCCCCATGGTTAGACAATCATAAACATGTATCCAACTTACTTGATTAAGATTGATTTGTGGATTTAGACTCGGTTCTTGCTTCGGTTAACTCGCGATGAAATAAGCTCAGGATTCGATTGAAATTTGTGATAATAACCAATTAATTGCACAGGGAGCTTCCACGAGGGGCGTTGTGATCGAAAGCCCTCCGTTAATTTCAGAATATGAAGCCAAAAGATGATGTTCAAGTAACTGCAGAATCGCGAAGAGGATGGTGACAGAAATTGATGATTTAGCTTGATTCAGATGCATTGAAGTTTGGGTCTGATTAGAGAAAGATAAAGTTCGATCTGGTTGATTTAATTCGATTATTATTAGCGTTTAAGATCAAACGGCTATACGAATTGATTATAGATCGGTTACACATTTGATTCGACTTGTAACGGTGATTAATCACAATTTTACTATGCCTTGAGTTCGAAACATGTACACGAAGTGATTTGAACCGGTTTTGGGAAGCAAATCGTTGCGATTTGGCGTTTTAAGGGTTGGCCGGAGCCGACCGGAGTTTGGCCGGATTTCCCCGCCGGAAATACGGGAATTAAATGGGGGTGGGGGTTTGGGATTTAAATGTTACATATTAGTCCCTTCAGTTTTGGTTTTATTAATTTATGCATAGAATTTCATTAAAGTTTATTAAATTACAAAACATCCCCTTAACTTTCTTAATTTGAGTTTTAATCCATTTACAACTTATTACCCATATATCTTTTATTAGTTATGTGTTTCTATTATTATTATTATTATTTATTATTATTATTAATATTATTATTTTATTATATATTATTATTATTTTACTATTAGTATTAGTATTATTTATAACATAATTATTATTTCTCTTATAATTAGTCATTATTAAGATTATTATTTATTTATTAAATGATAATTAATATATTAACCTTTAAACTAAAGGATTAAAAGCAAAAAGAATTATAAGCATAAATTCCACATAAGTTTCACAAATGTCATATTTAGCCCATACGAGAATATAAAGGCTAACATTTAATTTAACGAAAATACGAGATGTTACAAGATCCGGAGTCATGCTCGCTAGCATGATGAGACAAGACACTTGGACGGAGTCCTCAGTGTACTTCAGCCAATCGTTGTAGGCCTCCTCATCATCCTCAGTAGGCTGATCGGGGATAGGGTCGTCTAAAACATATGATCTTCTCTCTTGCTTGAGAACGATTCCAAGTTTCGATACCAATCAATGAAATTATTATGATTTAGACGTTCCTTTTGGAGGATCGCTCGTAATGATTGGGTGGACGCGGATGAGTTATCATGATTGTCATTAATGGTGGCCATCTACAAAATTTAACAAAGATCTATTTAGTATTTTCGAAATTGCTATTTTTAATAATTAATGCCTTTTAAGGTCTTTTTATATTAAAATCTAGAACCCAACATTACATTTAAATTGTGGTTAGGTGACCTTTATCCCACGATTTAAATTAATAAGGTGGTCACGATTGATGGTTGCAACCATTTGCAACTTCTAGAGGTATGGATCGACTGTAAACATCATATGTAAAGTCGGCATGTTAATCCCATCAACACCATTTGGAAACCATATTTAGGTGATCCATTTAACATGGTTTGCAAATCAAGTTACCCTACTTGCACACACGTGTGAGTTTACCCACATAAGTGGTTAGGTGACCTTTATCCCACCAATGTGGTATCCCCACCTTAAATCACAAGTTCCCTCTAAATGGTTAGGTGACCTTTATCCCATTAAGAGTTTCCAAATGACTCAAGTGTTGTGCAAAAGGACGGTGTTAAACTTGTTTGTCAAAAGTTTAGAGATTTCATAATTCTAGTTAGAAAACTCTATGTACTTGTATTAGCATGCTTTCAAATACAAGATAACCCTATGGTCCTTTTAATAATACCAATTTTATTACGAAAAAATTAATCCTTTTAATAACCATTATTAACACTTAGTGATTAAGAACCATTTTTGTATTAGCTTGTTAAGATCATTTATATTAAGATTGTCCACCATATCCAAATATCATACAATCATTCATAAAATCACAATCAACCAAGCATAATTAAACAATCACAATATGCATAACCATAGCTACTATTGTGACCACACACTGTTTGCCATCACAAGTGTGGTCGTTAGGTCTTCCTAAGGGTTGAATACAACACAAAATTGAGGTCTTCATAGACCCCACTTGAACTTTCATCCATATGCTTCAAGTCCTTCTTTTGTGTCTTCCTCTTGTGCTTCCTTCCCGAGCATCTTCTTTTACAAAATATATATCCTAATACATATTTCTAGTAAAAGGAAATTACTCCTAATCTATTATTACATCTCAATGAATAAATAGACAAAATACATTTTTAAACAAAGCACAAATTAATATACAACCCCATTGAATGAATATAATCAAATAAATATGTTCAATCCAAACCAAACAACACAAGGTCAAGCTAGGTTATGCACTATCATATGAACAATCATAAACATCATTCAACAACAAAATAAACCCCATCAAACCCCAAATTTTCAGCCAACATAAACTGAAAATTGGGTTTGTTTGTCCAAACAAACAACAACCAAACATATCAACCAATTGACATTTCTATCTTTCAAAGTTTAATCATAAGCATGAAGATATAACTTTGAAAGACATGGGGTTTATTGAATCAACCAAAATCAGCCTATTATGAGTTGATAAATCCTTTAAAACCAATTTTAAGGAGAAGAGACAAGAAAAGCAAGCAAGCATCCACAACTGGCTCTTGATGCCATTGAAGGGTTTGTAAGAACACAAAACATAGTTTAACCTCTTAAACTTACTGAAAACGTAGCGGAATGAAAACTTTATAAACTTGATTATAAAGCTGAAAAACATGTTCTTTAGGTGACCATATTAATGTTTAAAACAAACTCATAATCAAAGGATCATAATATGTGAATGAGCAAGCTATGAATGCATAAATCAACATAATATGACAACCACAAAGGGCTGCCAAGATACCTCCTTCAGCAGCAGAAAATCGCCAGAAAAAGAGATATAGGATGCTGAAAATCGGCCAAGGCTCCAAGAATAGGACCCCTCAAGCTTGTATACCCCAAGCCCTTGAAGCAAACAACTCTTGTTAGGGAGAATGAACACCAAAACAACACAAAATTGCACTCCTAAAACCCCAAAATGCTGCTGCTGGCCGTAGCTTTTGAGAGAAAAAGAGAGGATTTATTTGTGTTTTGCATGTGAAGTGAAAGTGAGAGTTAGAGAGTCCAACACTCTTTCATAAAGAGTGTGTGTTACCAAGGCAAAAGAAGGAACCCCATTGGTCCATGGGTGGCTGAAATTTTTGAAAAAAATGGCTGTGATTCCCTCTACTTTATGTCTTGTGGACATATTAAAAGTTCATGGACCCTCTTGGATTTTTAATGTGTGACAAGTGCAAGAACCATACTTATGTTTTATGCACTAATCTTTAATTAAACATTTTAATTAAAGATCACTAACATTGCATTATCTTATGTTATTTAAACCCTTTTAAATAACAATGTGATTAATAAAACCCATCAACAAATCATCCTTATGATTTGACCCATTTCACATATAATTGTTTAGAAACCAATTTTCTAAATTTGGTGTGTTATTTCAATTGCATGATCACATCATCAATTAAATAATCGTTTGTGTTTGCGAAGCTTGTTATTTGGGTATAACCCGACTTGGATCATAACGTACTAACCGCATCAATATTCTACGTGTCTTGGGCACATAGAATCCTACATTTGTGAGTCAATGTAAATCTAAAGATAGTCATGACTTTCCTAAAGCATGTGATAACTTACATCAAGGTTTAAAAGAACGGAATCACGCCTCAAGCATTTTTCCTTTGACTCACGAGGTGTAGGCCTCGAGGCGAAATGAGACGTAAGCCTGAGGCGAAAATAAAAAAAATAAATATACAAAAATCATATATCTTATAAAAAAATTTGAAAATTAAACAAAATACTTTTCCAAGTAATTTCATCTTCAAATTCAAAAGTTAGCGATCATCGTTCATAATATATCACAAAGTCTAAAACATTAATGGACACGAAATTAAACACACATCTCCACGTTCACAAGCCAAAGTAGAACACGTAAGACCTAAACCCTTGTTGCAAAAGCCATGAGTTCGGAAGTCTCATCTCCATATTCGCCCCACCATTTAACTACATATGCTTATGAAAAGTTAGTAAATATTTATATAAAAGATAAACTATGATAAAATATATCAACAAATAATTTACCCCGGTGGACGTGTCTAATATGTCGTCAAAGAACCTCTATATTCAAATAATCCATTTATTTCTTCGTAAGCAAATTTAGTCTAAACTTTTGTGTACTTATTGTATTTTTGGTCTCTAACGTTAAACTCATTCAATTTTTATATATTTCATAAAGTTTGTACTAACTTTTAAATTTAACTTTAGATACTAAAAATACAATACTCACATAAAAATTTGGACTAACTTTGTAATTTTTAAAACTTTGTTATTAAATTTGCATTGACTGCACAAAAGTTTAGACTAATTTGTAATTTTCAAAGTCTAAACATACAATCTAGTCAAATCATAGGGACCATTAATGCAATTTTCTCTTTTTAAAAAGATCGTTATGAATATTAGGGTATGTATTTCTTTAAATAACAAATGAACCCTGAAGAAAATATTCCATGCCCCAAAATTACTAACCAAGTCTAGAAGTTGACTATTTAAAAAATTTTACCCTCTAAGTCTATGAATCCTTACTCAACAAATAACAACATACAAACCCGAATGAAGTTTATATAATCTAACTTGCAAACCTTTATTTGATGTGTATAAATCAAAACCCTCTAATGAATCAAAAAATTTTCAATCTAAAAGTTTAAGGGGCTGTTTGTTTTGGTCTGACCCGGCTGACTCGGTCAGCGGGTCAGCCCGTTTGATAGCGATTGTAACTGCTGACCGGGTCATTTATGTCTGACCCAAACTTGAAAAAACAAGTTACTGACCCAGGCAACACTCTCCCACCCCACCTGATCAGCGCCCCTTCCTCCCCTGCGCTCTCGGTCGCGCTCATCCCCTCCCCCGCGCTCTCGGTCGGCTTCATCCCCTCCCCCCGCGCTCTCGACCGGCCAACCTCCCCTCCCCCTAAGCTCTCGGTCGGCTTCATCCCCTCCCGACCGAGCCCTAACCGAGCCCCTCGCGCTCTCGATCGGCCCTAACCGAGCACCAAGTTCTACATACCTACGGTAATCATCATTCCTTTATGAATATAGATGTATATGTATATGGGTATGTAGATGTGTACGTATATGGGTATGTATATGTGTATATATATGGGTATGTAGATGTGTATGTATATGGGTATGTATATGGATTATGTGTTTGTTTGGATTATGTTTGATTTATGTTAACTTCTATTTTGTATGACATTTTGAATTATTATATTTGACTATTTTTATTAATTACACAACACCAGTTAAATTCAAACTCGTTTAAACAACGGGGCAATAATGTTATTTTTATCATTCAGCAGAGTCAGTCAAATACTAAATCAAACAGCCAAGTTTCAGTCAGATGCAGCAGACTCAGTCAGAACCTCTTACTGGGTCAGCTTCTTACTCAGTCAGATCTTACTCAGTCAGCGCAATCAAACAACCCCTAAGTTTTGTCCTTGAATATTAAATTTTATATCATTTTATGAGTTTTTTAGTAAATGCATGAGTTTGTGTAACTAAATGAATAAGTAATGCATCATTACTAATGCATTCGCAATCTAACCTTTTGCAAAACAAATTATGTTAAACAAAAGCAATTTGTCATAATTGTTTTATAACTATGAAACACTAACCTAGCAACCTTAAGACTGCATTTATTGAAGACACTAATAGAATAAAAAACCCTGCTTAAAATAAAATTATAACAAATCTAGAGAGTTAAATTAATAACATACAATAAAATGTACATGTACTTGATCCTCCGCTTGTTAATTTCAAGAGATTTTCATAAGAGTGGATAAATTTATGAAGTAATGATAAAGTTTGTTTTAGAAAAAAAATTGAAATTAGGAGAATGGTGGGGAAATATGGTAAGGGAGGAGGCAAGATTTATGTCCATCCTTCTCGCCTCATGAACCACGATCCTCACCTAGGAAAGAAAATCTCGCCTCTATATACATGTTCCTCGCATAATAAAGCGTGAACAGTGCTTAGGTGTGAGCGAGGGATATGGTAGTCCTCCTCGCATTGGTTATTGTTGCCTTTCCTCGTTTACTTTGAAAGCTAGTCTGGAAAGAAGTGGGTCATTCTTCCTCGCCTCATTTACTATAATCTCACCTAGCTAGAAGTGAAGGACAAGACCATGTAGACAAAGATTGCGTTTATACTCCCTGTTAAGTCAGTGCTTTTTTCTCACCACGTTGGCAAGTACCGTAGGGGAATATCTCACTACCCGATGAAACAAATAGAATGTCTTTTCTGGACACGTAAACAAAACATCATTTTCCACACGGGCGAGGAATCATGTATATATCACGTTGAAAGCGAGGGTGATAGTCAAAATGTTAAAAAAAAATTCAAAAAATTAAAGTTAATGGCCGAATAGGTAATTGTTGGAGCCATTTATTTATTTGATAATTTTCTCATAGAATGATACATATTTGAGAATATGAGGAAGACAAAGATAAAAAAACATAAAAAATGTCTAGTGTTACAGTTCCCATAAAGTCCTTATATTGTCTTGTAGATGCCTCGTTTGTTAGTTCGAGGTCCTAAATTCCAGTAGAGTTTATGATTGGGTGAATTACCTAGGCATTCAAATCTAGTGAGATTGCCGTAGTTAAGGATGCAACATGATCAATGATGTCTTATTTTAGGAGGAGTAGTGACCATGTGTTTAAATTTTATATTTGTCAAGTTGGGTTGATTAAGATTTATATTCCAATTTAAGGAGTGTTGATATGCTAGAGTGAGAATTTGTATGGTGGCGTTTTTTAAAATTTTGGCAACGGAAGATAATTTAACATACAATGATTTAAAACCATATGAAAACATCTAACCCTTTGAGGTTTAAATCATTTGAGGTTTAAATCTACAATGTTTGAAGAGTAGTGGTAGCCAAAGCACTTTGACGAAATATTAAACCCATTTATGTCAAGATTTTTATAAAGATCAAGAGCCATATAACTCTTGTTAAACCCTACTGGAACTTTATCTAACTGCAAGATCATCATATCCTAGTTATAAAACAATATTTATAACTAACATGAAATATTAATCATTACTGTTTCAATCAAATAATAATTAATATTATGGATTTAGACTATTCATATTCATTGTTTTACGAAATGATAATAAGCTTGATATTGATGATATCTAAATAGTGTTTAAACTCCTAGTTGATAAAAATGCTAATGTGTGATGTTTTACGATCATACATTAGTAATAACATTGTTATATGTTTTTTTAGAGCATGTATATCTAACTATTAATACTTTATTGTTATATGCAGACTAGCTTTAGTAAACTCATATGTTACACGGGTTGAATAAAAAAACATTAATATAATAAAATTTATTAATTATAAAATGATATTTTAATATATGATATGAGTGAAATTATGTGTGAGAAATGACTTTAAACAATAAAAGTTATATCAACGTTTTAAAATTTTGTTTTAAATTTTTTTTTCCAAAAAGTTAAATATTTTGTTATAAAACAAACCGTATAAAAATATCATTTTTTAAAATTTTCTTATTATAATAACTCCCAAATTTAATTATTTTTGGTTTAAAAAAATTGACTTTTTAAAAATACCAATTTTAAAATATTTTGTATATTCAAAAAAGTTTTATGCTAAAATTATTATTTTATAAAAATTTATTTATTTAGAAATAATATTAATAAATAGATCTTTTTCTTAATTTATTATATTTAAAAAAGTGTTAAATAATAGTATTAGTAATGGTAATTATTTAATAGGAAAGATAAACGAGAAAATTTTGGTGAGAATGATTGTGATGTTGACACTTGTCATCCCAATATACCCTTCTATTAGAGTAGAGAGATACCAAATAATTCTAATATTTACTTATTCAAAAATTTAACTAATAATGACCAAGATTAAACCAACAATCTGCACTTTCTAAACTTGGGTCAATAATCTTTAGGGTTTACATCATGTTCTATTGATATGTTCATTTCAAACACTACTATTATTATTTTAGTTATTCAGATATATCTTTGCTACTATATAAAACATTTTATTGGGATAGAGAAGTAATTTTACCATGAGTACAAGTTTTAAACCTTTATGTATAAAGAAATGAAATGCAAAAACATATGAGATGGACAAAATAAGAAATTACTTAACACTTTAAGACGCTCTGGGGGCAAATTTATCTACATTTTCATAGTTGAAGGTTACAATTCAATTTCATTCTTACCCTCATTCGTTCCACTTCCTCTCACTGCACTAAAAAATTTAGGCATGTTTGGGTAAACTTATATAAGTTACTTATGATTTTTTGAAAGAGTATAAAAACAAAGATACCCCTTCAAAAATTACCATAAGTTAAAACTTTTAACTTATGATGATTTTTAAAAAAGTATTTTTATTTTTTTACCACTCCAAAAAGTTATAAGACTTAGCGTAGTGGGAATGTGGATGGCGTTAAAATTGCTGACGTGCCTTGGAAATGTGGCGTCAAAGCCACTACAAATGTGGTAGAAAGGGGCGCCAAAACATTCCACGCCAAGCCCGTAACGGGCGTGGAATATCTAAACAGTAAACATTCATGAATTCCACCCAAAAGATCAAATCTTCTTCAACAAGTTTCATCATCCCAGTTGAACCTTCGGTTTTTCTAATCTCATGTGTTACAATTGGGGTTAGGGTTTTTGTTTCTCTCGTTGCCTGTTGTTGACAGTTGATGTGGCAGATTTGAGGGGAAGAAGAAGAGTGCGAAAGTGATCCTAAGCGACAAAGCTTTCTCTGAAGATGCGACGGCGGCGGGAGGCCGGCGAGTAACGAGGAGGATGAAGACGGCGATGACAGTGATGACGGTTGTGGTGATGCTACGGTTAGGGAGTGGGTGAGGGTGATGGCGAAGGTGATGGTGGTTGATTCCAGAGTTATCGATTATGAATCAGATGGTGAGCGTGAAGGAGCCATGGTGGATTATGATGACAGAAAAGTATGATCAGTGGAGAAGGAGGTTGAGGTTGAGGATAAATATGAGGGTGTGAGGGAGTATACGATGGCTTTTTAATTGAAATAAAATATATATGAAATAATGTTTAAATAATTAAATAAAAACAATTAATGATTAACTAAAGATTGAACTTAACCAAACCACTACACTTAAATTAAAAGGGACTTTAGTTAAACCGTTTCTATCAATGTGATGCCTACGTGTCATTTAAATTAAAGATTAGTTAAAACCATTACACATAGTCTACTTGTATAAGTTTACCCAAATATGCAAAGCAAGTTGGGCAAGCGAATCGTTTCGTATCTAAGCCTAGATACACTCGAAATCGATGAATGGGATTAGAAATCGATCAAATGGTACCTGACTGCACTCGGTTTGGATTAGATTTAAGAAAGGGTGAAGAATCATCTGTCTAGGGTTCCGATCGAGACCCACATCCCAATGCGACTCAAATTCATCGCCTTTCAATCCTCTTTAGCGATTTTAAGGTGATTTGGCGATGTTGTTTTAATTTTAGTTTTCTTTGTATCGATAGGATTTATTGATTTTGTTCATAGACTTTATTGTTCGCTCCACAACATCCTTATTTTTCGTTTTACGCTGTGTTTCCGAGTTTATTTAACGAGAGAAAAGAAAGTAAACATCTTCTTTTCTCTTCTCTTCCTTTCTCTTCTTTTATCTTCTCTTCTTTTCTTTTCTTTCTTTTCCTTTCTCTCCATTTCCTTCCATTTTGGAAGGATTGATTTTTGCCTTTATTTTCCTTTCATTTCCTTCCACTTCCTTCCATTTCCCTCCTTAAGTAAACTCGGGAACACAAGTTTTTAACAATCCTTTCATTTCCTTCCATTAAAAAAACTCAGGAACACAACTAGTTTTTCTTTCCTTCCATTTCCTTTCTTTTCTTTCCTTAAATGAGACTCGGGAACACAGCGTTAGTGAAATCGAAAACCTAATTAGCTTTAATTTTCTTCTTCTTCCTATAATGTGGGTGCAATCCATCTCTTCTGGTTTTGATTTGGAATTGATTATGATTGTGGTTCGGCATTGTCAATCAAGGGCACAGCTCTGGTTGATTACATACATAGGCAAGTTTCAATCGATCGGGATTCTTATTTCTCAGGTAAGGCCTTTTATCTTGGTATTGATTTTCCTATTAAGTCGATTTAACTTCCTTTAGTGTTGATTACTTGCAGAATGCATAAATCTGCAACCTGGTTATGGCTTAGAATTTAAGAACTTGGGCTACTAAAACTCAATTGTCTAGGTGCATATTGATACACTTAACTGTGAGTCAGGTGGAGTAAAGTGAGTTATTGCCTATTGTTTGATGAAAATGTAAATTTCTAAAGAGTTACATACAAAATCTGGTACTGTAGATGATCTTGAAACACCAACTATCAATGCTAAAACTTGAATTGACACTAGATGTTTCTGCTTTCATCAAGATTGTTCAAGTTTGGATACATATGTTCTCTATTGTTCGTTATGTTTGGCAATGATTTACTAGGATTAACTAAGTTTAACATTGAAGCCTTTTGGGTTATTAAAATTACCCACAATGACCCATCTGGATTACAAATACAAAAGCTAGCCACTTTTAAACATAGATTTACCCATTATTTGTACCGGCTATCATTAACTAAGTTTAACCAATGTTGGCATACACGTAAAAACCATATTAACTATAATTCATCAAACTTAATTAAGATTCCTTTATATTAAGTAAGATCATCTAAGGTTAATTATGATAGTTCAAGTTTGAATCTGCTATTTGGTACACACACAAAAACCACATTAGCTAGGACTCACCAACATTACTTAAGATTGCTCTAAATTAACTAAGATCAACTATTGTTACACATACTGGTTTTTCATTATACAACATTGCTATCTGCTTAATAACAACAGGAATGATACTGGATTATAGAATCTTATTATTTTCATGTAAGTAGATAATTGCAAATGGAGTGTATACGCAATATGTTTGGTTAGAGCAATAACCAAATTTTTGTGAAAGTTAGCATAATTTAGGTAACCATTCATCTACTTTGACCAATTATACAATGTTTAAATTTTATGTTTTGTCACTGATTAATGTTTTTAAGAGGATGACTATGGTTAGATGGTTACCCTTTCTGATTTTTTGTATACTTTTTTAAGTTCTCAACAGTAAATTAGATTATTTTCTCTTTGATTTATTCTTTGTGAGTTCTTGAAGTAGGTGTGTTGAGTGTCCAAATTCTAAAAATCTGGGTTTGTGTTGTTACTTTAGAAACAGTTACTTAGAAAAATTTTACTTTATTTTTAATGTCCAAATTTTATATTATTTTCCATGGGTTCCTCATAAGTTTATCAAATAGGTTTTTGTCTCTTAGGAATCATAACATTACTTAAGATTAGAGGTGTTAAAATTTAAACAGTGTGAGCCAGGCATTTTTGACATGATTTTTATTGCTTAACAACAATCAAATTTAGTTTGTTGTTTTTTGGACTCTCACTTTATCAATAGTTCATCCACTTTCTACCTATAACCATTGGTTAGAACGTATTCTAATGTCATGTTTTTTAACACTTTCTACCACATAAGCCAAAACAATTTATGATTTCACTTTAAATGCAAGCAAAATTAGGATTCATCTAACACATTGAACCTTGAGCATTGAGCTCTTTGTATTAATTGTTGCCCTTAACTGAACTGGAATTCTTTTGTGATTAACTCTTAATTTGAAATTAAATAAGCTTCGCTCCAACAGGCGTAAGAATCATTCTTTGTTCCTCGTTTATTTATAACTAACGGGATCAAACTCTACGATCACTCTCTTTGTGTTATAAATGAAACTAATGAACCTTATTACAGCCTACCTCCCCAGCAATGTTTCAAAATAGTATACATGCCAGATAACTATATTTAAAGTCATAGTTAGTTGAGTTTAATTTTGTTATCGTCAGTTTTATCTCCTAAATTAATCTAACTTTAAGAAATTCATCCTCTTTTTTTCAACAATTTTTTGAGCTCATTTGAACCTAAATGATATTTCAAATGCATTCACATTTGTTGACAAAATATCTTGGATTCTGTGGGAATCTTTTATGTCATTTTATTCAATTTTTGTTTTTAAAATCCTTGTGATATGTTTAACATGTACTATGTGATTTTTGTTGCAAATTCAATTGGAATATAATTATAAGCTAAAAGTAATAAGAGCTAATTAGAAAAAAAATTTACTGCCATTATCTTTATAGATTCTTTCACTTGAACCGGGAATCTATGATTATAGAGTTGGTTGGTACATGTCTTTACTCAGTGTTATTTCTTTATTTGCAGTTATATGTAACAATTGACAAGACGGCTCAAATAAATTGGCAATTATCTTTCACAAGTAGATTAAGTAATGTTGATTCTTTGCAGTTGTATAGTTCTAGAGACCTTTATGCTGATGTATATATTGATATGATTCTTGACATCTTGAATGTAAATTTATTTGGGAAAAGCATGTTAGGTTTGCTTTTTTGTAAAGTCAAGATGCACCTGTAGTATTACAAATCTCTTTCACTGTATATGTAAAGGTAGATCACTGGATGTAAACAAAGGATTGATTATGGATTTGTGTTACACGCTATAGCCTCCAAATGAACTTTTAGTCAAGCATAGTACATGTCTGATTTCTTATTGCTAGGTTTTGTTCTTTAATTTCTATTACGTAATTTAGTTCATAATCTATTAGTTAAATTGATTATTGAGTCTTCTTATACTCTATTAGTTTTTCTTAAAGTTCACAAATAAATTATTTGAGATGTGGAGTGAAGTAGATGTATTATATCAATGTCATGATTGGAGCATCTTTGAGTTTGTTAATCAGTCAGAATTTTGTATTTTTTTACTCATGTTGTAAAACTTTCAATTTTGAATACATGTGTTAATGGTTGATAATATAATCAACTCATTTTGATAGTGGGTGTGAAGTAAAGGTATACTTAAACTCTAAGCAATAGTTTGAGATAATACTCGATTGCGGTTCAAGCATCTCCCTAGTTCTCTAAATAAGCATGCTTATAGGAGTTAAAAGCTTAACAACACTAATGCATGTTTAGTGCAAAGAATTTATTTAATAATTTTTCTTTGGGTAGCATCACATCTTTGAAGTAACATAAAAGCCATGTTATAACAGAAAAGCAGCTTACTTGAGCTGAATAACGAATTTGCACTACTCAGAGTCATGTTTTTCCAATTGCTTTTATATTGTTTGGTAGAATTTTTCAAACAATTTTAAAATTCCAATACACTTAAACATGCATTAATGTAAATTATATATGAACACCTAACCACATGGGAACGTCAATGTGTCAACAAAAAGTTTTTTACCCTCACTGAGTAGGATACTAAATCCATCATTGCATATATATATATATATATATACACACACACACACATGTACATATTAGATACGCATAGGTTTATCTATCACATATAAACATGTGGACTTGGGTTAAAATTGAGGTGAATACGAATACCAATCCACATGGAAGCGTCATTGTTCGACTTATCCAACGGTAAAAACACATATAAGGTGCAGTTAAAAATTCTGCTGCAACGTGCGTGTAAGTCCACTAGTATATATATATATATATATATATACACACAACATAACATACCGGAACTCATTTTGGTTTAAACATGAAGTGGTGCAAGTATATTTAGAATTATACATTCTAGAGTTGTAAATAAGTTGGATTAAAATGTAATAGAGGTAGACTAAAGGAAAAGAAACGAGCTGAAACACAGGGTTGTTGTAGTATAAAAGAAAAGATATAAGGGAATTATGGGGATTGAACCCGACGTGAATCGAACACGCAACCTTCTGATCTGGAGTCAGACGCGCTACATTTGATATGACTGTTAATGACCATAACACCAAACGTTTTAAAAAGTTTAAACGTAAAATTGCACCCCTTTACCAAAGTTTAAGCTATAAAATATAAATTTTATAATCTTGTGAACATAAATCTGATTTGTAACAATCAAACAAGTTATTTGGGTAATGAAGCATAAAATTAAACCCTTTGATTCACATCATTGATGTCAGTGTTCGTAAATAAGTTTTTTACATTTTCATATCTGTTATTACTATTGTTAAACCAAAATGAAGTTAGTATAACTCTGGTAAATTTTACATTAGGTCTTCAAAAAGATTGTATTAGCTCTAGACTCTAGAGCAACTATTTATTAAGAGTTACGCTAGGTATTGGCGGAGGTGTCGGTGTCAGCTGATATCATTACTTTTTTTTGTGTGTATGTTTCATGTAGAAGATATAACACAAGAATTTCGAGCGACCTCAATCTTCTCTTACGATAAACACCTTTGTACGTGTGAAATATAGTATTATCCCATTACCAGTTAATTATATGAAAATATATATATTTATTTCTTACTAAATATAAAACTTTAACAAGATAAAATAGTTATCGTTCTAATTTATTTAATATAAACCCAATTTGTCATCTAAAATTATAAAAAGAAAGCGTAATCACCCATTAGAACAAGACCAAAGTTATTCTATATCTAATCAATTTTAACTTGCGTACTAATTCCTTATTGGATAGTTTTGGCACGTGGTATTATTTGTTTGGACCAAAGGGTTTTTTTCCTTCCCCTTAATTGAGTGACTATATCAATACATTGCGTCACATTTTTAGTTACGTAGGTTTGATCAGGGGTAATCATTTAACCGATTTAACCGAAACATAAGCGCATTAACCGAACCGAACAATTAACCCACGGTTTGGTTAAGGCATAACCAATTAACCGCATATTGCGGTTCGGTATCGGTTTTGGTGTACAAATTAACCGAATTAACCGCACCGTACCGAATGACATTAATGTGCAAAAAATTTAGAATACTCCTCATGATTTTACTAGAATTTCATATGTTAACCTTATTAAATTACATTTTTAAAAGATATATTTACATAGTGGTATTCTATTATATATAGAATGAACCCGTAAATAAGTAGAAGTAATGCAAGATGCCTGCATGCATTGTTATATGCAGACTCTGGCTTTGTTTTAAATTTTGGTGGGACCTTAAAAACAAACCTTGTCGTGAACATCCTTATAAAGTTGGTACAAACATAGCTTGATAATAAATTTTAGTTAAAATTTTAGTTTAAAACATATGTTAAATAGATTGATTAATTAACCGTAATTAACCAAAATTAACCACAACCGGCGGTTAACCGAAGTATCAGTTGCAGTTTCGGTTTTGAGAATGGTATTAACCGCAGTTGCGGTTTTGGTTTCGGAAATGCTCTTAATCGCACCGAACCGCACCGCGCACACCCCTAGGTTTGATTCCTTTTTCCATCCCCTTTTAATTGATTTCTTTATTTTATTTTACTAGATTAGAGCTCATGTATTACATGGGTGGAATAAATACATATTAAAATCATTAGTTTTACGAATATTTTATTTTTATTATCCATTGGTGAAATAAAAATTTAATGAATATTTAAAAGTTATAACACGTAATGAATTAGAAATTATTACTCTATATTTAATATGTATTAATAAATTATTAAAATAACTACATTTATATTTTAGATGTTTAATATTTTAGTTTACTTATTTGCAATAATTATCATTTAATATGAGAGATACAAGAAGCACAAATACAAATATATTTGTTTTAACATATTTTAGTTAAAAAAAATCAAATTAATTGTTTTTAAAATTTTTCTATTTATTATGAGAGAGAGATGGGAATTTGAATTTTTTGATATGTTAGAATGATGATACGTGTCATTTGATATGCTAGAATGATGACACGTGTCTTGAGAAAACTTTTTTTATTATAGGTTATAGATATAATCTTAGTATACAAATAAATATAGGTACGGAAAAAATGGTTACACCCGTGCAGCGCTCGGCACCAATACTAATTACCAAATTAAACTCAATTTATTATTTCTTAACTTTCTATAACGGTGACAATTAATGTATATTCATATGAAGCTAGCGGGAACTAGCTGGTTACAAATATCAAATACTCCTGGATCATTTTCAAAGCATCAAAAATTATAGGAAACAATTATAAAAGCTATTTTATATTTAAATAACATTTTATTTGTATTGTGTTTTTCTCAATGACAACAAACTTTGCTTGTGTGACCTCCCGATCCGAAAATTATGTCCTCTGGTGGTTAGAAATTCGAGCATCCATATATATTGACACCATAAGAAAGAAAATATTCATAATTGTACAATACAATGATAGATAACAATATGTTATATAATCTATAAATAACAATGAGAAAAATAACATGTTGTGTTATCTTCTTTAACATTATAAGTTTTTGAAAAATACATTGATCAAAGTATATTATTATGTACTTCTAATTATAAAACACAATAATATATAACAAGTTTACATAATTTATTGAAAACAATGATAAAAATAACACAAAATGTTCTAAAATATAAAACACAATTATTAATGCATATAAAAATGATGCAATGTTCTCATTCCCTCGTCTCACGTTTGTATTTTCTTGTCTTATTCGTCCATTGCATGACGTGAAAAACAACTTTTTTTTATTTTGTTTTTTTTATTTACTTTGTTCGTTTTAGTCATTACAGGTACAAAAAATATCCATTCTGCCATTAGCATTACGTGAATTTAAATTAGCCCTAATGCAACTTTTATTAAATAATTCATTCTTTTCGTAAGAGTTGCATGTACTATTTATATGCAACCTTTACATGATAATGCAACTATTTTTTTACATAAAATGAATTTTTAAATACTGAAATGCAACATTTGTTATAATTTTATTTATGAAAATATATCTTTTTCTACACTCGAATCCGACCATTATTAAATATTTATTATAACATACGACCTTTTTCTTACTGTAAATGCAACATTTACAATTTTAGATACAACAAATGCTAACATTGTTTACACTTGCATGCAACCTTGTAACATTATTATATATCTCAAGTACTATGATTGCAATAAGTATGCATTATTTTATTAATCATGTCAAGACAATAATTAACATTAATAATCTTATGAGAAAATTGCATTGATGGTCCCTGTGGTTTAACTAAATTACATGTTTGGTCTCCAAATTTTAAAAATTACAAAGTTAGTCCAAACTTTTATATGATCATTGTACATGTGTTTTCTAACATTTAATTCATTCATATTTTTATGTAGTTTATAAGGTTAATCAACTTTTAAATTTAACTGTAGGAACCATAAGTGCAATACTAACATCAAAGTTTGAACTAAATTTGAAATTATTAAAAGTTAGGGACCAAGCTTGCAATGACTTTACAAAAGTTTGGACTAACTTTGCAATTTTTAAAGTTTGAGGATCAAATATGCAATCTGATCAAACCACAGGGACTATTTATGCAATTTTCTCTAATCTTATAGTGTACTTTAGTATACGTCCAAACTAAATGAAAAACAAAGTACTAAACACAAAGTTGTCAATTACAACCATAAAAAGTAATATATAAAAACATCCTGCCATTGATGGAAGCTCTCAACCTTCGAGAGATAGTTTGATGATGGCGGGAAACACTCTCAAATAACTCAAAAGTTATAAGTTTATTCAAAGGCTTGAACCATAATGTAAGTTGACTCAAGAGCCTTACTAGAATGTATGATAATTCTTTTATAAAAAAACTATCCTCATGACCTACACCTCTATAAACTAGAATGTATGATAATCCTTCAATACAAAAACTATCCCTATGACCTATACTTCTATAGAGACTAGAGTTTGATGCATAAAAACCAAATAAAAGTCAATAAAAAATAAAAGAATTCAAAGTTCAAACAATACAAGAATATCTCCATGACTTGTTAACCAATCTTCCCTTAAACCCGTGGACAAAACTAGTTAGCAATGGGTCTAATGGTGCAAGATTAGCTAACGCACTAGGTGTCGATTCAGGTCAAATTTGAGATCTTGAATGCTTCTTCATCATACACCTCTAGTGCAAGACGACTCAACCTTGAGTTTTGCAAGAACTACTTTCGTAGCATCTTTGTCCATGTAGTTGTTAAAGCCTTAGTGTTGGTCATATCCGTCACTAAAATAGGTGTATTGACCATTGACTTTGACTTGTTTGAGTATGAACTTTGACTTGAAAATTGACCTAATGTTTGACTTGATATGTGTCTAGTATATTAGACACGTGTAGACACACTAAGTTCTAGCACTATACATTATGGGCTTAATATATTCCAGTGGGCCGGCCATGGTGACAGCGGACGTTTACCGGATTGGACTTAGAACGATGGTTGCGTGATTATAATTGAACTAAAGACTTAGAAAACTTAAAAATATATATCTTACGTTAAGAACGAAACAAAAATCAAATATTAGTGGTTTTTTGCCTAAAGTCTACTAATACGTAATTAATTAAAAATAAATTAAATAACATATATAGAATATGATAGTCCGTTGGAATCGTACTAACCCGTAGAATTTAAAAACAAGAAAAGTGGACGACATGCTGATTGTAACGAGACGGAATTGGATGATACAGGCAAAAGGCCTGAGAAGCCCATCCATCGCCCCCTTGGCCAAATCCTAAATAAGAAGGGGGGGGGGTTCCCCTTGTTTTGCATTCTTTTTATTTTTTAAAACTTTCTCTCCAAGTTTTCTCTCTATCATAAAGCCTAGCCGTCGTCATGTTTCTCTTTATCTTCTTCATCATCTCCGAAAAGCGTCATCATCAAACATCATTCCATTAATTTTTGGTGTGTTGGATTATTCAAGATTGGTTTTTGTTTAAGCATTGTTCATTCTTTTGTTTTCCGGTAAGAAAATCATTCGTTTTAGTGATTTAGTTCTTACGAGACACCTTATATATAATATGAAAGTACCTGTGTCATTTATCTTTATGTAAGTACAAATCGTCTGGAGCCTTCATAGGAATCATACTGTGACGCTTCAACCTAATATCTATGAGACGATGCTCCATCTTTTATTTCTATGATCGAGGAATTGGCTACTTGCTCGAAATGTACTTGGTATTTGAAGAATTACAATAAACTGATGAAACTCATTGCACCTGCATTACTTTGTTTATTAAACTATTTGTAAGACCTGGAGCATTGGTTGTTTAGACGTGCTAGTATTATACTTGATGGAGTAAACGGATGTCATGTAACCAGTTTAAGCGTCATTCTTGGTATATCATTGGTGTGGTGGGAATGCCATAGGGAACCCTATAATACTAAGGATATGCCTGAACTGGGCTATGTGATGATCCTAGAGAATTGGAGTAGGAAATGGTAGGACTGATAACGTGGAAGGAAATAGTACTGAAGGCAGGATTGGTCGTACGTATATGGAGTTCATGACGTGCAAGCCAGAGGACTACGACAGGAAAGTTATAGCAACCGTTTTGACCTGATGCATTGAGAATATGGGAACACATTTGGACATCAAGATCCATGTTGAGAATCAAAAGGTTAACTGTGTTGCCTGCTTACTGGTGGGCAAAGCACCAATGCGGTGGAATACCCAAACACTAGCCCGGGGTATGGAGGTTGTAATAGCTATAACTTTAGACGAGCTTAAAAGATTAGAAACTGAGGAGCACTATGGACAGGAATCAAAATTTAGATCTGAGTCTTAGGATCAAGCAATGGTAGGATCTGGTCATGCCGCCCATACCTATCAATTCCATAAGCTGGCAAAGCTGGTGCCATAATTGTGACATATAATCAAATAGTATTGAGAGCATATATGGGGGCTGGTTCCACAGTTCATAGATCGGGCATGGGCAAATAAAACTAAATGGAAAATTATACTAATGAGGAGAGAGATTGGTTTCTACTAAAAATCCATCGAATGTAGTTGTAGTTTACCGAAGCATGAATTAGTAAATGTATTATTTATTTGTTGTCTGTTTAGATTTGTGGGTATGATTTAGCAAGTTGTTTTAAGGATGTATGTGTGATACACGTGGCTATTCTGGATAGAGTAAGGTTTTTATAATTTAATAATTCATGCAATATAAAGGAAGTTGTTGTTCTTTTGTGTTATTGCTTCTTTAATAAGGTAAATTGATGCATCTTGGCTCTAGGGTCCTCATGTTTAGACAACGTTTTTTATCATTCATAGGAGGCCTCTGCAGTAGATAATTAAATGTATGTCTTGTCAAAATGTTGTCAAATATAAGATGAGCCAAAGAAAAAATGTTGTTTACTTCGGTACAAATGATATAGGTAGTTTCTCTTTTTCTTCATGTTCTTTTATACCGTTACTAAAAGGAAGAGAATTTGAATCATGGATATTCCTATTCTTATTTACAAATTTCTTAGGTTATCTCACTTGTCAAATAATAACATATGTTATTATTACTTCAATCTGTAATGTAACTATCATAGCTATGCGAAAATTGTTATGTTTTTTGTTTTGAAATGGTTTGTATTAAAAAATTCTTATATTAAAGTTTGTCTGCAAGCTATGTTTCTTAACTTTTTTCATGCAAAAGAAAGAGGTGGTGGTTGCTACCTGAGGCACTTGATACTATGCTAGCATATATTTACAACTCAATAAAATAATTTAACTTTTGACATTGAATATGCATAATTAAGTTAAAGTTATGGTCACTTTAGACCTCATATTAGGAAATAAGTTTTAGGTTTTAAATTAGTATTACTAGCTAGGAGTTATAGGTTTTGGATTAGTATTGGTATCTAGGACTCATCGATAATAAATCAGGTTACCTTGACGCAACACGAGGGTAACTTCACTAGTTATAATCATTATCACAAGTTGTATAATAGTTGTTTCATTTATTAATAA